>JAFNEN010000763.1:0-242138 GCA_019343175.1 Oedothorax gibbosus | reverse complement strand
TTTTTAAAATTACCCCTTATTTTTTATTTTTAAAAAAATTTTGGGAAAAAAAAGCAACTTTTTTAGAATTAACCCTTTTTTGCAGAAAAAATGTTTCCCACTATATCGTTTTTTTGGCATGGGCCCCTTTTAATATTTTTATGGTTTTTTTAAAAAACTTTTTAACAAATTTTCCCCTTAAAAAAGGATTAAATTCAAATTTTTTAAAAAAAACGTCCCAAAACACGTAACCCCCACTTTTTAAAAAGCATTTATTTTAGTCTTCCAAAAAAATAAATGAAAAATCAAAAAATGCTATTTTTAAATTGAAAAACATATTCTGTCTTTGAAAAAGATAAGTTTTCTTTAAAATTTTGAAGGGGCCCCTTTTTGGGGTAATGCAAAAAACGTAGACCTCATTTGGTTTTCCCCATTGAGTGGGGTTTCAAAAAAAAAAGGGGGATGAAAGGTTTTGGGTTTTTCTTAAAGGGATCAAAAAGATTTTTCCAAAAATCAAAGGCAAAAGTAATTTCACCCAAAAAGTTCTAGGAATGTAAAAGAACCATGAAAAACCCAAAAAAATTTCCCTCGAACCAGTTAAACAATTTGAGTTTAGGGTTTAAAAAGGTTTTTTAAAATTTATGGGTTTTTTTCAAATTTTTTTGGGCCAAAATCTTATAAAAGTATGTCATTTTTTTTCCTTTTAAATTTTAACGTTTGACTGGGGGAATTTTAAACTACCCGAAAAAATCTCAAATTCCCAAATGTAAAAATTAAAAAAAAAGGGGGTTTTAAAAAAAATTTTTTTTTTTAAAAATCCCCGTTCAACGAAAAAAAAATTTTGTTAGCACTAATTTTTCATAAAATTCCATAAAGTTTTTAAATTTTTTTTAATTTTTTTTTTTCTTAAAAAAAAAAATAATTTTTAAACCCCTTTCTGTTCTAGATTTTTTAAAGGGTTTCCCCAAAATTATAGGGAAAAAAACAAGACATTTGAAATTTAAAAAAGGAAAAAATTTTTTTAAAGCATAAAAAAATTTAAAAAAGGTTAAATTTTTCCCAAAGTTTTTTGGGGATTTTTAATTTATACAAAAGAAATAACTTTTTTTAAACTTCTTTATCTTTACTCTACATTTTTGGCATTGGTTTCAAAACCCCAAAAAAAAAAAACCAAAAATTAAACGTAAATTAAAAGTAATTTTAACAAAATTTAAATTTGTGGGGAAACTGCTAATTAAAAAAAAAATGACAACGAGATAAGAGCTCAAGTTTTTAGTTTCCCAATTTTCTGTCTTAAAAAATCACATTTTTTTTTGCATGATTTTTTTTTTTGGGGTTTTAAAAATTGTTGGTTTTTTTTTGGCTTAGCCGAAATTTGCAAACGCGTTTTAAAAAAACCGGCGCTTCCCCCTCTGCCTTGGCACGTTTTTCCCCCCAAATGCTTCAGTTTTTGGCCAGTCGTTTAGGGGGAAGAACGGCTAAGTGACATTTTTTAGGTACATTTGACCAAAAATGTTTCTAATTTGTCCTAACCCTTTTCCGTTTTTAAAAATTCTTTTTCTTTTTGGGAAAATAGGATTTAAAATTTTTTTTATATTTTTTAAAAACGTTTGCCTGTACTCCCATTTTGTCCGTCCTTTCCAATCCCTTTCTTTTTCCCCCCCCAAAAAGTTCCTGATTTGAAAAATTTTTTTTTTTTTGGGTTTTTGAAAAGTAAAAAATTGATGATAAAATGTATATTTTTTGGGGCCACCTGCCTGAAAGTCTGCTTTTTTGTTTCCCCCCGTCTCCTATTTCCCCCCCCCCCCCCCAACTTCCTTTGCACCCGTCCAATTTTTAAAGTTTTTTCTTTAAAATTCCCCAATGTAAAATAAAAGGGAAAAAAAAATTTTTTGCGATAGGGGGCCCCCAAAAATCCAAAAAAAAGATTTTGGCTTTCCTTTCGTTTTGGAGGGTGTCATTCAAAAAATTTGGGGGTTTTTTTCATTGATCCGTCTGCTTCTGGACTACCCTACAGTTTTAAAAAAAAAGAGCTGGGGTTTAAAAATTTGTACAGGGTTCCTAGGGGGGGTTTCCCTTTTTGGGCGTCAAAAAAGGGTTTTTTGAAAAAATTGCCCCATGCGCAAGTAGAGTGCTATAAACTTTTCTGGTTTTAAGGTTTGCTGAAAAACAAAAAAAGTTTTCAGGGCTTCTAATTGAAAACCTTTTTTCCCCCCTAATTTTTTGGGGGAGGCAAAATAAAATTTTCTACAAATTGTGCATGGCAAGGGTATGCCATAAAAACTTTTTAGGTTTAAATTTTTTTAAAAATACTTTTTAAGAAAATATATAATTTTTTAAAAAGCGTATTGTTTTATAGTTTTACACCCCCTTTTTTTTTTAAAAAATATCAGTTCCCCCATTTTATCTTTTTTTTCGTCCGTCTGTCCCTACTAAAAGGATTTTTTTAAAAATTTTTAATTTTTAAAAAAAATAGGTTATTAAAATTTTTTTTAGAACTCTTGTTTTAAATTTTTGATTTAGTAATTTTTTTAAATTTAAAAATTTTTAAAAAAAAAAATTACCCCCAAATTAAAAAAAAAATACTTTGAAAAATAATAAGACAAACCAATTTAAAAAAAAGTATACAAAGGGAGAAAAGAACAAAAAAGCATTTTTAATTAAAAAAATTTAAAAATTTAAAAAAACTTAAAAAAAATAATTATAATGCCAAAAATGAAAATTTTCGAAAAAAAAATTTTTAAAAAATTTTTTTTATAAAAAAAATCAAATTTAAAAAAAAAATTTGATTTTAAAAAAAAAATAAAAAAATTTTTATGGCAAGTTTAAAAATCTAAGGTTATTTCGTTTTCCTTCTCCTTTTAAAATTAAAAGGGGGGTTTAAACATTTTAAAAAAACTATTTTTATTTACAGAATTTTTTACCCAAAGCGGGGTGAAAAATGATGTTTAAAAAATTTATTTTTTTCAATCGTGATGCATATATTTTTTTTTAAAAATCATCGATTTTTTAAAAAAATTTTAAGATTTTTAAAATTTTAAAACTTTGTCCTTTTTTTTTACCAAATTATTATAAAAAATTTTAGTTTTACATAACAAAAAAATATCTTGATTAAAAATTTTACTTCCCCTATAAGTTTTTTTTCACACTTCAAGAAAAAAATTTAGCTTTCCGCTTGCTTCTTTTAAATTTCCTTTTTAAAAATTTTGGGTTAAATTTTTTAAATTTTAGGAAAAGTAAAAGGTTTAAAAGGTTTTTTAAAAATTCTTTTTTAAAAAAAAAAAGATTTTCTTTGGGAAAGTTTTTTGCAATGTTTTTTTAAAGCAAATGCCTTCCATAGAGCAGGTTTCCCAAAAATTTTTTTTAAATTTTTTAAAACCAAATTTTTTGCTGCTAAATTTTCTTTTTTACAAAAATCAGACGAAATTTTTTTAAAAAAATTAAAAAACCTTTTTAAATCCCCCTTAAAAATTTTAAAAAAAAAAAGCATTTTTTTCCATTTTGCTAAATGCACTAAAACCCCCTTTTGAATATAAATTTAATTTTTTGTTTAAATTTAAAATTAAAGTTAATTAGGAAATATTAATTCTTTTGTTGAATTCTTTTTGTTTAAACTACAAAAGAACCTTTTTTTTTGCATTAATGCAAGCGAAAGTCTAAATTTTCCGAAAGGTACTTTAGCACGTTCTTCCACTAAAGAACGTTCCGAATCGGGGGATTTCGGGGGAAGAAACCCCAAGGTCCTTGGCCGTTTTTCCCCTTTAAAAAGTGACGAAAAAGCGGACCTACCACTTCGTATGCGAAAAAAATACGAAATCAAAGTTTTCAAAAAATTTTTAAATCTGTTATTTTTAAAAACAGGTAATAAATGATCATTGAACAAAATTTAAATTTTTTTTAAAAATTACTTACACTTTTCCACCGCCTTCAATTGGGGGAAAACAAATTAGATGCGCTGTTTTAAATTTTAATTTTTAGCTTTCAATTGTTTTTTCTTAAACCTCCTAATCAAATTCCTCAGTTACCGATTTAAAAATTGGTTATTAAATACTAACAAATTTAAACTAACAATCTAATTAATACTAACAAAATTAATTATAATTCTATTTTCCATGTTTTAGTATTGTGTTTAATTTAGGAAAATTTTTGAGCATCATAGTGGAGACATTGGGGGCAGAAAAATTTAAACAAATTTTTATTCTTAAGGAGAAACGGTCCCCAAAAGATTATTTTAAAATTTAAAAAATAAACTTGTAAATTTTAGTGGTTTTTTTAAATTCACTCTAAAAAAACCTTTTCTAGCAAAAAAAAAAAAAAATTTTCAAGTTTTTTTTTAATTTTTTTTTAAAAGTCAAAAAATTGTTTTTAAAAAAGTATTTTTCGGTCCCCAAAATTTATGTTGAAACTTTGAGGAAGGCGAAAGTTGACCAGTTAAAATCTGCTTTTTGAAATAAAAAAAATTTTGAAAAAAAAAACCCCCTTTAAGTGCCTTTTCCCTGCAACTTTTGGGGATTTTTGTACAAAAAAACCCGAACTTTTACGCTTGGGGGATTTATTAAACACAAGAATTGAAAAACGCGAAAAGGGAAAAAAGGTTGCAGACGAAATACGTTTAAACTTAAGGAATGACCAGAAAATATTTAATAACTGTTTTTTGCAAAAGATATCATAGGGGAATTTCAGTAAATTTTTGAAAGATATGTGAATAATAAGAAGGAAAAACCTGAAAAATAGATATTTTGACAATTTTTTGGGGGACCTACCCCTCGGGGGAAAATTTTAAAAAATTTTTTTAAGACTTCCGGGATAGCTGAAATTTCACTATTATTACAAAAAATGTGAATCAAAATTTAATAATAAAAAACACAAATTTTTGAAAATTTAAAAATTTTTAAAATAACTGCATCATTTTAAAATTTAAAAAACTGTATCGTATTCAAAGAAGTACAAAATTCATTTCGATCCCAAAATTAAAAATTTTTCCTTACGGTGTGTCTTACATTTTTTAGCAAAATTTGCTGTTTAATCTAAAAAAATAGTTTTTATGAACAAGGGAAAAAAAGGGCTTTTTAAACGAGTTGAATAATTTTTTCACGAGTGAGGTAGAGCGATGAAATAAACTCAGAGTTTAAAAAAGGCTATTTTAAAAAAGTGTTGTCATACACTATTTTTTAATAACGTGCAAAAAAAATATTTATTAAAATTGGGGATTATTGATTTGGGTTATTAATTTTTTTTATTACGTTAAAAAAATTTGGGGTGATTATTAATTAATGTTTTTTTAAAATCACGTGAAAAAATATTTTTTAGTTGGCATTGGAAATAAGACGCCAAAAAAAAGAATCACGTCAAATATAAAATTTTTTCACCAATCAATGATTTATTTACTTTTTCGCATAATGCGAAAAAAATAATTTTTAAACACGATTTCGTTAAAAGCATTTTTTTGCCACGTTTTTTGTTTTTAAAATAGTTATTTTGCAACTTGTGAAAAATAAGGTTTTTTAAACGATTAAATAAATTATTTCACGAGCGAGTGAAAAAAAATTCCGATTTAAAAAAAAGGGTATTTTCAACGTTTTGCATACACTTTTTTTTTTAAAACGCGCAAAAAAAGTATTTTTTAAATTGGATTTTTGATTGGTTTTAATTATTTTATTATCACTTTTAAAATGATTTAAAAGGGGATTTTTTATTTTAATGATTATTTTAAAATAACGTGAAAAAAAATTTCTTAGTTGGCTTGGAAATTAAGACCCAAATAAAGAATCACGTTAAAAAAAAAAATTTTTTCCCCCAAAAGATGCTTTATTTACTTTAAACGCACTAGTCCCCTAAAAGTAACTTGTAACATGTTTTTTTTAAAAGTATCACTTTTGCCACATTTTGATTTGAAAAAGTTATTTTTTTGCAGATTTTAAAAAATTTTTTAAAAAAAAAGTAATGTAACAGAACTTTGTGTTGCGTGCAAATTTCCAATTTTTAATTATTACTATTTATTTACTGCTTTTAACATAAATTGGAATTAAAATTGCTGTTTCATTTTACCTTTGCGGGGTTTTGGTTAGACAGGTTATTTCTGGAAAATTAGGCTTGTAAAAAAAAACATTGTATTCTTAAAATTAGTTTCAAACCCCTTTCAAATTCGAGAGTATCTAGAAAAGTTGGGGTTTGAAAACACTTTTTAAAAATATAAGATTGATGGCTGCTAAATTCTTGTTAAGGAGATGAATTCAAATTTTAAATTGGAGTTGTTATTAGTTTTTTTCGCAAATGAAATTTTCCCATTTTATAATAAAAATTTGGTTTATTGCTTTGTTAAAACTTTTAATTAAGGCTATGTGAAGTGTTGGTTTTTGTTGTTGAAAATTCCCATCTGGTCTGACGGAGCAGACCAGATAATTAAACACTTTAAACCCCAAAAAAGGGGGAAAATGTAATGTCCCCCCAGTCCAGTCCTAGGCAGTTTAGGATATGTAGGTGATCTTTTTTGCTGGCACTTAGGCAAGGAGGGAAGATTTTTGTTAGAAAAAAATTAAAAGTTTTTTCAGGTGTCCGCTGGCTAGTCGGACAAGCAGGGTTGGTCTTTTGTCAAGGAAAGAAAGAGAGAGTTGGCCCTTTTTTTGTTTGTCCAGTAGTGAGTAGGAGGTTGAAGCGTTTTTTTTTTTTTTGGGGCCCCTTTTCCTTTTGAAAATAATCAAGGTATGTGGCTTGAGGGGGGGGAGACTGATAGTCAGCCCTGCTTTGCAGAGTGTCTCCAAAACTATTACGTGGATTCAACAGGGGATGGGATCCATTGGAAGTGGACATCATGTGCGGGGAAAGGTGAAAAACGTTTTGAAATCGAAAAACGGTTTTTTTTTATCTCCAATGAGCCCCTAATTTTTTAGGTTTTAAAATCGAATACGGCTGTCTGAAAATAAAAATTTTCCCCATATTCCCTTTTTCACTCATGTTGTCCTAGTCCCTGCAATTGAAAAAAGCTCTTTTAAAAAAAACAAAACCAAAAATCAGGTTTCGTGTTGAAGGAGTAGTTTCTCGGGTTTTTTTTAAAAAAACACTCCGCTCCCTGCCTTTTCCCCCCTTTTACCCCATCAGTAAATATTTTGATGTATTTGAAGGGTTTTTTTTGATTTTTTCTAAGGCAATGTTAGTTGGTAGCAGGGTAAAGTATGATCTCTAAAATTACCTGGCGAAAATTTTAAATTTATTCTTTTTTTAGAAGTGACGTTTTTTACAAAAATTTTTCTTAAAAAATACAGACTAATACTCTTTAGTAGTTAAAAAAAATTAAAAAAAAACATTTTAAAGAGTAATACGTTATAATTTTAGTATTCTTTCAATTTTGTTAAAAATTTTAGTGCCCCCACCATAACCGTGGAACTTTTTGGGTTAAAAATTTTTTTTTTTTTCTATTAATTTACTAAAAATTTTTTTTTGATATTTTTAATACAAAATCTGTTGGCGTAATTTTTTTAAAAAAAGTATTGAGATCTGTCGCTGCTTTATTTTAAAAGGGAACCCGTACCTTAAAAAAGGAAAAAAAAATTTGAAATTTCAAAAAAAAAATTTCGAAAAATGATAACCCCCTTTGAAAATTTTTGTCCAAAATGGGTTTCTTGTTTTTCAAAAGGTATGTAGGACTTTTTTCCCCCATTCGGGTTTTTTTGGTTAACTTTTTCTCAGGTTTTTTTTCCCAAAATTCAAAAATGTTTTATTATACAAAAAATATAAAAATTTAACCACAACCTTGCAGCTACTATGAACATTATAGGGGGGGGAAAAAAAATATTTTTTTTTTCAAAAATTTAAATGTAATTATGTCATTTTAGAACCCCAATCTTTAAATCTTAATGTTATCCTGTTTTTTTAAGACATACCCAAGTGGTTATTATTACAAATGATATTTTTTCTGTTCGACGCAACTGACTATTTTTAGAGGGGGGGAAATTTTAGATCCATCACGATTTCAAAAAAAAAAAGTTTTTAAAAAAATTATTTTATAAATGTGTGTAAAAAAAAATTTAAATTTTTTTTAAGTACGCAATATATATTACTGCTCAAAAAATTAGGGGGCAATTGCTTATTTTTTTTAAACCCTTTTTTTTTCCAATCTTTTTATTTTTTTCTAAAAAAAAAAAATTTTTAAAAAAATTCTTTGCTCCAGTTAAATTGGGAAAAAAAAAACCGGGGGGGGGGGGGGAAAAATTTTTTTTTTAACAAAAATTAAGGGGGGAAAAAATTGGAATCTAAAAATTTTTAAAAAAATTATAACAAAAAATTTTTTTTTTTAAAATTTTTTTTTCAAAAAGAGGTAAAATCAAAATTTTTTTAAAAAATAAGAAAACAAGCTGAAAAATTTGGGGTCAAAATTTTTTCATAATTTTTTGGGAGTGAATTTTTTTTTTAAAGTTTTTTTTTTTTTTTATTTAAAATTAAAAAAAAAATTTTTAAAAATTTTCAAAAGACATGATTCTTCCCCCTAATATAAATAAGTGCCGAGCTCAACTTAGCGATAATAAAACGCAATGAGATTCCAAATGATCATTGGGGGGGAAAGGGTTTAAACCATGCGTTTTCCCCAAAATTTTGTGAGAGGTATTTCAAGCTTTGAGAAGATTCAAAAATTACGAAACATTAAAAAAAAAAAGAGCAGATACTAACCTATATTTTGGAAAAATACATACCCCCGCCTTCAACAAATTTTTTTTGCTAAAACCTGCTTTTATTTGGTAAAATTTTTGAATTGTTTTCCCAAAACTGTTTTTAAATGGGTAAAAAAAAAAACTTTTTTTTTTTTTAAAGAAAAAAAGTTTTTTTTTGCGTAAAAGGGTGGAATAAATTTTTTATTGCGTTAAAGTATTTTTCCTTCCATTACTTTCCCCCCAAAAGTAAATCAAAATGCATTAGGAAAGTTTCTACAAAAATGACTTTTTAAGAGTGTTTCTGACAATCTTAATGTTTCACAGACGTTTAAGTACCACTTATTTCATAAGATTGAAACTAATAACTTCAAAAACAATTAAACAATACAGGTTTATGTAATTTATACATTCATATTGATATATTTATATTTGATAGGTTGATTTATTTATATTTTGATGAATTGAAAACTTTTGAATTTACTTGAAAAGTGTATATTTTTTAAAACCAAATAAAAATAACGAATAAAAAAGACAAAAAAAAATATATATTTGTGTTTTACCTAAACAACGTTAAATTTGTTTTAAACGTCCTTTAGTTTTATTCTTTTCAAAACTCATGCATTTCATTTATAATTTTTTAGATATTGTACACAATCATTCTCACAGCTGGAGTTTTCCACCTTGATATTATTAAAGAAACTGTAGGTAATATATTTGAATATATCTTTTCCTCAATGTATTTTAAAATATTATTCCATGAAATTATTTCTCCCTTTCTGAATCCATTTTTCTCATATAAAAGTTCTCTTAAATTTAAATTGATTTCTTCGAATTAGTTTAACTTAATCCTGAATGCAATAGTTGAATTCTATAAAATTGAATTCTATGATTTTTTAAAAATAAATTTCGTATATTTTAGTTTGCCATTATTAAAACATTTAAATTTCAGTAAAACAAATGTTACTCCTGATATTTCTTTTTATTCATTAAATATATTTTGAGTTTTTTCATAACAACCTCTTTTTTAAAACCAAAAATCAATATAGTTATTATTATTAAATAGTAAGCACTAATTTACGGTTAATAGGAAATTATTATTTAGGTTTTAACTGGGGTTATAAAATATTTATTAGTTATTTATTCATCCTGGTACGAAAAAAAAACCCATTTGCTTACAAAATTTTATTCTATTTCTTATTATCTGTACTGTATGTTGCATTCATTTGGATAATTATTACTTTTGTAATAGGTATGCTTATTATAAGCATCGTAACATTAGTTCTGTCTGGATTCTGCGTTGTTTCTTGCATCTTGTTATTAATAGGATTATGTGTAGTAAGTATGAATATTTGTTTTACATTTTAATTGATTTCGACGATTTAAATCTCTCCCCTTTTTATACGCTTATTTTCTATTTATCATGCCACACATGAATATAAATGTAATATTATTAAGTGTTTACCTACATATTGGAACATGTTTCCTAAATTGGAAGAATACGTTTCTTGGTTTTAAAATTTAGTTTTTTAAACCTTTACAAATAGGGCACTCATTTTGCCTAAGGTTAACTTTTCCATTTACATGTTTTTTTTGGAACTTCAGAATGTCTTAAGGCATTTTATGTAAATATAATATAGGAATTTAACTTTAAAAGTTTTTCAAACTTTTATGAAATATTTATATCTGAACATATTTGAGCTTAGATACGAACTCAAATTATATGTTAAAAACTGAGAAAATTGAAAATCGTCATTTTAGTGGCATTAATTTAAACGAAATTGTTTTTGATTAAAAAAAACATACTTATATTTACCGTTTTAATATATAAGATATATTTGTATTAATTGAAACGGTAAATTACGGTGTCTGTTTTTTTCCAAATAAATAAGATTAAGTTTTATTTCATTTTTTGACTTTTTTTCTCATATACGAATACAATTAATATTTCAATATTTGAAAAAGGAAAATATTATTTACCTGCTCGATAAAAGATTAAGTTATTGAGTTTCATAGGAAAACTTAGTAGTCATGAAAACATTAGAAAATAATTCCCACTCTAAGACATGAATTTCAATTTTTTCTTCTGTTTCGTTACGTTAGCCACACATTTTTTTTTAAATTTTACCGACAGGACAATTTTAAAGTACCTTAAAAATAATCTATAAAATAAAACCGAGATTGAATTTTAAGAGATATAGAGCATACAAACAAGCGGGTGACGCAATGTCAGGAAAATACTTTATAACTCGATAATGCTATACTGTTATGATGCATTATCCACCTCAAGTTAAGGACAACAAAACGCGGTCGGTGGATAATTTTTTGTTTGTTGTGTTGTGTTGTGGCTAATCCTCTTTGGTCTGACTTCGTCAGACAAGTCCAAAAGATCATTGACCTAAGAAAGTCGATAACCAGAAGAGGGAAAAGGAAAACATCTTCTCAGGAAAGGCCGACGCAGTCCAAAATATGTTCGGGAAGGCCTGACATTTAGAGCAAGTTGCAAAGATCTTCTGCCCTCCGAGAACGAGAGACATTTTAGGTGGCCCACTTGAAATTTTTTTTTACATTATTATTAGTTTTTAAAATATAGTTTAAAATAATTGAACTAATTTTTTTTCTACTAATTACTTCAAAGATATAAATATTTTTGGAATTTTCGTATGCGTGAGGCTTAAAAAATTTTTTTTTAAAAAAATAATTTGCAAGCACTTAATCAATTGAGTTTCTTGTGTAGGATAGTCGAATGCTTCTGATTCCGTGGATGGTGTTGGTCTTGGAACATCACTTTGGATTTATTAGTTTCTTTGTACTTGCTCATAGATGCAGTAAGTAACTGAATATCTTATTTATAAGGTCTAATATTTGTAAAAGTTTTTTCGACCAGTATTTTTCCTCTACAATGTATTAATCAATGAACTTACATGGTAAATACATACATACAACATACATACATGTATTATATAAAGTACATATTATAATTTTTCTAAATATCCTCTATAAAATCAAATTTGTTATTATATAATTCGTTTTATGTTTTACTATATCTGCAACTATATAATTAATTTTTATCTCGTCAGATATTGAACGCTTGGTAGCATAATAGAAAATTTAAATATTTATCACTCATCCCAGCGCAAAGCTTTGGGGCATCGATATGTTTGATAGCATAAAAAATTAAGTTTTATTGTACAATACACATTGTTAAAAATCCCTTAGGGAACAAAAACTGTTAAATAATAACAATAATAATCATAATAATATTTATCTAAGGTGCGTTCAGTAACTTTTATAACTTTATTGATGCGTAATTTGATTTCCCTTTTCAAATAATTGTTTAAAATATGTTATAATTATGTTAATTTTAAGTCTTTTAATAATAAAATATTTGTTTTACAGCTGTTTAACTCATATTTAGCTATTTTATTTGGAATTGACTTTTTTATCCTTGGTTTGAACGTGAGTATATATTTCAATATTTGATAATATTTTTTTAACAATAAAATTATTTTGTTGTTTCACATGTTTTGATTTTTAAGAACGATTGAGACATAATACATTCCCCCCTACGAGAGTTCATACTCGCTCTAAACCTAGTGCAGTGTGCAATATATAACTGACCCATTCTATTATCAGTAGCTTTTGGATGTTTAAGCAATTTAAGGTAGTTGAATTTGAGAACATGTATGAACCCAAATTCACGATTTTAAAGAGTTTGGTTTCAAGAATATTATTCTCACACAAGGCAATGAGAACACCCTGGTACTTAATTTTGAGTTTTAATTTTAACAGAGTGGAGTTTGTTATGGATTATTCATACAAAGCTTACGTTATCGAACAGTTATTTAAGACAAGGAATTAGTTTTAATTCCAATATAGTTTTTATATTTAAAAGGAGCAAGTTAAATGTTTCTGATAAAAAAATATTCTGTTTAAGGCATACTGTCTTGTTTGCGTCTATTCTCAGTACCAAATCTATCGAGATGGAAGACAAAATGAACAGGGCAATGGACCGGTAAGCATGTTAATTCTATGGACATAAACTTTTTATCCTTTAAATTTTTGATGTCTTAATTCCGTTTCACTTGCAATGGTTACGGTAATATTTACTGACTTACACTCTTAAAACAAAAGAGTGAATTCACTCCTATAGGAAAGTGCTTTTCGCACCGGAAGGAGTAAATTAACTCAGATGAGTTAAACGCCGTTTAAGAGTGTAGACGAGATCGTTTCTTATTTCTTTACCCACTCCGAAAATGTGAAATTCACTCCTATAGGAGAAGTGCATTTTCGGCACGGAAAGGAGTGGAAATTAACTCAGACTGAGTTAAAACCGCTCGTTTGTTTTAAGAGTGTACAGTGACGGATTATTACAGTGACGGATTATTGACTTACAGTGGTTGGTAGACATATATTCAGGTTTGTGTGCTTGGTCAGAGACCCGCTTATAAACCTTCGTCAAGTAAGACAGACACACACACAACACACACACACAAGTGACAGATGCTGCCATCTATCACCACCTCCACAATTTAGACATGTCCCTGAAGGGGAGAGAAATACTCTCCAGGGATCTGTACCCGTGGGAAACTGCGCCATGACCGCCCACAGGACTTTCGGACCCACAGATTTAACGAGCACGTACTCCGCATATACTCGGTGGGTCTTCAGTGGTATCGCGACTCGATCGCGGGACCTTCCGATTCCGAGAACGAGGCCTTAACCACTAGGCTATTCACGGCCCAGACGGACAGTGACGGCAATGTTAAAGAAATTGTTATTTCTTGCTCAACTGAAGAATAAACCGTACTTAGAATTTACCTACGGTTTTCAACAAAGCAGTGACATTGTTATGAGCTCCTGCGGTGGAAATGTATACAGAAGCAAATACAGGGTGGCGCAAATAAAAGTGGCCCCATTATGGAGATAGGAACACGACAGAATTGTTGTCTAGTCAAAAACCAATGCAAAAACAGGTTTGCTAAGTGAAGCTATTGATCGCTTCAATATTAATCCAAAACAAACGCTTGGCGAATTATTTGCCGGCAACTATGCTATGGTCTGACAAGCTAATTGAAATGCAATATAAATTGAAGGTTGGTACAGCTGCGCAAAGAAAAGTCCCCCCCCCCCCCACACTAGTGATTATTTCGGCCGTTATTTATGCTAGAGAATTGGACCTTTTTGTTTTTGTTAATACAAAACATTCAAAATTTATTGCGAGACCCAACATTTGCATAAGGTGCAGTCTTCATATATACGCTTGTTCAATACAAACTTGTTCAATACAGATCCTGTCTGACGCCATTTCGCAACTATTTGTTGCATAGCACTCTGTTTAGGCCCTTTTACACATTTAAATTCTTCAACAAACAACTGGTCACATTTTCCCACGAATTCGTTTTAATAAAATTTTCTACAATGAACACCCTCTGCTGCACCGTGAGTTTCATCTTCACCTGTGAATTGATCAACTTACACTCACACAGTCGCAACTCACACTGACGCACTACGATCCGAACTCGCCAATAGTTCATGAGTAGCTCTAATGCGATGCTAATCCATTCGAACCAATGCAAAAACAGGTTTGCCAAGTGAAGCCATTGCACGCTTGAACAATCTTTTATTTCGACTTGGTGGCTTTCAGACGGCTTCAATAGTTTTTCTCGCCAAGCATCCCAATTCCTATCTCTACGGTGGGGCCACTTTTATTTGCGCCACCCTGTACTTCCCCCTTGAAATTCACTTAACAATGCCATTCTTTGATTAAAAATCGCAGGTAACTTTGTGAGTATGGTTTTCGCTCCCGTTGCATGTGAAAGATTCATTTCAATTAACATTGCAACTGCGATCATTCGGTTTCCGCAAGTGCATTGTAAAAAAATATCCTTTTACTTTACCATCACAGTGTGGTTGCAAAAGTGCTGCCTACATCTTGGGCTGTAAACTTACATGTGATGTAATATGGATTCTGTAGTACCGGCTGAAATGTTTGCTTCAATGGCAGCCATTGGGTGCACCCATGTTTTCTGTTTAAAAGCTATGGGCTAGTTACACGTGGGATCTGGCAACAGCTCCGTCTTGTTTCATTTTTTTTTGGAATTACAATTTTGATATTCGAATTGAGTTTTCTAAGAAAAGTTATTTAGTGTTATTGAGTATGGTTTCGCTCCCGTTGCATGTGAAAGATCATTTCATTAACATTGCAACTGCGATCATTCGGTTTCCGCAAGTGCATTGTAAAAAAAATATCCTTTACTTACCATCACAGTGTGTTGCAACAGTGCTCCCTACATCTTGGGCTGTAAACTTACATGTGATGTAATATGGATTCTGTAGTACCGGCTGAAATGTTTGCTTCAATGGCAGCCATTGGGTGCACCCATGTTTTCTGTTTAAAAGCTATGGGCTAGTTTCACGTGGGATCTGGCAACAGCTCCGTCTTGTTTTCATTTTTTTTTCGAATTACATTTTTTGATATTCGAAATTGAGTTTTCTAAGAATAAGTTATTTTAGTTGTTATTTTTTTAAATTACAACTTCTTGCTGTGCTGTTGGTTGTTTTAATCATTTATCAAGGAAAACTTGCATTGAAAGAAGTTGGAATTTAAAAAAAAATAACAACTAAAATATTCTTAGAAAACTCAATTTGGAATACCAAGGCAAAAGTAATTCGAGGAAAAGGAAAACAAGACCGCAGAGCTGTTGCCAGATCCCTCGTGAAACAAGCCCATTGGAGTAAGTTGTTCACGTGACTCTGTACGTCAAAAAACATCACTTTACTGTAAAAAACAACATTAAAACACTGTGTTGTAAAAATTACCACAAAATGTTCTGTAGTTTTACAGAAATTTGTTACAGTGTTACCAGAACATTACCGGAACCGTTATGTTTGAAACGAGCCTTTGAGTTACACATTACGTTAATTGTTTAAAAAGTTATTATCATAAGCTCCTGCCATTCTGTCTGTTTTTTCATATATAATGTGTTCGTGAAACACCCAGAAAAACTTTTGTTCAAATAGCAGAGGTAGAACACAAGCATTTTGTAAAAATGGCAACATTGCGAATGTTTGTTGTTCCAACACAACTGACGATAGCGAGATTATATCCATGCGTAATTGACAAAAAAAACTGTACATTATATTGCTTCCAAATAACAAAACGACTTTTGAAATAATTATATACTTATATATATAATATATATATATATATATATATATATATATATTTTAAGCTTTAGTGTTTATATATTAATTCGAAGCATCAAAGAGCAGATGTTGACCTTCATTTTGGAAGAATACATGCTTTCTGCGTCTTCAACACAATTTTTGTGCTAGCTATACACCATTATTTGGTCGCAATACCATTTTTCGTATCGTTTCTACACAACTTGTAATAATTAGAAAAACAAAAAATTTTAAATTGAAAGTCAACATAAGTTTTTTTCTGAGTGCATTCAGTCTTTTTTTTTGTGGACGAAGTAGCTATCCATAAACGAGGTTCCATTTTTGTGTTTCCAGCAGCCCCCTGTAGAGTACCAAGGGCACAGAGGCGGAGATGCGAACCCAGGTCGAATATCTACAGACACGTCCGTACCGACTGGGTACTCCGAAATCACTGAAGTGAGTCACGTGCTAATGTTCTAGCTTATATCTTTACCATATCTGAAGAATATTTGGTTTACAGCAATTTACTTGAACATAGACATTATGAAAGATAATTGCAGTGATATCGTTAAAGGGTAAGACAGTTTTAGGCTTTAAAACTAACAATTGAGACCCAGAAACTTTAAATTGATTATATTCTTAATTAGATACAACATGGGTACCAGATGTCAAGAAGTTTTTCAATTTAAAATTTTTATTCAATTTTTCTGAAACTTATTTTAATTAAACTTCCAAAAATGTAAAATGACCATTAACTGTTAAGTTAAAGTTAGTAGAGTTCATAAAAAAAGTTCAAGGGAATTTGTTATGGAGAAAGTATTTTGCCTTTTAAAAACCTTTAGATCACCCCTTAAAGCATAGTTATGCAAATTTTAATTTTATCATTCCAGGAGTATTGTACCCAGTTCAAAATCGTCGACGACATCAGCTTAATAAACGAAAAGCAGAAAGAATCTAAGAAAAATCACTCAGAAAACGACGCTCAAAGGAATCTGCAAAATGATTTTCACGGCTCCACGACTCACCTAACATCAACAGACGGAAATCCATAGTTTTAAAAATCCAGTAAGTAAAAAACAACCCGAGGCATATTAAAATCCAAGAATCACTAACCAAACAAAAGAATATGCAAACTGATTTTAACGGTTCCATGAACCACTTACCATCAGCAGACAGAGTTCCATAGTCTTAAAAATTCAGTTAGTAAAAAAAATATGCTAAGGCATATTAAAAACCAAGAATAACTAACCAAACATTATTTATGTCAAAGTAAAACGCATGTTTGCATTAGGAGAAAATTTCGCATAATTAATTATAAGTTAAATATTTTTTCAAAGACTTTTGTTCTTTAAATATTTGTAATATTATAGTACTAAATGTTCTTTGATATTTTTTTAAACAATTAAAAACAAACACTCTTAATACTGTGTTTAAATTGAAACACAAATAATTTTTTAGATTAAGATAATAAATTTTTAAGATTTATGAAAAAATATCACTATTACAGATTTTAGACAATGTCTTTTTGTAAGGCATTATGCACCAAAATTTCGATCACGTGCTAAAAAATGTCTCAATTCAAATAATATTAATTAAGATTAAAATAATATATTTGTTTTGCCGTAGAATAAAAAAATATTGCGGATATTTAAATACAATAAAAAGAATTTGAAATGATTTTAAGATTTTTATTCGAACTGCCAACACAATGCTTTATTTAATAAATAATTTTTTTTTATTTATTAACTGTTTAAGTATTTCGTTCGTAAATAAACTCAAGGTAGAAAATGTAATAAGACTACACGATTCAAAAACTAAAATCCACAATGTAGAATTTTTTATTTGTGTAAAAAGTAAATGTATAGTGTAATTTGAATTGAATATAAAGATTACAAACGGCTTTAACTATTTAATGGAAAAGAATTTATCGATAAGATTAACACTGAATGTAGACGGAACTTCAAAATTTTGTTTACATGGTCTCATAGATGTTCTATGTGACAGAGCCGGATTTAAAGATGCGCCGCCTGTAGGCTGTAGATTTGCCGCCCCTGTCACAATATTCTTCCCCTTCCGGAAAAGATAGCTGGTTAGCTGAAAAAAAGGGTGGTATATTGTGCTATTTAAAATTATCACAACGAATATAAAAGAGGGAAAATAGGTTTATTTGAAATACAATATAATTAGATCATTTATAATATCCTCCTATTAAGGTGTAACTGATGTGAACCACACAGCGACGACAAGCTCAGCTAGCGGGTGCTATATATACGTTTTAAGCATTAATGTAAAATATTTGTTTTCATTCTTAAAAATATTAGTATCTTAATAATATTTTTTTGCCGAATGCCACTTTCATTGGTCGTAAAATTTGCCGCCCCCAAAAATTCGCAGCTCTAGGCTACAGCCTACTTAGCCTATTTAGAAATCAGGCCCTGCTATGTGACTTGCTTCAGTTACACGGACCTTTTCTGCACGGGATTCGCCATTGATATGTAGCCATTTTCGACTCGTTGCAAATGTTCAACTCGTGGTGCATAAGTAGACTTTCAAGTCACTGCACCTTTAATTTACGCAAAGAAATTTTCAACTTCCGACTACATTTTTTTTAATCTTAACGATAAATTGTTTTCCATTAAATTCGTTTTTATTTACACCCAGTATTATTGAAATTTTCTAGACATTTTTATATTTTTGATGAAAAAAGTTAATTACAATTTTAATTAATTAAAAATAAGTGACTTTCCATATCAATCCTTTTGTATTTTAATAGTTCAGCATAATTAACTCATTTATATTTTTTTTATTTATTGAGTTAAAAAATATAATATTTATATAATATATTTTTTTCTAGTAAAAAAGTAAGACCTTAAAAAAGGATAAAAGGATATCGAAGAGAAAGAAGATAATCAACAAATTATCAGTGCTTTGTGGATTAACAAGACTCATTGGTGAAGAAAGTTAAAGACAAAATATCACTTTTAGGCCAACTTTTTTATATTTTTTGCTAATCAGCACATTTAAAAATCTTTCTTAATTTTTGGAACTTTCTAAGTATACAATTATTCATGATGTTTGTTACAATATTTACATACAGTTTTTTATTGTCAAATTTAAATTTTAAAAGACCATTGAAAACTTCGCGTGTTTTAAAATGTATGATGTGTTTGCTGAAGAACGGGGGACAATTTTCCAACAACTTAAAATGTACCTGAAGTAATTTAACCCATTAATGCCTGACATTTTTGTTTTGCCAATAAATTTGTATAATGATTGCAAATAGCGTTAATTTAACATAAAAAAAAACTTTAAAAAATTACATGTTATTTTTTTTCATTTTATTTTGAAAAATTGAAACGTCCCTAAAAAGGGACGCCAGGCACGAAAGGGTACGTGTTTTTTCCTTTAGGCTCTTACTCACTCTGTTTGAATATATTGATTCAGAACTCAGTTATTTTATAAAAGTTGATAATTTAACTAAAAAAAACAATATATTATTAAAAAACAAATTTATTAAAATAATTATTTAATTTATTTTAAAAATAAAATTTAAATATTCAAATTAAAAACAAGTTATTTTTAAAAAATTCATGTATATTTACTCTAACTAAATCATTGTAGGTAGTTTCACATATCTCTATACGCATGTGATTCACAAATTATTTAAAAAAAAAGTTTAAATGATGACTTGGCTACAAACACACATTACATTAACAAAATTTAGCGTTTTTTTGTATGGAAATCCATAAAACATTTATCATGCAATCCAACCATGCATTTGCTGCATTTTCGACAGACATTTTTCCCACATTGGGCACATCGAACCTGTGTTTTGCTAACAACTACATAATGGTTTTGACCATCATATTTAATTTCTTCAGGGACTTTAATTTTTTTTAAGTAAAGGCTAATGTTTGACAAAGGTCTTCCTGGTTTGAGTACTTTTGAAAATAGGCCAAACAAATTTCTCTTCGAAAATACAGCAAATGCAATGGTTTGGTTGCATTTGACAGGCAAAGACTGTATAATAACCATGCATTTTGCATAGGCCTCTAGTCCACATATAAAAAGAGGCCACCACCACTTCTTTGGACGGATGGAACATCGATAGCTCGAAATGTTTTGGTCTATCCTGTCAGTTCTTCCCATACATTGATTGTATTGAGCAATTATGTTCGGTTGATCAATTTCGACAATTTTTTTTTCACCGTTTGACCATCGCTTGGCTTTGATTAACGGGTAAACTCCATAAACATTTGAAGCTAGAGTCACAACACTATTGTCATTCCACCTAACTAATAAAACATTATTTTCTTGTTTATCAAACTTGTACTCAAAAGTACCCCGTGTTGTTTTCTTAAAAGACTCAGGTATTTGAAGCGGACATTTTTCTACACACTTGGCGCGAACAGTTCTGTGTTATTAAATCCTATTTTTCATAAGTAATCAACCAGTACAGGAGACATAAACAAATTATCACAAAAATATTAATGTTAGAATGTTGCGGAAGTTCAGAAATTAGATCCACAACTACCGATCCTCCCATGCCAAGATTTTCAAAAACCTTTACTGTACCTGCGCCTTGATAAGGTTCAAATTGCACTAAATAACCAAGTGTGGTATTTAGACACCAAACTTTATATCCAAAACGAATAGGCTTACTTCGAATAAACTGCATAATAAGGCACCATGCTTTCATCAATTGAATAATTTTGTTCGCATGGTTAAATATAACACAAAAAAACATTAATATTAGTTATAACTAATATTACTGTATTGTTTTATATTACTTTCTATATATTCAAAAAAATATTTATTTACAATACTAAAATATTTTTATACCTATGAAGGTTTTTTTTTAAAAAACTTAACAAATATCATATGACATTTACAATAATTTTCTGTCAAAATATAAAAAAAGGCAATTAAATTATTAAACATTAATTAAGGAAATAAAATTATATTTAAGGACTATAATTCTCCATAAGAACTAATTTAATTGTGTTTTTAGGTACTAATAAAATCTTTGGTTAGTTAGAAAGTAGCCAAATATCGTATTCACTTCGGGGAAACTCTACGGGGCCATTCGTGCCTGGCGTCCCTTTTTAGGGACGCTAGCAAATTGACCAAAACTACCTCAAATTATTAAAATTACCAAAATTTAAAAAATACGTGAACTAAAGAACACTTAAGGTCAGTACATTTATAAAATCCAGATCAATGAACAAATAAATAATAAGAAATCTTTTCCTTTTTTGCGAGACATTTTGTATAACGTGTGTTTTTGCAATTCCAAACAAATAATGACTCAGCAAAATAACGGTAATAAAATATGCGCTACAATCTATCGTAAGTCAGTTGAAACAAACACTATTCAATATATAGGAGCAATTTTTTAATTAAAAAGTTGATTCATTAAAAATTGCGAGCAATTTTTAAAAGTGTCCCTAAAAAGGGACGCTAGGCATTAATGGTTTTTTGGATGGTTTTAATGGAGTGGGTTTTTTTTAAACTCACAACACTTGTTGAATTACTATAGTGCTGCATTTGTTACTCCAGGAGTGTATGAGCCACTCTTTGTCATTTTTATAACTAATGACAATTTCATTCCAGCAGTATCACATTTCAGAATTTACAATTTATTTTATGGTTGATTGGCTCTTTTCATCATCATCAATACTCAATAGCTCGACAGTCCTGGGTGGAACCTGGCTTGCCCAGTCTCTCCTTCTGCGCGCAACAGCTTTCCAGTCTCTGACCTTTATCGAAACAAAGTCCTTTTGGAGGCAGTCTACCCACCTCAGTCTGGGTCTGCCTCTTTTTCTAGTTCCATTTGGTTTAGGCAAAAAAAAAATTGTTGTTCTCTCATCATTCATTCTAATAATGTGTCCGGCCTATTTCATGCGTTGGATTTTCTAATACTTCAGGATGTCCGGCTCTCTGAATAGTCTATAAAGTTCAGAGTTAGTTCTCCTTCTCCAAACTCCATTGTCCACAAACACCACTAAAAATTGATCGAAGAATCTTCCTCTCAAAAGTAGCGAGGGTCCTCTTATCAGCCTGGGGCAAGGTCCAGGATTTAGACGCGTAGGTGAGAACTGACCTGATGATTGGCTCTTTTAATAAAACAAAAACTATATTTTTAATAACATAAGGCTCATTTTGTTTAAGCCGAGACACATTTTTAACGAAAAAGTGTCAGAATACGTGGCCTAAATGCATTTTTGAAAATTTGCTCCCATCACCATATTGGAACTTTGACACTACTGGCTCGACTGTAGTAATTGTGTCAATTTATTGCTTGTTAGTAAATTTTAAGTTTCTAATAAAGAACTGAAAGTTACTCACAGTTGAAAAAATGAAAAAAAAAAAAATGAAAAAAGTCTTTCGACAACACGACGGCTTCTACTAAATTAATTATCTCTTAAAAATTATGGAAACTGGGTGGGGGAGGTAGGTATATATTCCGGGTTGTGTGCTTGATCAGAGACCCGCTTATGAAGCCTTCGTCAAGTAAGACAGACACAGAAAGAATTTTTTACTGTCACAGAGAAAGGAATATACACCCAGGGCGAAGGCGGGAATCGAACCAGCACTCGTTACAGCGCGCAGACTGCTAGCGTAATGGTCCAAACCACTCGTCCATCCAGGCCCCCTGAAACTGGGTACATAGACCAGTTCAGCCACTGGTGAGCGGTCCATTTTTACAATAAAGGTGGGTGGAAAACCTTCCCCGTTTAAAAACTATCCCCGGTGTCCCTCTACCAGAATTCGGCTTCTGATATGTGCTTTTTTTTAAATTCTGTAGCACTAAATTTATTTTCACGATCAATTGCTATCTATGCTTTACCTTAGTTTTATATATATTACTAGTTTAACCAGTACACAATCTAAGGCAATACCTAAAAACTGAATGAAATGTTAATCTAATCATAGTCATTTTCATGATATTAATGGTTGGGTTCAGAGCACAAATGACGTTTATATTTTGAATTTACCGCTATACTTAAGCATCTAACTTTGTTCTTTATAAAAAAAACTTGCTTGTGTAAACATTTTCTGTAAAAAAATCTTTTGAAATTGTGTATTGCATTCGAAAAGCTCAATAAACGTGAGATATTTATGGAGTAATCTGTTTTTTTTTTACTAAGTAATAAGCATTCTAAGTAGCTCTAAGAAAGTTTATTTTAATCCATTAGCGGCTCCATGGCTGAGAAGTATTACGTGTCCGCCTCATAAGCCCAAGTTTCCGGGTTTGAGCCCCGGCTGAGTCACCAGATTTTTCTGGATGGAAAAATCGTGGGCACGCATGTCATATGATTATGGGGAATGTAAATTATCCCTTGATTACCCATTTGGCTTAGGTTCTTTCGGCAAAATTAAGTCTCGGCATACTTTAACATCCACAGAAAACTCAGATTCATAGTAATCGGAGCTTCAAAATTGGTAGCGAGAGTCGCCTAAGATGGTGCCCCAAATAATGGTTCTCAATTGTGGGGAATATGCTGAGTCTGCAAGAGGCTAAGCCACCAAAAAATAAAGCAGCCCCGTTGTAAAAAAAATAGTTCATTAAAAAGTATTATAGAAATTGTATTGACTGGTTTAGAGGAAAGTAAAATTTCCCTTCAAACAAACATTAATTTGGCTTAAAATAAAGAAAGAAGAAATCTTCAGTCAGAAATCATCAATAAAAAATCTTATCATTTTCATATTATAGTAATATTTTCGATATAGAATAGATATATTTTTTAGTAGTTAAAAGGTTAGCTATTCAAATGTTATGTTTTTAGTAAAAATTTAGCTAATGAATACAGTCAAATAAATTAAGGTGAAATACATAAGCCTTTTCGACGTTATAAATTGGTTAAAGGACTCGTTTAAGCAATAATTTTAAGTTCTTCAATAAACTAACAGGCAGCTCAGTGGCTGAGAGGTATTATATGTCCGCCTCGTAAGCACAAGTTTGCGCGTTCTAGCCCTGGCTGAGTCGTCAGATTTTTCTGGATGGGAAAATCGAGGGCATGCATGTCTTCTGATTATGTGGCATGAAAAAAATCAATTGGCTTGGGTTGGTCTCTCGGCAAAATTAGATCTCGACATACTTTAACATCCACAGAGAGCTCGCTCAGATTCGTTGTAATAGGAGAGTCAAAATTGGTAGCGAGAGTCGTCTAGATGGTGCTACAAAAAATGTCTTTCTGTTCTGGGGAATATGCAGAGTCTGCAAAAGGCTTAGTTGTCAATAAAGCATTCCCGTGGAAAAAAATACTATCACTAACAAAATAAAATAGTATATATTAAGAATGAATACTTTTGGTTTGAAATAAAACGTGTGTTTGATTTGACCGATGGCGCGCTTGTTGATCGTTTCTTGAGTATTCTTTTGAGAGTAGGAGTTGTCCTGGAATCCATACTAAGTACAGGGTGGCGCAAATAAAAGTGGCCCGGCATAAAAGTAGGGATAGGACAGGAAATGTTGCCAAGTCAAAAACCAATGCAAACACAGATTTGCCGTGTGAAGCTATTGATCGCTTCAATATTAAGCCCAAACAAACTCTTGGCGAATTATTTGCATCTAACTATGCCATCATCACCTGAGCACTGATTTGATCAACGCACACTTACACAGCTTGCACTAAGATCTGAACTTGCTAATAGTCCATATGCAGCTCTAGTCTAGTAACAACCAAACAAACCAATGAAAAAACAGATTGGTCAAGTGAAGCTATTGAAAGCTTGAATAATTTATGAATTTGATTTAGAGGATTTCAGGCAGCTTCAATGGTTTTTCTTGCCAAGCATCTCCCTGCATTCGTAGCTCCAAGCCGGGGTCACTTTAGTTGCGCCACCCAGTACATCGCAACCAACATTCTTGTGAATTCTCCAACATCTTTCAAATGCGATATGATAATAAAAAAAAGGTTTCTCAAAATAAATTACTGAGAAAAGAACTGTTGAATCTCGAATATCGGTAGCAGACCAACCATATCATCTGCCAAACTCAATTTGTTCTACCACTAGTTTTATGGTTTTACAAGTACTGTAGAAATCCAATTATCCGGATGAATTAGCACAGAACACCATTCACATAATTAAATATTCGGATAATATCATATTTTACGACGGCCAATAAAAGAGCTGCATTTAGAGACAGTTATTCGTCTTATTTGTGAGAATAAAAGGGGAAACCAGTAACTCCTGTATTGGGATAATAGAACTGCAATTGGAGACGGTTATTCGTCTTATTTGCGAGGCTAAAATTTAAAACCCAGTAACGCCCTTATTGGAACAATTGGAGTTCTACTCTACCTTTTCATGAACAAATTCAACGTTTTCCAATCCATATGGTATCCAATGTTTTCTTATGCATAAGTAAAACTATTGATTTTGCACTTGCAAAGAAATATGTTCAAAGCCTGTTCGAAAGTGTTTGGAATAGAAGATAAATAAGACGCCGTCTCTAGTTCACTGGGAATTATTACTCACAAGGGCGTTGTTGTAACCCGGTGTAAGTAATTACATGCTTTTTATATGGGTTGGGAATTGCAGTTAGCGGCATTCAATCCCAATTTGTGTCAGCAAGCTTTTGTTGTGTTTCATGAGATATGGGTCTGTATGAAAACGGTAATTAATAAAAGCGGTAACCAGTGTGATTGGTTTAGTTGCTAATAATATATGTAGCAAATAAATAAACATATTGATTTCATATTCTTCTATACAGTGTCATGAAAATGCACTCAAAAACGGGTTTCGAAAAATAATATACCCATCAAAGGTGGCTCATCAAGAAAGTCTGTTGCCATACTGTTGTCGACACTGGGCGATGGAAACTGTAACTGCGCATAGACGAGTAGTCGTAGTTCATATTGAGACGAACATGATCGGTAAGGTAAGGTAAGGTAATCGTTTCCGGCTGCCTATTTCTAGCCTCCTTCAGGAGCTTTAACACAGCCAATAACGCCTCGTATTTTAGAACCCTGGTCAAGTGACGAGAAACATGATCGGATTATCGTATACATCATAAAATTTAAATCGTCACTAGTTAAAGTAAAATTTCAACTACATATGCGGCAAGAAAATCATAATTCGTTTATTTCACATATTTTTGGGAACGCCTTTGTCGATAAATGTGAAAGTGCTTCGAAAAAGTCTATCACATAGCTCTATAGCGATATGACTACAGATACATGAAATAGAAAGGACATGTGCATTGGCAAATCTAAAAGTCAAACTCGCATAGTCACGTGACTTGGTACCAAGTCACGTGGTTTAGACCTTTAACGTTGACAAAAATTAGGATGAATGTCGTATAACTCTTCCGTAAAAAGGCAGCTAGTTACCAAAACAAAGGAACAACTGCCCCCAAGTGAATAATAATTTCTCTTTGACTAGAATCTCTCTTAATTATCTCTTTAGCAAGCACACTTTATAACAATAAGGATATGGACACGTTGTTTTTAGATCTGTCAAATCAAAAATGCAGCGATTTTTCGAAGCGAGCGAGAACATCCTTGCTCCATAAAATGTCTGAATACATTGTTCTAAGTTTTGAGAACATAAAATTTTAGAACTTGAGGTCGTGCTTGTTCTCATTTTCGAGAGAGTATTCAAGAAACTGCATGTTTTCATATTTCACGATGTATGTATTAAATTTAGAAACACTTTGTTTTAATTTTTAAGTATGAATGTAATAGAGTAATTTTAGTAGAACTTCGAAAGTAAGTTTGCATTTAGTTTACAAATTGCAATTATTTGATTCGATTATTCTTAAAGAATGTCAATTTGAGCATTACTGCCTATACTTTTCGAAGAATCTAGTTACCATTAACGCCTAACACTACCCATTAAAAAAACGTTGCTGAAAATTAATAGAACAACGTGGGAACTAAATGCCAACTTACTTTCAGAGTTATCGCAAATAAAATTCTAATATTCATTCTTTTAGCAATTTCAAGACGAAAAAATAAGATGGGTCGTGACCTGGGCAAGCGGGAATAGTCCCCTTCGCTGATTGACTTGCATGATGCCGCATTACATAATCTTAATAAATACACAATGTATTCGGAGCTGTTTGTGATCGTTGATGTTCTGTATACATTATTGTTATTTTATTTGTTTATTATCCTTGAGGTCGTGTCTGGGCTATGTTTGTGTGTAATAAAATTATTATTAATTATATTTTTGAGTGGGGGTTAGCTCACAAACTTTTCCCAAACCCCCAACAGAAACACCCTAATTTTTTTAAAAATGTTTTTAAGATAGATGGTTATTTAATGGAAATTATTAATAACAGTGCGTTCACAAAAGATTTTAAAAAACGGTTTGAAACAATTTCTTGCCAATACATTATTCTAACTCTCCTATCAAAAATAACATAGCAGTTTTAGTGATAATTTTTTTTTGAAATTTTCTACTGGCACAATTTTTCTACTGAGGAGAAAAAATCTAAAGAAAGGTGTCTTAATACTGCGTTCGGACAAATACCAGTTTCACTTCCGTATATCGCAATATTGAGAAGTCCTCATTCGTTTCTTTTTCTCTCAGTGGAATAATGGTACGAGTTGAAAATTAAAAAAAAAACTTTCTTAAAACTGTATATAAACAAATAGGAATTAAAATGAAATAAAAAACAAAAAAATCATAAAGACAATAGCGCCGAAAGCAGCTTGATCGTACAATATAATATAAATGTAAATATAATAGAAATACAAAAATGAAGAACGGAGACATCGACTGACCATCTCGTCAGGAGGTCTAGCCAGCCAAGACCTCCGGATGCGTTTCTGAAATAGACTGCCAGCTGTAAGCAGAAACGGCAGTTCCACGGACCCCGACGCCTCCGAAACCAAATACAGAGGGAGAAACTTTCTTAAAACTGTTGCATACCCTAAAGAGTTACCTCCAGGTTAGTTTTTTTTATAGGAAATTAAGAATAATTTATTTGCTGTGAAACATTTTTCAATAACTTTCGCGAAAGCACCATAATTAAGGATTTCATTTAAATAATATCATTAAATTCATTCATATTTAAAAAAATATTTTTAATATATTTTTTTTAATGTTAAAACAAATTTTGTTGGAAAGTTACATTAGATTTTTCGATAAATCGGGAAACTTATGAGAAAAAAAAGATTTTTTAGATATATTTATTTTAAAAAAAAACTAAAACCCTTTTAAATACATTAGGTGGTAATTTTTATAATTTATACAGAGTTGAGTATTTATTTTATATATTTCCTGAAAATTGAAAATGTATTTGAAGTATTTATTTGTTTGTCTCATATATTTACCTGCACTCGTAAAATTTGATTACATATACAGATGGAATATTATTATTTTTTTAGAAGTAAGATCCAGGTTTTAAACACGAAAGCATTTCAACTTTCAAAACTTGGAACACAAATTGTGAATATGCACTGTTTTGTAAATTGAGTGCGAAAATCTTCGCGATTTGCACTTAAATGAAAAATATCTTATTAATACTTCCATATATATTTAAATTACCTCAGAGGAGAAAAAAAATCCGTGGTTTATAAAATACATAAAAAAATATATTGAGGTAAATGACTTTTATGCAATGTTAAATACAATATTAAAGGAATATATTAAGAAAACAAAAGTTCGTTGTATTTTCGTTAGTTTATTTTTATAAGTTTTGGGAACTAAAATATTGAAAGAACTAAGTAATTCCAAGTGACATTAAATTTTAAGAACTATAAATTCTCAATCTTTTTCAAGATGATATCTGATTAATTGTACTTAATTAGGTAATTAAGATAAAATAATTTGCCCTTAATACATGTCTTCTTTACGAACAAAAAGGTAAATTTTGATGTAAATAAATATTTTTTGTTAGAGATATTTCAAACTCAATTACAAATTTAAAATGGAATGTTGATTGAAATAATTAATATAAATAATTACGTATAAAATTAGCTTTATTTTTTAAAAAACAAAATTTAGGGCAAAATGCTGTACTATGTCACTTCATAGTATACTTTATTTTTTAAAGGCATTTTTAAAGACTTTATCAAGTAAAAATGTGAAAACTAAGCAAGAAATAAATTTTTTTTTTCGTTTTATTTTTTACGAAATTTAAAATGAAATTTAGGAATAAAAGTGTTCTCAGACTAAGTTATTTTATGTGCGTCCATTCGTTTTGTCTTTCAATTTAGTTATTGTTTGGATAATTAAAAAATAAGTGGACCAACAGGCTTTATAACATGAAAAGCAATTAGTGCAAAATGTTTATGTTTTAAATTATCAATAATATTTATGCTGCTGGGAAGCATATATGTTCTGATTCATTCATTAAAATAAATTCAAACACAAATATTATGTTTTAGTATTTAAAACAAATGTATGCTAATAAGATTAAAACAAATGTATGCTAATAAGATTAAAACAAATGTATGCTAATAAGATTAAAACAAATGTATGCTAATAAGATTAAAACAAATGTATGCTAATAAGATTAAAACAAATGTATTCTAATAAGATTAAAACAAATGTATGCTAATAAGATTAAAACAAATGTATGCTAATAAGATTAAAACAAATGTATGCTGATAAGATTAAAACAAATGTATGCTAATAAGATTAAAACAAATGTATGCTGATAAGATTAAAACAAATGTATGCTAATAAGATTAAAACAAATGTATGCTAATAAGATTAAAACAAATGTATGCTAATAAGATTAAAACAAATGTATGCTAATAAGATTAAAACTTTACATCTAGCCTTTTGGTCAATCAATTGGTGAATATATTAATAGAGCCTTAAAATAGAAATTTAAAACAAGGATTAGAAAAAAAAATATTATTTTATAATTAATTATTTTATAATTAATTTATTTCAGAAATATTTTAACATTTTATGATACGATAACTATTTATAATGCGAATATATTTTATAATTATGTTAATGATATTTAAAGAACTAAACTGAAAACTAATTATTTCCATCCTATTCACTTTTTAATGCATTATTTATTTGCTCATTTACCCACAAAAACTATAATATCGCATTAATAAAGAGAATTGTCTACTTTCCGAAATTTTAATATGAAAAACAGAAAAAAATATATAAGACATTATTTTTTGCATAAAAGCTGGTAGGTTTAAATTTGCATTTATTCATTTATTAATGTACTAGCAAATTTATACCCGTTCTTCGCACGGAATAAAAAAAATATCAAATAGATTCCAAATATGTGTACCATATACCCTGTTATAGGAGCATAAACTTATTGTTGTTTCCGCTCGTTATAAATTATAAAATCCCGTTTCATTGCCTTAAAATTCCAAAATGAAAAATACGCTATAAAATGCACTCATAAATGTCATCACCATTCCCTCATAAATACATAAAACCTTTTAGCTCATTTGGCGCGTTTTGGGAAATAATTTGGCGAGAAAATAGATATAGCTACCCACACCCATTATACAGTTCTAACACAATGACCTTCGAACAACCGACCAGCTTATAAATTATTTATAAAAGAAATTGCCTATTTGGCGAATTTTAGTTAATAATTTGGCGAGTTTGGCAACGTATTTGGCGAAAAAATAAAGACATGAAACACTAATAGCTCTAGTGCGATGGCCTTTATTAACCATCATAGTTCAGTAATAGCTTAACTATACATTTATTGCTTAAATATGCATACATGCAGTCAACAGAAAAATCAATGAAAAAATCATCAAATAAACCCACAATAAAATCCCGGAATGAAGACTGGCGGAATTACGTCACTTGAAACATGTCAATTATTTTTCAAATAATGAATTAAATTTTTATAAAGTAATGGCAAAAGAATAAAATAAACATTTTGAATTTTAAATGTTTTCGTTAAAAGTTTTATTTAATTTTTTCAGCCGATGGCATCAGGAAAGAGAAAAAAATTATCGGATTTGAGCGAAAGTGGTGTATTTTTTTCAGAAAATTCGAATTTTCTTCAAAAATGGAACAAATATGAAAAAACTAAGCCTCAGGTGCACACGTTAGTATTAAAGGGAATCTATCTTAAAAATTTCGAATTTCTGAGGGCAGTATAAGTAGGTCTTTTACGATCCGATAACAGACACACAGACAGACAGACTCTTTCTTTTATTATTATAGATTATTCTAAAGTATTAGTTTTATTGTATGTTTTTTAAATTTTAAATCATGGTTACAAAAGTTAAGTTTTGCTTTCAGTTATATTCAGAGCAAGCAATTGTCAAATCTTTGTATCCATTCCGACGACATTTAGCGATGTTTTCAAACTGTCGTTAAAGCTTAATTTCACGAGCTTTTTATTCTTAAATAAGTATCAGAAGGCAAATTAATAAAATTTGATAGTTTCAAATATTAATGGTCATTTTGTAGCAACAAATATCAAAACAACTAGAAATTGCCAACTTTATTGCATTCCGAAAATGTTGTCAAATATCTCCAGAAAGGATACTAGGACAAAAGCACTTTTTTCTGTCCTAAATTCTAACAAATATAATATTACACATACTTAACCTTATATTTAACCTTTAACCACATAAACCTTTTTTTATGCTATCTTTAAAATACTTCTAAACATTTTTTTTTGTACAATTGTTGAAGGTACTCGCTGTTTGAAAAATTATTGAATTGTTCTTAAAATTTAAGGGAAAAAGCGTTTTCAAAAAGCCTAAAAGTTAAATGTTTAGTATTTTTAGTAAAACTATTGGTTAAAATATAGTAATTTATAACATAAAATGTTTTCGTTACCCCCTATAGGTGTTTATTGTTGTGGAATTTACCTCAAAATTCTTTGAGTTGATTTTTATAACATAAAGAATCCAAAAAAATAAATAAATAAATAAATCGAAAAATAGGGGAGGGGGAATTGGGTGACCTCTTATTCAACACGCTCACGGGAAAGATAAAAATTTAATTTGAAATTAGTCGTTGGCGAACAAGCTTTAAATCCACCGCTAATTAAAATCATTTTGGTTCCTGCGCATTCTCTCCTTTCTTTAACATGAAAAGATGGACTTAGAATTTACAATCTGTTCCTATGAACCATAAACCTAGTCAGATTTTATTCGATGTCCATATAATAGTGTCCAATACGTCAATTTATTAATAATGTGCATTGGTTTGCTCTTCAGCCTAACATAAAGTAAATGTTTGATATATCATATATGTCATATTCTGTTTGAACCGAAGTCTTAATTCACACTTTAAACAGGCATCGTACACTTATGCGTTTCGGGGATAAATAGTATCTATTTACGTCTCAACAACCGGTCTTTACACAAAATATCCCAATGAATGCGTACAATAAATTGTTGAAACTTAGTAGCTGAAGATTCTAAACATTTCTATTTATTTCCAACACTATCTATTCAAAATTGTAGTTTTATTTCGAATGTAGTGCAGGCATATTTGACTAATAAGAGAAAAAATTTCAATTCTGATAACAATAAGAGTTTATGCAACTAAGCATTATCTGAATTCAGAAGTGAGCGATTTTACGTTAAATAGTATATATTCATCCAAAACTTGATGATAGAACATAGTAATACCAAACTTTAGTTATAGAAGTATTTTTCAACATCTGGACTTCCAAAAATTGCTCTTTCATGAGCTTTATTTGGAAACAAACTTTAGTAATTCATTCCTCCTATAGTAACTCTCGAGCCATCCTGTTTTGATACTTCTTTAGAAGAATTTTCAAATCACAACATCCTAATTACATGTATGCAAAGCTAGAATGCCATATCCATGTAATTTTTCACCAATTTTTAAAATTCCCTTTAATGGTCTTCTGAATTACTTAACTTTGCGTTAAAAATGAAATGAAACTGTAATCGTCTGTCTTCTTAAATAATTTAACCCCTGATGAGAATTTCAGAACAGGCTGTGGCATGCACCACCAACTGTGAACTGTAACCCGGTTAAACCTACCTGTAACTTTAACCTCCTGATCTGTTGTGTTTAGTATAAATACAGCAAGCGCCACTGCGTTGGCGCGCACACCCCTTTTGGGTTATTTATTATTTTTATATCTTATGTTGTGCCGCGGTTAGTTATGTTCGTTATATTATGAGTTCATCTTGTTTGTTTAAGTTAAGTTTATTCTCGTTATTTATAGTTATCTTTGTTGAATAAATTATATTATGTTACAACAAAATTATTTTAACTTAACTTTCGACTTGGTGAAAAAGTATCTTTACACTTTTTGAAGCCGCTTAAAGACAGTCTGAGAAACCTTTTCCAGGAGGAAAAAAAAAGCCAAAACGACATAGAAAAGCAACAAATAATCAATACCTGACAAAAATTATCAAGTGTTTGTTGGAAGAAAAATAAACTCATATTTGGTGAACAACACTGTGTTGAAACTCTCAAAGTTTGACGTTTTTCCCCAGTTCCATCGTAAAATACAGGAGAGACATCTGTCTTATACCTAAATCTTATCTAAAAGCATTTTATTACTATAAATGAAGTAAAGTAATATGTTTTCTACGTTGTGGTACAGCTTAAATATACGTGTTTTACAAATTGTATAAATCTTTAATAACTTCATTTATTTGTTCTGAGAAAGATACATTTGTTCGTTCGTTTCAATGTAAACGTATTAAGAATACTGGACCAATGTTATACTGTAAAAAAAATTTCAATCATGTTTTCTAGCACGAGTGGTGTGTACCTACAAGAGTTTTAATCGTCATGGCATTTCACGGTATGTGTGCGCACAAGTTAAGAAAATACAGTAACAGTGCTGTGAATTATGTTTATAGAGGCAGTTACAATCTAATAGAGAACAGAGGGCTGTGAGTATTCGTCAAATAAGCTGTATTCTTACCGATTTTTTTAACGTAGACAAATAATCTATATATATATATATACATATATATATATATATATATATATATATATATATATATCATAATAATATACATATATATATATATATATACATAATAATATAATAATACATACATACATAATAATAATACATACATACATACATACATACATACATACATACATACATACATACATACATACATACATACATACATACATACATACATAATAATAAGTACAAGTCTGACTACGACTGACTCACTATCTATTCACGTAAAAAAAAAAAAAAAAAAAAAAAAAAAAAAAAAAAAAAAAAAAAAAAAAAAAAAAAAAAAAAAAAAAAAAAAAAAAAAAAAAAAAAAAAAAAAAAAAAAAAAAAAAAAAAAAAAAAAAAAAAAAAAAAAAAAAAAAAAAAAAAAAAAAAAAAAAAAAAAAAAAAAAAAAAAAAAAAAAAAAAAAAAAAAAAAAAAAAAAAAAAAAAAAAAAAAAAAAAAAAAAAAAAAAAAAAAAAAAAAAAAAAAAAAAAAAAAAAAAAAAAAAAAAACATACATACATACATACATACATACATACATACATACATACATACATACATACATACATACATACATACATACATACATACATACATACATACATACATACATACATACATACATACATACATACATACATACATACATACATACATACATACACTACATACATACATACATACATACATACATACATACATACATACATACATACATACATACATACATACATAACATCATACATACATACTACATACATACATACATACATACATACATACATACATACATACATACATACATACATACATACATACATACATACATACATACATACATACATACATACATACATACATACATACATACATACATACATACATACATACATACATACATACATACATACATACATACATACATATATATATATAAGGTAAAGTCCTGACTGACTGACTGACTCACTGATCTATTCACGTATCAACGCCCAGCCCAAACTAATGGAGGTAGAGCTCCCAAATTTTAGGAAAATATTCCTTTTATATCGTAGGCGTCATTTAAGAAGCGATTTTTCAAAATTCGAACACGAACGGGTAAAGGAAGTCAAAACGTGAGTCGAATTCTCCATAGGAATAGCATTGTTATGAACTTTTAATTTATAAATTTCGTTTTCTAATTTGAAAAAAATTTCAGCGTGCTCAGCATGAGCGAAAATTAAGTATAAACAGTGAACACTTCAGAGCACATGTTTAATTTGTAGGATTGTTATTTGAATAACATTATTTTACTTTATTTATATAATTTAAATCTTTTGATTTTTTTGGTTTCGGAATTTAATTTAATTGATGTTTACAAAGAGTAAGAAGTTAAGACATTCCTACAATGTCTCATGACTTTAAAGGCGATAAATATTCTAGATCTGATGAAAACTTCAAAGAAATGTTAATTTCCTGTACGTATAGTATAGCGTAAAAACTTTCTGTTTATGAAACTCTCAATTTGGTACAGTTATGATATAATGGCCGATTGAATTTTGGAGTTGGCGGCTTTTGGCGAAGTATAAAAATTAACGTAGAGTAGCTTTTACCATCCAGTTGTATGGGTTAGGGTAAGTTTGAATTATCGTCGCACTAGAGCTATACACGAAGGCTATTGGCCACGGGCGTCTTAATTTAGAACCACAGGGTCGGGACTTTTGAAAAATATTTAACGTGCACTCCCACCACATGGGGTATTATTCGTCGGACAATTTTGGCTGCATTTGCCGTTTATAGGTCGGCAGTTATTTTGACGATGCCCGGACCCGAATCCGGGACCAATCGCATGCGAGCCCCCCCCCCTCCCCCCAAACGCCTTTACCGACTGGTCTCCCCAGAACTGTCGAGTGGTCGAATATGGAGTGGAATGTTTACCCCATTTTGGGCATTTTCGGGTGTATAAGGGCAAATAGAAACTGGCCATTATATCACAGCTATTCTGGCAATTTAAACAGGGCCTATGGGAAAGCCCTCTAACTTCTAGAAGGGCCTGTGGATACAATCGATTTCTTTTTTAAACCTAATGGTGATATTAGAATGGGAGGAAATTATAATATACCGATGGAGTGCTGACCAGTGGAGAAGAGATCAATTGGTATGAAATAAATGTTTATATAAAAAGAAAATCGCCGTTTTTAAGGGTACACCCGTGAAACGCCGGGTTTATAAAGCTAGTTTCAATATAAAAATATTAAAAACATTAGAGCGCAATAAAACGTTGCTCTTAAATTCCAGTTGTCGAAGTGAAAATGGAGCAAAAAATTAACATTATTTTTCTTCAAATTGGGCAAGACAGCTGCGGAAACCTACGAAATGTTAAAATAAGTTTACATGGCGGTCACCAAGTTCACCAAGGCCGTAAAAATTAAATTTCGATTTGAAAAGTCCGAAATTATGGTATTTTAATCACTTTCTTTAAATGCGATGGACTCATCATGAATTTCTTTCTTCTAACATAACTATCAATGGACAGTTCTACACAGAAGTTCTTGACCGACTTCGAAAACGAATTTGAGGTGAGGCCTTTAGAGTGAGGCCTCATTTTCAACATGACACATGCTCGCCTACACATTGCGTTGCCTGTGAGGTGATTCTTAGCCCAGCATGGTGTCGTTGAGATGCAGCATCCACCATACTCTCCAGACCTAGCATCCCGCAGACTTTTTCCTGTTTAATAAGCTGGAAAATTCGCTGAAGGGAACAAGATTTCAGGATGTCGAAACCATAAAAAAAAAACTGTGATGTCACTATTAAAGAGCATTCCAAAAGGAGGACTTTAAAACTTCTTCCCGAAATTTGTACAGTCGAGCACAGACTTGCATTACGGTTATGGGGATTACTTCGAATCATATTAAATGGCCTATGTGTTTAACTTTTTTTTCCTTCTAAGTTATTTCATAAGTTCTGGAAATTAGTAGCCGACCTTCTATAAATGAAACTTGTAAAATATCCTGACCTTTCTGTTTAATTCTTGTTTTGTAAAAAAATCATAAAGATTAAATGTTAGAGTAATTAATTACGCATATATAAAGATAATTTTAAGTAAAAATTACATAATATATATAGCTTAAATTTTTTAAATTCTGAAACGTTATTTAAGAACTTAAGAGGGAATGGGAGCGGTTACCTGGTCTTTAAACCGAAGTCTTCTCTCTATATTAATCTGTGTAAAAATTATTTTTCGACCAAATTACTCCGGTTGTGTTGAATATTTTTACAAACATTTTTTTATATGATAAATGTAACTGACATATAAGGATTCAAAATTACGATTTTTGAAATTGGTTCTAATATATAATTGTAAAATTATTTATAGAAAATTAAAAGTTATTAAATAAAATAAATGTAATAAAATATTAATTTTAAAATGTAATAAAATTAATTCTGTTTTGAGCACAAACAGATACACAAGAATACATGGGTATCACCAGATGGCCAAACAAAAAACCAGATATATCATGTCATGATTGAAAAATGACATGCATCCGATGTCACAAACATAATTAGCTATAGAGGCGCATATGCAGATTCTGACCATTATCTTGTGTTCACAAAATACAAGCAAAGAATTACCAGATTCAGACTGAAAAAGGGTGAAAGGCCCGAAAAAATGAATATAAAAGCTTTTAGACGACTATAAGATAAAAAGGGAATTCCAGAATAAACTAACAGAGGCAATTGATAAAGAATATTGAGGAACTGATCAGGAGGATATACCTGAACTTAAATGGGAAAAATGCCGAAATATCCTACAGAACGCAGCAATAGATGCCATGGGAAAAGAAGGAAAATCACCACAAAATGAAAGGTTTAATGACGAATGCAGGGGGCTCATAAGAGAGAGAGAAATCTAGCCAGGGAAAAAAATGCTTTCTTGTGGAACAAGGCAAAATGCTAGACTCTATAAAGAAAAGAGAAAGATCATCGCAAAAGTATTAGTCGGTCTATTAACTATGCGAGCCTCGAAAAGACTTTCTTCCCCCATCCCTTCGCTTAGTTTTCTTGGAAACGGGGAGAGCATCGCGTTTCTAAACTTAACGCGTTTGAGGTTCTGTTCAGAGGTTAACAATCCGAACAGAACCTCAAACCCAAGTAGGGTGGAGAAAAAACACGCTCACGTCGTTTCGAAGAAAACCACATGCGGGGATGGGGGAGGAAAATGCTTTCGAGGCTCGCATTCTAGATAGACCTACATATAATGTTGATTATGATGAATTTGTGAACCTCCTACTTTGGAGGAAATAAAGCAAGCTATAAAAAAATTTAAAAAAGGAAAGTCACAGGGAGAAGACTTGAAGGTTTACCCTGTAAAATTAAATCTCAAGAGAGATGTTTTTTAACAATATAGAGTGAATATTAAATTTATTCAATTAGGAAATGTTTCAAAAAGGCGAACTTACTTAAGGCTTTTTTGTTCCCAAAGACTCTCAAAATGAAATACACTGACAAAAAACAAATAGCACATTTTTATATTTTAACTTAAGACAATGATGTAATAGTTATGATATCTAAACAGTAAATGTTTAGATAACAATAGAGAAATAATGTATGATAAAATGTGGCGATATTTTGAGGAAAAATTTCATTAGATCTTTATCTTTTCGATGAGAAAAAATGCAAAACTTTTAGGTTATAATGGGTATAACTTTGATTTGGCATGATTATTTCAAGTGGTAAATTATTAAATAAAAAATAATCAAAATTTTAAATATACATCTTTATTTAAAACTTACCTCTTTTAACTATAAACATATATCTAAAGATGAAATAAGCTGAATATCAAAAGAGCAATTTCTTGTAAAAAAACCACGTCGGATTATAAGTATTACAGTCCCTGGACAAATTATTAGACGCACTGTATTTTTTTTAGTAATGATGAAAACATACCAATATCATTAAAAAATATGTCGATCTATGTATTAAGCATAGCAGATTGTATCTTCTATTCAATAGCTTAAGTTTAGGAACACAAATGTCCTTCTAAAGGTATTTTGTTCATCATTTATTGATACATGAAATCTTGCAGTGCGTCCAATAATTTGTCCAGGGACTGTATAACAAAAATATGTAACGACACATAGTAATCTCAAGTCAAGAAAGTAATTAATCCCCGAAATAAAATTCCTATTTTTCCCAGTCTCTAACTAGCACAGATTCACTCAATTCCATCACATTTAAAACAAAGATTCGGCATTCAAATTCCAAGAATCGCGCAATGCTTGGCAGCATCCGCCAAAACGATAGACTCTGCTTTTATTCCTTAGGGATATTCGGAGAAGAGTTGAGTGGAAAATATCCTGCCAGAGATCTATTAAATTCTGAACGAAAAGGGATGGCTCGGGGGCAGAAATAGGGAGAAGTGGAGAACGATATTTTTAATAAACAGTTTGTTGCAATAATTTTGCACTTCTTTCTAAAAATCTTAATCAAGAACGCACAGTCTTTAGAATTAGTTTCTGATTTACATAAGTAGTTGTAGTATACCCTTAATAGTGTGTCAAGTTTCTTTATTTTTTTTATTTTTCTTCTTAGAAAATTGTAACTATAAAAATGCCTTAACTCATTAATGACAGTTAGCATGAAACTTTACCATGCGAAAGGGACCTTTATGTTTAAGAGGGAATGGGCGCGCTGGATCGCGGGTCTCCAAACTCAAGTGCCTCAGTGTTAATCCAATGGGAAAAAAAACTATTTTCTCTGCCACATTTCTCCGGCTGAATTGAATATTTTTACAAACGTTTTTATTAAAATAATAAATGTAGATAACTTACAGGTCTCTAAAATCTCACTTTTTGAAATTGCTTCGAATATTTTGTGTAAAATTATTTATTGAAAATTAAAAAAATATTCGACCGATTTCAAAAAGTGGGAAGGTCGGGACCTGTATGTCCTACATTTATCACACAAAAAAATCCGCTCGCAAAAATAATCAATACAGCCGGAAAAATGTGGCAGAGAAAATATTTTTTTCTCCACATAGGATTAACAGTGGTGCACTTTGCTTTGGAGACCCCTGGTCCAGCGCGCCCATTCCCCCTTAAGTAAACAAAGCCTAAGGCAAATTAAGACCATTGTTCTGCCAAGTTTAGATAGGATAAACGAAAAACAAATTAAAATATACCCTAAAGTTAAAGATTTTATTCGGACATGAAGGTGTTTATGGTTTGCACAAAAGTCGCCATTAATGGGTTAAGAATATATATTTTTACTTGGATAATTAAAGTAAGTAAAATACTAATAAAAAATTTGGTTTACAATAAAATAATATTTAATATATTTTATTTTTTTATAATTTATCAACCACGTTGAAAAGAAGAATAACATTTAACATTTTTACACCCAGTATTCAACCAAAACATTGGATTTGCTTCTGCTTCCAATTTTATACTTTAATTTTTGCAAATTAAAGAATTGTACTTTAAAAATTCCTGATTCGCCAATTCGTTTTTCAATAAAAAACCAATCGAAAATGAGTCTAAAAAAATCATTTTTTCAGATCGTCTGTTTAAAAAAATTATCAGATGAGGATAATATATTTCATTGAAATATTACTAGTATGTCATCTAACATTTGACAATGCACTTTCACAAATGATTCGTTCAATTAACGGAAATAGCAGTATGAGTTTTTCAGCCTGTGCATTTCCGTTGATTGACACCATTATGGTTTATATTTCTCCATTTCAGAAGGTTTCCGGAAATTGACAACATTCCCGCTTAATTTTCCTTTGTTTTGGAGGAAAAAAGAACCGAATATTGACTTTGATGAAAATTTTGCAAGCATCTTGAAAATTTATATTTTTATTCCTAATATATAGAACGACAGAGGAAAATAAGAAGACGTTTATTTATTTCACATCTTTTGGCTGCGGAAAATAAGTTTGGGTTAATCGTATCCCGAAGTTGGCATGATTGTTTTTTATCGAAATAATGGAAGGATTGTTTTGGACTTTGAAAAAGAAAAGATGAAGGAATTTGGTAAATCAGTATAGGGATTTGTGGTGATCGTTGTAATTTTTTTTATGGCATCCTGATTTATACAATTTTGGCTAAAATAATATGTGAGATTTTTACATGAAGTACATAGTTTTAGAGTGAATTGTAACATTTATAAATTTGTGAGATTAATTTTAATAATAAATTTTTTTATCAGGAAAGTTTCTTAGTTTGACCCCTATTATTACGAACTTTTAAATAAAACAATTTTAATAGTTTATAAATCACAGTTCACTAACTGACTCAGCTGACACTTTGTTAGAGTATTAGCACTGTTTTTACATTTTTTTTTCATGTAACTGATTATTCTTAGTCATCAAACGTTTTACCATTTCAGTCTTCTAATACACTTAATCCAATGTTTCTTAAGACCAGATATTATAATAATGAACTACAGTGCAAACTTTTTGTTAAATTTTATCTGTTTAAAAAATTTTAATACTTAAAAATATAAATGTGGGTTTTCTAAGCGCAAAGTATTTTTAAACTTTATTCCAAACCTTTGATTATGCGCTACCCACACCAAACGTTTTTTAATGAAAACTCGTTTTACATTGTGGATTTATGGGTTCGTCAAACAGGCAGAATATATATATATATATATATATATATATATATATATATATATATATATATATATATATATATATATATATATATATATATAATATATATATATATATATATATATATATATATATATATATATATATATATATATATATATATATATATATATATATATATATATATATATATATATATATATATATATATATATATATATATATATATATATTATATTATAATATTATATATATATATATATATATATATATATATATATATTGGTGTCGTCATTTAAGGGAACATCTTTTCTTTGAACCTGGTTCAGACCCATTTCTGAAGATATTAAATCTTTGTTTGGATCAATTAAAAAAATCAACGTTTTTCGCATTCAGAAATGCTGTTTGTTTAAAAAAACATTGGGTATCGTTGATGGGGTAGATTTACACATTTTTCAAACAGCCTTGTAGACAAAATATAATTAAAACAAGCATTAAAAATTGTTAAGCATTATTACAGCTTACTTAAATTCTGTATCCATTTATAGTAAGAAAATATACGTTTTCTCAGTACATTTGCTAATAATCAACTAATCAACAACGAGGATAACGATTTTCTAACTCAAGGTTTTCAAAAGGACTGATATATTTAAAAGTCACAAATATGTAATAAAAAAACTAACAAATTATGTATATGAACGAACTGCTGGGGTAACTTACAACAATTTATAGAGCAAAAATTGAAAAAAATCTCTTCATTTCGCTACATTGATGAAGTAGTAGTGTAATTAAGTGCAACATTCGGATTATTGAGCGAACATTTTTGCAAATTATGAACAATTCAAATTTAATTTGGGTTTTCAGATTTATAAAGTGTCCAAGCTACGTACATAAATCTGTTGACAAACATAAGTTCTAAGAAACTTCCAATAATACTTAAAAATTACTATAGTACCTGTACACTGTATGGACACCCTAAGGAAAATTAACTCTTTCACACCCTTGTACACGTCACAGGACTTTAAAAATGTAAGACCAAAATCCCTGGACCGTTGACTATCATTATTAAAATTAGTGACCTTGTAATTATTCTGGATGTAATTAAAATAATAAAAACAACACATGTTTACAAGTGTCCATATAAGGAACCACCAGTCCCTATTATGGACATGCATGTCTATATCAGGGACAAGTGGCTCCTTATGGAACAACTAATGGATGGAAGAGCCACTCTTTCAAGGGATTTTAGAAGAGATATGGGATAAAAAAAAATATATGAAAGTATTGCGAGGGAGGGGGGCAGAATAAATATCTTCAAAACGTGCATTTTAGAAGGGTGGAAGTCATTTTCGGTTGTTGCTCTCTTCGAAGACCTTCAAAGTGCAGTAATATAACTAACATAAACATTAATTTATTCTTAATTAGCTAAATAAAATCCCATTAAATAGATTTGTTACAAATTTTTGAATATGAAGATTCAGTTGCTGTACTTCCAATGGGGACAACGGATATCCATATTGAGAATCAGACGAAGTTTTACTAAATCTTATAATAAATATACAAATAAAACATTATCAAGGAATATATGCAGTATCAATTGAAAATAAGTTTTATTAGCTTTCTAAAACACCCCAATTTTCAATATTTAAAGTGATTATACAATCTATCATAAGAATATAAACTTTGCTATCAATAAGATCGTCACACCAACGAAAATACAAATAACCTTCGAAAGGGCGGATAGCACGCTTTTTTTGCACTTCCTAGGCTAAAATATAGTTTTAACTCCTTTTCTTCACGGACAAGTAGCACTATCTTTCAAATAAAAATGTAACTTTTAAACATATTAGGGGTATCTATATTTAGAGCACTGTTTATATTGTGTACAAGTACTATATATAATTTTAGCCATATAAGATAATTTATAAAAGTATGAACACCTGACGAGTTACAAACACATGTTTCAAGTATATATATGTTTTTTAGCTTCCACATTACGTTTATAACGTAAAAAGTGGAAGGTATTATAATCGTTCAGTCCGTCCGTCTGTCACCCACTTTCATATCCAAACTACAAATGCTACAGGCAAGTGTGATACCCAAAAATTTCAGCGCACCGAAATTAGAAGACATTGAAAATCTCAGAAAATAATTCGAATCCGAAGTACTTCAATTATTTAAAAAATGCTAAATTTAATGCTCATTTAAAAAGCATAAGAAGCAATTTGTATTAGAATTAAATCTTACCATTGCCACCATTGCTATTCACAACAATCACTCGAGTGACTTTAATTCTTTTAAATAATAAATTAAAAGAAATTTATTTTTGCGACATCAATCAGTTTGAAATGACGTCAAATATATTTCACTAAGAGATTCTTTGTTTGTATGTTGATATGAAATGGTTTGGTTCTATTTAAAAGAGAGGAATATTACATATTTATTCTTTGAAATATAAATTAATTTTTTCAAACGATAATAATTATTGAAGAAACAATTATTGAATTTTTGAAATAAAATAAATGAAACTAGCCAAATTTAGCATGTAAATGTTTATAATGGAATTAATATTGTGTTTGGCGACTTTTTTCCTGTTAAACACAAATGTTGTGTGGAAAGCGAGTTGAGTGACATATTCTGTTACAAACCTACTTGTTTAAATTAGTTTTTTTTAAAGAATGTAATGGGGATATTTCTTGTGACGCCACGCTCTCTAAACTGCGATTTCATTGGTTGTTTGGTTTTCTTTGACAAAGTGCTGAAACAAGCCCATTGAATTAATATTTATTCTCTATACCAATGAAATAAATAGAAATAAATGAATCAAACTATACATTCATCAACGGCTTCCCCAATAACTTTTCGTTTATTTTCATTAGACTTAATAAAAAAAAGCTTCCAGATACTAATTGAAAAACCAGTTCAAAAATAAGTTCTAGGTTTTCCAAAGATATTCTGCAGATATTTGACGACGAATTATTTTGTTCCTTTCGTTACCATCATTGGGTTCAAATAAATCCCAAAATCAACTGTCACACATTTATTTTGGTTCCGCTTGTGTTTCTCAATGCAATTAATTTGTTTTAAGAACAGGTGTACATAAAGTACACGAAATCTTGCAGGAAAATTGAATTTTAGTCGCAATTATAAAATTTGAAATAAAATATTTGTAAGAATCATGTTATGATTTTGCGTGATTTTAAACTTTTTTTTCTCAACTACATTTTAAAAAAAATTATCATAAGGTTTTTTCAGCAATAATGATTTTATACATGATTCTCCACAGAAACATCAAATACAATGTATAATGGAACTTTAACTGTTACTTTTTGAACTAATTAAATGAAAAAAAATTATATAAACTCAGTGGCGTTCACTTTCATGGAATGCTGAGGCGTGCTGTACTCTTTACCAACTGACCAAGGAAAATGGAACAAATTTTCTATTCAGATGTTTGAATAAACTGTGTAAAGAGACATCCAGAGTTATGCAGCATGGTTTTAAATTCGGTAAATCTTAAAAATATACTTAACCACACAATTGAATTAAATAAAAAAAGGCATAACGGGTAGAATATAAAAAGATACAACATAAAGAATAAAAATAAAGGAAATGTAAGCTATATTGAATTTAATTTACAAATGTCCATTTTTTTGGTAAGCAACAATAAAGAAGTAATATATAATAATTTTAATAATTATTTTTGTAAACATAAATATGTTCTAAGTTTGGACCAAAGCGGGCGCTTAACTTTTCTAATTTAACAAGAAGTTCATAAAGAACAAAATAGCCTACTTTCCTGTTACTTAAATACTTACTGAAGTTCTAATCGGGAAAAAAAAAACTAGGTTCCTAAAGTAAATATCATCAACAGCCGTTTCTACACTAGATTTATACACATTAGAAAAAAAATCGAAACACAGCACCCAGCTATAATTTAAACTTCTAAAAGCCAAAATCAACTATTTTCCTTAATATTCGTTCGCAAATTAATTAAATATTATTTATCATCTGCTCGTGATTTATTTGTAGTTCGAAGAATAAATATTTATTAATAACAAAAGTAATGAAACTACTCCGAACTGCATTAAAAAACAAGAAATGTAAATTAAAACTAAGCATAATTGCATGCAAAAGTATGCCTTGCCGCTTTCTTGGTAGATAATTAATGAATAATCAAAGAATCAAATTGTTCTACATTTTATGACGTCATTCCAAACTGATTCATGAAAATATTATTTTGCTTCAAATATGTTTAAATAAAGTTTCTCATGCCATTGTTGATTTGGCAACAGTGATTTAAATGACTCAAAATTGAATTTCAATGCTAATTCAATGGGAAATTCGCCGACAGATAGTAGATTTATGTCCGTCCGGACGTACAGACAGTCGGACAAAAAGTATGAAAGTTGGGTATCTGAGGTCATAGCTTTCTAACAAAAAAAGAATTTTTAAGATCCGATGATTAGAACCGATTTTGGAAGGGGGTACAGACAGACAGACAAACGGACAGACAGGCGGACAGACAGACGGACAGACATACGAACAGACAGACGTACGAACAGACAGACAGATGGACAGACAGACAGATGGACATCAACCGCATTTCAATACCTACAGTGATTTAAATGACTCAAAATTGAATTTCAATGCTAATTCAATGGGAAAATCGCCGACAGATAGTAGATTTATGTCCGTCCGGACGTACAGACAGACGGACAAAAAGTATGAAAGTTGGGTATCTGAGGTCATAGCTTTCTAACAAAAAAAGAATTTTTAAGATCCGATGATTAGAACCGATTTTGGAAGGGGGGGTACAGACAGACAGACACAAACGGACAGACAGGCGGACAGACAGACGGACAGACATACGAACAGACAGACATACGAACAGACAGACATACGAACAGACAGACAGATGGACAGACAGACAGTTGGACATCAACCGCATTTCAATACCTACAGTGATTTAAATGACTCAAAATTGAATTTCAATGCTAATTCAATGGGAAATTCGCCGACAGATAGTAGATTTATGTCCGTCCGGACGTACAGACAGACGGACAAAAAGTATGAAAGTTGGGTATCTGAGGTTATAGCTTTCTAACAAAAAATAATTTTTAAGATCCGATGATTAGAACCGATTTTGGAAGGGGGGTACGGACGGACAGACGGACAGACGGACATCGACCGCATGTCAATACCTACTTTTTCATTTTTTTAATTCTTTCGAATTAAAAAAAGAAAAGTAGGCTAAAAAGATACTGTACTTTTTTAAAAGTATGAAAGGCATAGAGTGAACGAAAAAGTACCCTTCATTGAAAAGAACGAAGATTCAAATCTATTTACGCATTAACGTATAAAGAGGTTCTTTTTCTATTACCTACTACATTTTACCCGTTTTTTTCAAATAGTTTAAACGTTGCTATAAGCAAAATCAATAAATTCCTGTTTAGGTTAATGTTTTTTAATATTTTGTAGAACACATTCATTTTAAACCCACATAAATTAATTTAATATCTTTTGAAAATATATTGTTCTTAAAATTTAAATGGAGAACATTCATAACATAATATTTATTTTAGTGTACTTTATTACGATAGAAAATCTTTCAAATGTACGACAAATATACTGTACGGACTTATTTGTCATTTAATAAATGAGCTTCATGAATAAGAAAACTTTTATTGTCCTTAATAATTCTTTAACCTCCACAATTTAAATTACAAATCGAAGAATAATTCGTTCCTCTTTGAGATAAGGTTTCGAAATAGAAATTTATTTCCTAGTTATTTATCACTTTACAATGCATTTAACTGCTGTGCCGAGTTATATCTCTACGTATCGCCATTACTAGTCTTCTGAGCTGAAGTGACTCAACTAAAAATAACTATTCCCTGTATTTGTAGTTTGGTAATAAAATAGAATTTAGAATATATATTTTTTAAAAATCATTTGTGAGACTAAAAGGTTACTAATTGGTGCATGACAATAACTTATACTTAAAATCTACTACCACACTAGATTTCGGTAAATTAAAAAAAAAAAAATAATGTTCATGTAAATTAGATTTTTCTTTTTTAAACCTTATTTTGAAAAACGGTATTCCAAAAACAAAATATAAAATTAAAATACTTTATTTTCAAGCACAATCATTAGGTACTTTTTATGAAAAAATAATGAAATCTAAAATAACTATAACCTTCCATTAATTTGTTAAAACTAATTTTAAAAAAAGTTTCTTCATGATAATTGTACAAAATTTCATAGTTTTGCAAACGTTTAATATACTTCTTCTAAGCAATGATAAACACTTCTAAAAAATGATAACACACTTGCATTATGCCTATGCTACATTTTGACGCATCCCATGCCTGTATCACTTATAATTTGGGTTGACAAACGAATAGACAGACAGACAGCCAAACTAAAGCTGAACAACAACAGCCAACAGCTGAACCAAAGTAAAACCTTTCATAAACCATTCACCTTATTAGTATATTTTGGAAGAAAAATTTGAATAATATAAAACTAGCATAATTATATAGATATAGTATACAGTTGGTCCGGCTACACGATATGCCCGTACCACTTGGCATCAGAAAGCCCCTGATTTTAGTTTATATATTTTTTTTATAAATATTATACTTTCAGAAGACTATACAAAGGAGTTGAGCCTTTATACCTCGTAAGCTCAGATTGTACTTGAATCTTTATGCATCCCCTCCTCAACCCAATCATACAGTTTTCGTTGTTTTTATTAAATCTAAAGTATCAGATAATAATGGCACTCGAAATAGCGGTCATCAGGACCGAATTTGCTGACTTGCAAGTTGATAAAAAAAATTCTGACTTATGAGAGCCGTAAATTTAAACCTTGTTTCGAAAGGAAATAGAAAAGGATTAAGAAGAGACCCAAACGAAGATTTTATATGAGAAAATGTTTTACGATTGTCGTATGACTCACCATAAAAAAATGCATAAAACAACGTTAATACTTAAAAGATACAAGTTGGCTTAAATATGAGCATTTTTTTTTATTTAAGTGCAATTCGTGAAGTTGAACCTTTCTTTTCATCTGTAGGAGTATTAAAAAAAAACTTTTCGTTTTTATTGTATCCGTAATAAATATGTTAAAACGTTTGACCAAATTAATTTTCTTTAATATTCTAATTCTTATTTCTTAGCAAACAAATTAATTAAATCTTATTTTTGCTAGTTACTATAAGCTATTAAACTGCTGTTACAGTTTAAATTAGTCATATTCTGTAATCCTTCATGTTCTCTCAGCAGACATTTTCAGTATTGAGTAGCATTTTAAGTAATTATTTGTTGTTATTTCACAGACTTGGCAAACGCTCGGTTTTTGTCATTTTGAATTGGCGACATTTTTCTACTGGCGCCAAAGCCGGACAAGGTCCTTTAGGTTAACCGCCTTTAGTATCCTTTTAAAATAACATAATTACAAATTAATGCTTATAAATTAATGGTAATCATTGCGAAAATATGTCGCTTCTTGAATAAGATCCATTTGTAAATAAATTGGAAACCGTGGTAGCCGTCAATGCTTAGAAACTGTGTTTAAAAACAATTTTAAATTTCCCTTTTTTATTAACAATAGTGTTTGGTAGTTCAGTCGATAGATATTATAATTTAAATTTTAAAACTATAAACGGCCATAATATAATGCATGTTTAAATTTAAACTTACTAATTCTATCCTAAAGTTGTTGTTTCAAACACTTTTTTGTAGTTTTCCGTCGGCTATTTTGAAATTAGTAGGTAGTATTTTTGTTCATTTCGATTGTTGCCATTCCAGAGATATAAATATAAGGAAATTCGGGCGCCGTATAAGAGTATTATATAAAAAGATTATAAAATATAATTTATAAATTGAGACTACATAAAGTATTATTAATGAGCAGAACACGATTCGATTATAATTTTTTTTAATAAAAATATAATTTAAATAAAAGCCATAATTTTTTTATTTGAATATATAAATGTTGTAAACGTTAAGTTAGACTATATAACGGTTTTAAACGTCAAGTTAAAAGTTACACAAAACGACTACTATTTAACTTACCGTTAAAATAAATGTTCAACTGTAATAGTTAAAAATGTTTATTGTATAGAAAGTCAAGAATCCTTTCAGTTGAAAATAAAATTAATTTCCAATAACAGTAACCATGTACAAAGAAACTCAAATACGAAAACAAGAGTTTAAGAAAAATAATATTTATTTCAATTAATTTAGCACAAACGTGTTTCCCTACTTCTTCCATACATTATTATTTATGAAGAATAGGATTCATCGACTTTCTCTTTGTATTCCTGCTTTATGGGCAATGGGCATCCAACCATTCACTTAAACATGAATCGGGAAAGCGTGGAATCGAATAATTTATCCAATATCGATCAGAACCTAGTGCTTCAAACAAGGAATCGTCAAGCGTCGCCCCCCGGATACCATTTATCAACTAGATTGTTTAGGAAGATGGATGAATAGTAAATACCGAATCCAACATGGCATTACATTGATCTTATATAAATACAAATATGAAAATTGTCGACCAACAACAGACCAGAGGCCCAGCAAGGTAGGTCCAAAATAAATCTAATACTTTACCAGTTTCTAATGACTATCAAGATTCTTCTTAAAATCTTCTACTCTCTTCGAATACACCACATAATCTGGTAAAGCATTCCACTCATTGACAGCTCTATTGTAAAAATAATGTTTTCTTATCTCCCTTCTAAAGCATGATTTATTCAATTTCTGATCATGTCCTATGGTCCGGCTATTTAAGGCAAAACCTAAGCCCTTCATGTCTCCCTGTTTTATGAACTTGAATAACTGAATTAAATCACCCCTAACTCCCCTATTTTCCAGGGAATACATGTTTAAAAAAGATCTTAAAATCTGTTATCATAATCAATACCAGATAGACCCGTAATCATTTTTGTAGCCCTATGCTGAACTTTTTCAAGCAACTCTATATCTTTTCTGAGGAAGGGAGACCAACACTGAACAGCATATTCCAGATGGGGCTTGTAGATGTTTCCACATTGCACTCATCTGTATGTTTCCAAGTTCCCTGCCGAAACTGGATTTGACAAGAAAAAGTTAACTTATGAATGATAGAAATGCAACAATACCTTCCATATTACTCCTTTCTCTAATTCTATGAAATAAATTTCCCTTACCTCTTTGATAAGTTTTCCCTACCCCTTTGATAAAGTAAATTGTTTAAAAAAAAACAGTTGAAAGTCGATTTTGTAAGAAATATATTTGGACACTTGAACACAAGATCGCAAAAGCTGTCTCCGACAGCTTCGGACCTATCTAATTTTTGTACATATCATGGACACAACAACAACTTGAACACAATTTTATTTTTTAACGCTGAGACATCTATTGTAAAATCATTTTCTATCATTTTTTAAAAATAAATTCTGATTTTTCTACGAGTGCATAGACTTAGTTGTGGGATGATGGACAGTATGCCTTAAGCAATGCACAGATCGCTTACATTGAATGATATTTTCTTTATTATTCTTGTGGATATACTGGAACTGTTGTGGTTATGGTACAAACTAATAAAATTGTTATTCTTTATTTAATTTATTAAGTATCATTACACATACATAGCAACAATTTTAAATGTTTAAATTTTAAAAGTAACCATTTTAATAATTAATTTTTCCAGCGTTATATTTTCACCCCATGATGATGATCATTATACATCTTAGAAAATAATCAGCATCCACAGCAAGTAGTTGTAGTTTAAACATTTAAAAGCCAAAAAAGTTGTCTATTTTCATTAATTTTCCTTCGCAAATTCTATTAATATTCTTTCTGGTTTGCTAAGTTTATGTACAGTTAAAAAAATTATGTAAAATTGCTTTCGTCAAATTCTAGTATTCCTTCTGGCGACATTTGACGGCAATTTCGGAGAGTGATAAAGTTTGCAATTTATTGTTGTTTCGTTTCTTTGTTATTGCTACATTTTTAATAATATTTCGAAAACATCAAGTTTTTATTAATTTGTACGTTTATAAAATTATTTAAGATATTTAATGAGTTTTGGATTATGGTCAGATGAAAAAACAGCATATTTCTTTTAGTCTTTTAATTCATACATAAATACATATAAATTAATTAAACCTCAAAATTATGTGGAACTGGGGAGCCCAGTCGGTTAGGCATCCGCCTAGCATGCGAAAGGTCCCAAGTTCGGGTCCGGGCATCGCCAAAATAACTGCCGACCTATAAACGGTCCGTGCAGCCAAAATGTCCGACGAATAATACCCCGTGTAGAGGGAGTGCATGTTAAATAGGCTTCAAAGTCCCAACGCTGCGTACGATGTCTCATTTAAAGGTTGCGTTGGGTGCCTACTCAGGTGTCGGCTCGTCATTTGATTGTGGTTCTAAAATACGACGCCCGTCGCCAATAGCCCTCGTGTAGCTCTAGCGCGACGATAATTCAAACTAAAAAAAATGTAACATAATTTCAAGCATTTTTTGTTGTCTTAAAAATGATTTTTTTAAACTTTATTTCTCACAGTTATGTTTATTAGTGTTAACGGTTGTTCGTATTTTAGCAAAGTTATTATAGAAATACCACTTTTAAAATTGACTTTACGTTTATAAACAAGTAGGTTTGTAACAGAATCTGTCACTTAACCCGCTTCCACACATTTGTATTTAACAGGAATAAACGCGCCAAACACAACATTAATTCTATATTAAACATTTACACGCCAAATTTGGCTAGTTTCATTTATTTTATTTCGAAAATTCAATAATTATTACTTATCGTTTGCAAAAATTCATTTATATTTCAAAGTATAAATATGTAATATTCCTCGCTTTTAAATAGAATGAAAACATTTCATATCAACATACAAAGAATCCGTAGTAAAGTATATTTGACGTCATTTCAAACTTATCGATGTCGCAAAAATAAATTTATTTAAATTTATTGTCTAAAAGAATTAACGTTTCTCGAGCGATTGTTGCGAATGGCAAAGGTGATTTAATTCTAATAAAAACAGGGTCTTTAGCTATTTGTAATTCAAAGTTTTAAACGCCAAAATTAACTATTTTCATTAGTCTACTTTCTCAGATTTAATAATTAGACTTTATCGTTTGCTAAATTTGTTTGAAGTTCGAAGAATAATGATGTAATCTTTTTTAATACATATCTTTGTGTCGCCTTAATTTCCCATTTACATTTCTTTCGAAAATTCACTTATTTATAGTTTGTTAAATTAATTTACAGTTCAAAAAATATATAATTAGTACAATTGATGCTTTAAAAATAAAAGCGAAACTTTGCATATTTTTTTATGCCAAGTTAGAATTTTCTATGCATCTTTTTTCATACATATATAATGAACCCTATCAAAAGAACTCTATTGTGATATTACAACAATCCAAACTGAATTATATCACATAAATAAATATTTTTATTTCAAATAAAGTTTCTCGTACGTTTAACGAAATGGCAACAGTGAAAATATTGAATAAAAATGGAATTTGCATGTTATTTCAATGTAGATTAAATTTTTAGTTATTTAAATTTTAAATAAACTTCTAATTTAAATTTTTTAATGAAATTTGGAATGTAGCCTAATCTGATTTTTTGCTTCAAAATGACGTATCCCACTTGTCTGTGGTTCTTTCTGTGAAAGTGGGCGACAGACGGACAGAACGATTATAAAACCTTCCACATTTTACGTTATAAACGTAGTATGGAAGCTAAAAACAAGTGGACAAGGTGTTTTAATTGAACAGTATTTATGTTGAAAAACTATACTCTAAGTATCTTAAATAAAATAGAATTTTTAGTATCGTTAATATATTTTGGAGCTTATTAATCAACTGAAAGAGTTTACTCTCTATTAAAAAAACTTTATATTGCATTTTAAAATCCAATTTGTTGCTTTTAACTACTAAATAATTAAAGCAAAATATTTATCGTGGAAACAAATATTTGACTTGCAACGCATTCTAATGTTAAACGAAACATATAGCCTGACAAGTAGTGAAACTTCTTCTGCAGGCGTTTCTCCATGAACATTCACTTTAGAAAATATAAAATTATTTCTTATTTTCTAAAGCCTATCTGCTTTTGAGGTTATGGGCTCGATCGAATTAGTTTTAATCGAAACAAAGTTTTTTTTTAAAATCCAGTCTTTTGTCGTTTGGAGTGAAGCTACAAAATAGTAAAACTTATTTTATAGCTTTCAGGTGTACAAATTTTTCTTCCAGGACGCATTTTAATATAACAGTTTCGTGTAAGCAAACAACTTGATAAAGGTACGACATATGTGATGTTGGAAATGGGCCTCAAAGTTTTTAGCGTTCTTTCCTTTTAGCTTCCACACTACGTTTCTAACGTAAAAAGTGGAAGGTTTTATAATCGTTCAGTCCCTCTGTCACCCACTTTCACAGAAAGAACCACAAGTCCCACAGACAAGTGGGATACGTCATTTTGAAGCAAAAAATCAGATTAGGCTACATTCCAAATTTCTTTAAAAAATTTAAATTAGAAGTTTATTTATAATTTAAATAACTAAAAAATTAATCTACATTGAAATAACATGCAAATTCCATTTTTATTCAATATTTTCACTGTTGCCATTTCGTTAAACGTACGAGAAACTTTATTTGAAATAAAAATATTTATTTATGTGATAGAATTCAGTTTGGATTGTTGTAATATCACAATAAATAGAGTTCTTTTGATAGGGTTCATTATATATGTATGAAGAAAGATGCATAGAAAATTCTAACCTGGCATAAAAAAAAAATATGCAAAGTTTCGCTTTTATTTTTAAAGCATCAATTGTACTAATTATATATTTTTTGAACTGTAAATTAATTTAACAAACTATAAATAAGTGAATTTTTGAAAGAAATGTAAATGGGAAATTAAGGCGACACAAAGATATGTATTAAAAAAGATTACAATATTATTCTTCGAACTTCAAAAAATTTACAACGATAAGTCTAATTATTAAATCTGAAAAATTATGAAAATAGTTTATTTTGGCGTTTAAAACTTTGAATTACAATAGCTAAAGAACCTGTTTTAATTCTATAAGACTATATCTATAGACTTTTATTAAGAACCTGTTTAATTGAATAAGGACCTGTTATTCTAAAGACTGTATTAAAAAAGATTACAATATTATTCTTCGAACTTCAAACAAATTTACAAAACGATAAAGTCTAATTATTAAATCTGAGAAAGTAGATTAATGAAAATAGTTAATTTTGGCGTTTAAAACTTTGAATTACAAATAGCTAAAGACCCTGTTTTTATTAGAATTAAATCACATTTGCCATTCGCGACAATCGCTCGAGAAACTTTAATTCTTTTAGACAATAAATTTAAATGAATTTATTTTTGCGACATCGATCAGTTTGAAATGACGTCAAATATATTTCACTACGGATTCTTTGTATGTTGATATGAAATGTTTTCATTCTATTTAAAAGCGAGGAATATTACATATTTATTCTTTGAAATATAAATGAATTTTTGCAAACGATAAGTAATAATTATTGAATTTTCGAAATAAAATAAATGAAACTAGCCAAATTTGGCGTGTAAATGTTTAATATAGAATTAATGTTGTGTTTGGCGCGTATATTCCTGTTAAATACAAATGTGTGGAAGCGGGTTAAGTGACAGATTCTGTTACAAACCTACTTGTTTAGTTTCAATTACCTAATCTATATACATAAAAGGCAAAGTCCTGACCGACTGGGTCACGTATCAACACCCGGCCAAAACTACTGGAGGTACGGAGACCAAATTTTAGGAGTTTATTCCTTTTGTAATGAAGGCGTCATTTAAGAAGCTACTTTTCGAAATTCGAACCCAAACGGGTGTAGGAGGGTAAAACGTGAGCCGATTTCTCCACAGGAATAGCATTGAGCATTGTTATAAACTTTTAATTTATACTTTTCGTTTTCTAATTTGAAAGAAATTTCAGCGCGTTCAGTGTTAGTGAAAATTAAGTATAATTGGGTTGTTCCACGTCGTGGATGGCAACAGCTACAACGGTTTGTTGTCCTTTGTTGCTTGGAATCACTTATGTTTTGTTATTCGAAAATGAGTTTTCTAGGAATATTTTAGTTATTAAATTTTTTAAATGCTAACTTCTTGCTGTGTTGTTGGTTATTCAAAAAATTTGTTTAAGAAAGCTTGCATAGAAATGAATATTTCTTTTCGTCTTTAAGGTCATTTTGAGTGTGAAACCGAAGCAATCAATGAAATCCAGTACGAATTAAAAATGAAAACAAGAGGGGTTCATCATCTGAAACATTCCCATTACGTAAACACGTGATTTAATTTGTAGGATTGTTATCTGAAAATCGTTATTTATTTTATTGTTTATACACTGCTCATAACAATTAAGGGAGCTCTTTGCGTACTTTTGTTAGCCCTTTCATTTCCAACTTTTTATTTTTTATTCTAAAAATATAAAATTTGTGAAATAGATTCAATATACTATACATCCAGAATGAAATGGTAAAAAAGAGGGGGAAAAATCTTAATTTTTTTTACTCTAAGTTAAGGGGAAAGAATTGGAATCATAACTTTTGAATAAATTATTACAATAATTTTTTCAAAAAATTATTTGTTAAAAAAAGTTAAAATCAATTTTTAAACATCTAAGATTGAAGCGTGAAGAATTTAGGGCCAATTTATTTCATAAAATTGTTTCAGAGTGAATTTTATTTTACCATGTTTTTCATATATTCGTTTAATTGAAACAAAAATTATTTATTTCTTCAAAGATATGATTCTTTCATCTAACGATAAATAAGTGCGAGCTTAAGTTAGTGAGAAAATAATCACAATTTATGATTCCAAATGGAATCATTGGTGGTGAAAGTGTTAAATAACCATGCGCTAAATGTTTTGAGCTGTAGTATCCTGGGCCAGGTTTTCTCTGTTTATGAAACTGGCAATTTTAAGGTAACTGGGAACAAAACGACCACTCAAAATATCGAATTTTCATTTAAACTATAGTTACTGAATCATGCCTTTACGAAAAAACTTCTATGATGCACATTTGAATATGGGGCTGGAGTTTGCTAATTTGGTAGTTAATTTCAATATAACTTCGTTACCAGCTTTAAATGTAATTATTCTAAAACACCAATTTTCAGCCTTAAGATACACTTTTCTCTTTTTCTATTGTACTAGAAGGGTTGGAATTTTCTGTGATACATGTCTATTTAACACAGTGAACCAAAAATATTCCAAAAAAATATTAAGTGCGAGTAAAAATAAGACGATTTTTCTGATTAAAGAAATGCGCAAAATTTCTATTTAGGTTAATAACTTAAAATTATTAATGTTTTATCGTCAAACTTGAGGTTCATTGCGTTGACTGGACTTTTTTATTTCTATAAAAAAAATATTTTCAGATATACACGCAATAAGTTGTGTTGGAAAGTGTACCTAAAAGCTAAAACTCGGTGTTTTAAAATAATGACATATGAAGCTGGAAACAAATTTATATTGAAATTAACTACCAAATTTGCGAACTCCAACCCCATATTTAGATGCGTATTATATAAAATTTTCGTAAATATTAATTTTAGTGATTGAAAGTTACCTGGATATAATTGGAAATCTACTTTTTTTTTATTGAACTGGAGGAGATTCTAATATCCTAATGGGGTGCTGACCAGTGGAGAGGGTATTAATTGGCATAAAATAAAAGTTGATACATCTATCATATAATAGCCGGTCTGTTTATTGGCGACCTTGAACATTTAAGGTAAGGTTATTATATCTATCGAGTTGCAAGATGAAACAACTATGATAGAATAGCCAGTCGTGATTTAGCGATTTGTGTTACGTTGCTAAGCAGCGAAAATCCCAAAATCTTGTCAATATTCCACTTCATATTTCATGCAACTCGATAGGAACAATTAAATTAAATTACACACCAAACATTACAGTTAAATGAAATTCCATTAGATACAGATTATTTAAAGTGTAAAATTTTGAAGCTTGCCAAAATTCGCGTTGTGTGTTTTCTAGACGTTTTGGAGGGTGCTGATGATTCCAAAAAAGTGGTTTTCGAACATTGGCCCGTCTGTCCGAAACCGCTTTACAGGTCGAACTAAATGAGTTATGGATTTGAAATATGGTACACGAGTTCCTAGTACCTGTCGGACGTCATATTAAGGTCTTCGAGAAAATTGTGCATGCGCAACAGGTATCTGCCATGAAACTTTTTAGATTTTAAATTATTGAAATTACCCTATAAGGCCTTTAAATACCAAATAAGGCCTTGTATAGTAACCTTTAAATGTATTGATTTTTTAAGCGGTATTTGAAAATCGTGCAGTGTTACGCACCCCCCCCCCCCCCTAGTTTTCAATTGAAAAGAATTATAGAAATGGAAAAGAGGCATTGACATCGTAGAGATTTCCATCCGCGCTCCCTTCGAGTTTGGTTCTATTCGTCTAAATTTAAAAAATCTTTTGTTAGAAAGGTATGATATCGGAGACCTATCTTTTATTCTTTTTGCCCATCAGTTTGCACACTTTTCCGCCGTGTATTCATCTGCCTATCATTAAGACGTTCTGTCACAGTTTTCTTTCTAACCGTCCATTTAAAAAAAAAATGTTAGAAAGTTATGGTATCAGAAACCTATAATTAATATTTTTAATCTGACTAAGCTTTTCCGCCTGTCCTTTATAAGGCAATTTGTCGTTCTAACAAATTTAAAAACAAATTTTAAAAAAAAATTGTCTGGAAAAGTCTGACATCAGAGACTTATATTTCATACTTTATGTCTGTCTTTAACTTATAAGACGGTATGCCTTAGTTTCCATTCTAATAGTCCAATTTTAGAAATTTATTTTTTGATGGAAATAGACTATAGATACCTATTTTTTATACTTTTTGTCTGTTTGTCTTTCTAAACTTTAAGAACTTCATCGAGTATTAAAGTAGTAGGAAAGTAGGCTATTTGAGTTCTTTCAAAACTTTTTTTTTATCACGGTCAAGTGATGGAGGATGAGATCTGAATGTACAACTGAAATTGATTATTTACCAAAATATTCAAATCCTTCTGTTTTAGTGGATCTCATTTTAAAAACCAGGTTTAAACAAACAAAACTTTTACCAATTATCCATCTGCCTGCGATACTTCCAAAAAAACTTTTGTTTTAAAATATGTACTAGTATTTTCAGTGAAATATAAAGTCTTTTTATGTTTTCATGTAAAAATGAGGTAATTTAAAGCAAATATTTACCTTTCAAATTAAATGTAAGCAATTAAGTGTTCTGAAATATTTTCAGCAATAAAGCGCTTTTTTTTAACAAACTAATCTCTTCAGGGACTGGGAAAACTCTTAGAAATAAACTTATTTATCGCTCGATGGGTTAGAGTAATTGGAGTCCATGATTGGACAACCTTGATTGCTCAAGTACCTACCATTACACTTAATTAAGCAATTTTCTTAATTGATATTGATCAATAGAAACGTAGGACTAAGGGACATGGTAGAAATTCCATTAATTGCAACTTTAAGTTGGATGTCTAATTTTTCCCTGTCCCTGAATATCTTTTATTTGTTTACAGAAAACCCCCCATAAGTGAGATTCTAATACAACTTAACATTAAAAAATCCAATTAAAGTTTGCATTATGTTGGTATAAAATAGAATTGAAATAAATGGCGAGTCAATTCTAAATACTCAAGCAATATAGGAATTTTTTAAAGCTCTGCCACCTTCTTTCTACTATACAACATGCTGAAACAACATTTTGTATGCATATTAACAGGTAAATTTTAACCTTTTTACACTCCAGCCTCCTCAATATTAAGGCATAATACATGTTATTTAGCAGAAATTGCTAAATAGTAATTAGGCAATTTTAGAATTAAAAAGTAAAGTATCTGGATGCATATAAAAAATTGAATAGTATTTTTATTCACCTTGGAAAGGTATTTTTTTATTTATATTATATCTATAAAAATATCAGCAACAGTATAAAATGGGATAAGCAACGTCATAGAGCACATTTGGTATTCAATATCTTATCAATCTATTAAAAATATTCAATGTCTTAAAAATTTAGTCGTAAATTCGGATGACACAGCATCATTTCACTATCATTTCAGGTCTATCACCAACCTGTGCATATATATCATCACCAACAGATATTTTTCCAAGTTTAATACATCCACAATATATACCTACACAAGGCTTGTACCTTTCACATTTCTTGAATATAGTTTGGTCGTTGGGAATTCTATACCTAGAGTAAAACATAAATGAATAAAATCATAAAATTAAGGTATGGAAATAAACCTTTAAAAATAGAACATAACTTTAGGATAACAGCAAATGATTTTTATAAATCCAAGGAAAAACTTTTAAGTAACTATTTAAAATTATTTGTTGTCATACTTATTTACTAAGTTTTAAAAGGCCAATCAATTTAGTAGTTGAAAGTTCGATGTGTGTGTGTGTGGGGGGGGGGGGGGGGGGGCATTAATGGTAAGTTTTTTATTAATTTTAATGAATCTCAATTAAAATTATATTTGAGTCTTAAGATGAAATAATAACTAGATATAATTCGATAAAGTAGATTTTGTACTAAATACTTTTATTTAAAGTGTCTTTATACAGTAGCTCACAAAAATAGTGGAGAACAGAGAACCTGAAGTTTCGAGATGCAAAACTGTTGGGCATCTCCTTGATGTCTTCAGGCGTAAATATCGTGTGGGATGACTCTTTGCTGGAAGAGCATTTTTCACTACAACTTGGTGGCCTCATTGGTAAAAAAAAGCATTTGCCCATAATTGAGCCGCCTGTTCCAAGAGTGAAGTTTGCCTGGGAAAATGAATTTTTTTGGTGAGGGTGAACCGAATGTTAACCAAGAAATGAAATCCATAACTACAAGTCCTCGGTTTGTCTAGAACCCGATTTCCATAACCCCTTGTGTACCATATTTTTCTTTCAGGATTCACCTCATTAACAGATTCATTTTCTACAACATGAATCAATTAAAGTTGTGTCCTTTAATTAATTATGCATTCTGGTTTCTTAACCCTGTGTGCATTCTGGTTTCTTAACCCTAAACAGTATGTTGGCAAATATCGTGTGGGGGATAACCCCTAGCTGGAAGAGCATTTTTCACTACACCTTGGTGGCCTCATTAGTAAAACATAAGCTTGCCCACACATAGTTGAGTCACCTTCAAGAGTATGAATTTCACTTAACCAGGAAGTTTGTGCTAGAGACCGAATTTAAACCCGAAATCAGATTCCCTCACAACATTCTTTCTACAACCATGATCCAATTAATTCAGGATTCCGTAAATAATTATTTCTAACTTCTTAATCGCTAAAAAGGTCTGTTGGTTGGGCAAGTATCATGTGGAATGACCCCTTGCTGGAAAAGCATTTTTACACTACACCTGGTGGCCTCATTAGTAAAAAAAGCATTTTCCCACGCATAATTGAGTAACCTGTTCCAAGAGTATAGAATGCAGTTTTGCTAGGGAAATGAATTTGTTCGTGAGGATGAACCAAATGTTAACCAAGAAATAAAATTCACCTTATAGCTCGGTTTGTCTAGAACCCGATTTCCAGAACCACTTCTGTACCATCTTTTGCATTCAGGATTCCTCTCACCAACAGATTCATTTCCTACACCGTGGAAGAATTAAAATTTTGCCCCGTCCTCTTGGAGTATTCAACCCAAATGGGCGTAGACAAACTCATACTTCTTCGGGATCAAGGAAAAAAAAACCTTGTAAATGAAAGAGCTTAGTGGAAGTGGGAAAATGAGTTTTAGAGTTTTTAGTTTGCACTTAGATCCATTTTAAACAGTAAATATTTAGTTATATTAAAAGTTTTTAAAAAGGGGAGACCTGTCATCTTTAAAGGAGAGAATAACATGGCCATCGACTCAAAAATTTCCATTTTTTTAAAAATGTCACAAAGCATGTTCTTTCACAAAGCTCTTTTATTGTACTGTGACTAGACTTTTGCTGTGACTTTAATTGTGATGTAGCCAAAAGAAGGATTCATTTCGTGATGCAGACAGCAGATGCTAAGAGGATTCCTTTGCTCATTTTATGTTTCTAAACTCAAAATGAGTTTTCAATGAATTTCACTATTTTTGTGAGCAACTGCCGTATGTTTCAGTATAGTCTGTAAATTTATCTCAACCATTCAACAAATTAACTAATTGCTTATAACTCACTTTCGTAAGGTGTTTATTGGTTCTTTCAACGTGATTACACCAGTTGAAGGATTGTTGGTTGTATATACGCACCTATAAATTCAGTAACCAAATTTAAATAAAGTAAAAATTGTTTATATACATATAGATACATCTGGAAATATATAATTCATTATAGCTGTTTTTTAAAAATGTTTTTACATTTAGAATTAAAAATGGATTTTATAATAAAATTAAATAAATGCTTATTTGAAGTAGAAATAGAAAATTATATCCGAATTGAAATCAGAAACACAGTAATCATAAATGCAGTGCATTCTGTAAAAATTGCTTTTTTATTTTTGAGAACAAGAAATAAAAGTTTGTTGGCAATTTTTAATAAGGTAAGAATTTTAAAGAAAATTTCCTGTACAAAGAAAAATTAGAAATTTGATTCATTACATCAAAATCTAAAATCGACTAACAATACCAATATCTTCATAATATCATGTGATACATAGAACTATTTAATTAAGATTACCTTGTAGTCATAATGAAATTGTTTAATTCTACGCCTTCAGGGAATTTAATACATTTCCAAGTATCCTATAAACAGAAAATTTCAAGGTCAAAAATTTACTTTAAGTGATCAAGTAGTGCCTACCATTGAGCTAGAAGGAAAACTGGAGTGAGGTGTGTGATTCACTGAACAGGGCAGCAAACGAGCCGGTCCAATAACGAAACGCGGATGAATACACAGCACTGCAACAGAAACGAACCGGGCAGAAAAACTAGAAACTTGCGTATTTTGCTATTGGGTTCATCTACGCTGGTTCTTAGTTAGTGATCCACATGGTTATTTCTTAAAAAAGTTGGAATTTAAAGTTAAAGAAAGTTAATTCTTTCGAACTAAAAATGTTAAAATACATTTAGGAGCCCAAGTCAATATGATAGAGGGGTCTCATTCTCATACAAGCATACAAGTGTAGGGAAAATAGTCCTTTTCTGACCGGTACGCTCAAAAGGGTGCGAGTGGGTTTTTGGCTCGCTGACACTTCACTCCAGTTTCCCTTCTAGCTCAATGGTGCCTACTCTTTGCTTATTCCATACACACAATTATACACTTCAATACTTTTATTATATTGTTGTAACTTTAACTATAGCATTATCACCTTATCTTGATTGCCGATAAAATTGTCATGCAATTAAATAATCACAGAATTGCTTAATATGTTCATTATTACTATAAAAAAGTTTATGAAAATGGATTATTATTTATTACATTACATATAATCTTTTTACCTTTTATCAATCGAGTTGGTAATTTTAAGGGGTTTTTTTTAATACTAATCATTAAAATAATTTTCAAAAGCAATCATGATATTATGACAATTTATCCAACCATTATTTGAAATCCCCCTTTTAAATAAAATGTGGTTTTAAGTTTTGTTTTGTAATTTTGTTGTTACATTATTCTTTGAAATAAGATACTTTGCAGGTATTTTATATCGATCACTGTTTTTCTCTTGTGTAATTTACAAATGTATATAAAATGAAAATAACAGCAAACAAGTGTTGCATAACTTGTTTAGGATACAATAAAAATAGTTTCACTAATTAATTTGTTGTCAAAAACATAATCTTTTTAATTTGGCTTATAAGTTAACGAGTTTTAATGATTTAAATTTCTCAAGACATAGTAACTTCATTATGTGCATGCATCAGTTGATCAGGTAATAGCTAAATAGTCTCAACTATAGACATACGTACAATAACAAATTTCTGTGAATAAAGCAATAAATATGATTATACTTCAATTAACTCTATTTTATACTATAAATTAAAATATTAAGTATTTACATGAAATGTATAAAAATAGTCACCTCTGCAAAAGCTGTACAGTTCTCGGCTACAATATTAGGTCTGAAATTAAGAACAGATATTTGTTCACCATCTAGTTTTGAATTTACATCATCAATTGATGCTTGTGAGAGGATGTGGTATGGGGCAAAATCAGGGAATGCAACCTAATAACACAAAATAATAATATAACAGATTACAAACATGACAAAAATATAGTACCCATCAGATTTAAAAGTACACTGCCTATAGTTCATTTGCCGCCACATTTTTTAGAGATCAATAATACTTTTATTTGAGATTTTATTGTATTTTGAAAAAAATAAGCTTCAAAAATTTGAATTTTTTTTAGTGTCACTATTTGGTTGAATAGAAAACCTTTTGGCCAAACCGAATATTTGCGTTGACTACCAGAGTACCAAAAAGTAACCAAATAATCTGTGCATCCCTAATTGCAATCTTCATAGAGTTCAGAGACATTAAGTTCAGTTAGTTTAAATAAAACTACAATTTAAAAAGTTTACAAAAAAGTAAAATTTTAACTATTGAATATATTGCCAAATAGCATCTCTTCCTTTTACTACTGCCATTCTAAGCTGAAGCCTAGTTAGAAATATGTTCCTGGAATGTACCTTCATTAAAAATTTATCCTCAGAAGTATTAATAACAATATATTAATAATTTGATTTTGATTAACTTTAACTTCAAAGTATTCTAAGTGTGGCAAAGAAATTTTATGTATGTTACGAAAATAACATTTAAAAAAAATATATCAGGTTATTTTCAAGTGCCAAATTCTGTATTTTGTAGTTACAAAAACTTATTAAAATTACTTTTATCCTGAAACTTTAACATTGTATATATTACAACACAGCAACTTAGAGAAAACTTTTTTTATGAAGAATAAAACAATACTGTTAAAACAAAAATAACAAATTCATTAAAAGATTTTCTTTGATTTGCTTGACTTTTTATTTAAATTGATTTTCTCATTATGGTTGCAAAAAAAATTAAATATCAAAAATTTTTTTAATAAACATTTTTAGTGTGGAATGCTAACAAGGTAGTCTCCCAGAGCTTGAGTTTCAAAGATTTATAACTTTCGCTCATTCTTACTTCAGGAGATGGAGGAAAATATCGAACAAGACGAACATAAGACACTTTAAGGAAGGACTGGAGGAAGTTAGCAGCTTCGTCACCACAATCCACAGCTGAAATAACTTTCCCTTCAATGCTAGGAATATAAAACAACCCCTATTTTAAAGAAACCCTGCAACAAATACTTATCTGTAGGAAAATACTTAAAATGCAAAATGTTTTAATGCAAGTGGTATTACAAAAGTAATACATCAATCCAAAAGAAATTCTAAACAATTATTCCTAGTGTTGGAACTTTAAATATAACTTTGTCTTAATTAGAAACAACATTGTAATTTCTTCTCATATTAAGTTTTTTTTATGCCCTTAAGAATTTAAAAAAGTTAAAAATCAAGTAAATTATTTAAAGGCGATAAAATTTCTTTGAATTGCAGTTTTGTCAGAACTCATAATAAACTATGTCTTTTAAATTGTCTATATATTTCAACGTTTCCTCCCCCCCCCCCCCCCAAACGGTTTTGCTTTATTGGTGGTCAAGCCTTTGCAGACTCGGCAAATTCCCCTGAACTGAGAGCCATTTTTTGGTGGCACCATCTATGCGGCTCTCACTACCAAATTTTGATGCTCAGATTACAATGAGTCTCAGCTCTCTGTGGATGTTAAAGCATGCCAAGATTTAATTTTGCCAAGAGAACCCAATCCAAATGGGTACTCAAGGGATCTTTAACATGCTACATAATCATATGACATGCATGCCCACGATTTTCCCATCCAGAAAATCTGATGACTCAGTCGGGGCTCGAACCAGCAAACTTAGGCTTATGAGGCGGACGCGTAATACCTCTCAGCCACTGAGCCATTCTATATTTCAATGTACAGAACTCATTTATATAGTAGACAAATTTAATTCAAGTGTAGCACAATAAATTCCAGATGATTTTTGTAGATCTGATGTAACTATAATATTATATTATTTATATTTTAATAAAAATATGTAAAAAAAAGTTTTGGCAATGCAATCAAAGACAGTCAATAGATTGCAACCCATAATTCAAATGAGTTTTCCAACTATATTAATATAATTACCTTTACCTTACTTGATATATAAAAATTACTTTAGTTTTCATTTAACAATTTCTTTTAATTATACCCCTACATTGTTCATATCTTACCAAATATCAATAATTTTATCTTCAGCTGAAATTTCATGTTTAATTTTAACTTTCAATTCTTCACCGGATGGAGTTGATATGACTAAAGTTTTTCTATCAATCCGGGGTGTGAGTAAAATCATCGTAGGCACCTCATTCACATAAAGCTTACACCCTTTCTTATCAACAAGTAGAAATGAACTAAAATGGAAAAAAATATCACCTTAGCTAAATTGCAATAACATTTCAAAAATATTTATATAAAACATTTTTTTTTCAAAAAGCACACTAATTATTTAGTTTCTTGCCTGAAAGCGAGAAAGATTTTGGAAAAAAAAAGAATTTTTGTTCTATTTTTTTTAAGGTTTCAATAAACATAACTTGAGACTATGTAATTGTTACAATATTATGAGTTATGCTTAGATCTTAACATAAAACACATAAGGAGGTCAAATGAATGAGTATGAAAAATATTTACAGAACAAATGTATTTTTTTCAAGGTATTATATTTTGTGTTGTGTATTGACTACATCTACAATTAAGGAGGTTTTCTTCAAAATTTGAATTTTTTTTGAAATTGTTATTTTAATTTGTTAAATATATCATTTAACATTATCCATCATTAACACTAATAAACTTTTTTTCTTAAGCCCAATATGTTAATAGTTTTGTATCTATTAAAGTAAATTTTATTTCTTACCGTTCAAGTACTCCATTCACTTCCAATCCTATTTTAGTACATTTGCCACTTTTAACTTCTATTGCTTTTAGGGATTTGACTGGATGAAAGAATAATCTTGAAATGGTTCCAACTTTAACATAAGAAGGGTGGAGTTTCTTCCAGATTAAAATCCCAACTGCACTGATAACTAATGCAGGTACAATAAGCCAAGTGGCAATGGAGACTTGTGCCATTTCTGGGAAAATAACATAAACTATTTTTTTTTTTAAAGAAGGAACTGTTAGTTATCAAAGGGTTGTTCTTTACCAAGCTTCAAATTTATGACAAAAAAGCACTCAAATGTAATGCAAATGAAATTACTTTATATCCTATAAAGTTGGTTTAAAACTTTAAACAGTTGATAAATTAGAACGCTTGATGACATAACATTTAGATAAATAATGGTATAGGCTTGTTACTTTGGCACCAAGAGCTGAAGAACCATTGGACAAAGAATGAAAACTTAATATTGCATTTAGTAAGGGTTCAAAACTTTGTTCTTAAAAGATAACTAAGACATTACTATGTTAGAATTGATTATGTAGTATTAGAACAGTGTTTTAAAATATTGAACTGAAGCAGAATAACACAAGAAATATGCGTTTTCTAGTGGTTTAGACAAATATATAAACAATAAAAAATTATTTTCATTTTGTATTACTGCGAAATCAAACACAACCAAACTTTTAGTTACTTTTTTAATGTTAGCATGTGCTTTAAAAAAAATACTTCTTAACAATCTAGAGATTTCTTAAGCAGCTACGAACACACATTTATCTGATAGACGATATTCATTTTTTAGAAATAAGTTAAAAACAAAAACATCTGAACCACCTTATGTAGTTCAATGAATATAATCTACCTTAAATTAAGTTCTAAAACTTTGAAATAATATTTAAATATAGATTATTTAAATTTATCTAACAAAATCATACTGAAACTCCCACGCTGAATCTGGAACATGCTTGCTTGTTTTTGTTTACATCATCTGAAAAGTTGATTTCACTTCAGTAGAAGAGTTGAGATATAGGTATATATTTTCGAATGTATATGCCGTTGCGGCGGCGCAACGGTTAGGGAGCTAGCCTTTGGAGCCTCTGGGTTAGGGCTCGAATCCCGGTAAGGCATGGATGTTTGTGTTTGTCGAGTATATGCGGAGTACGTGCTCTTTAAATCTGTTGGGTCCGAAAGTCCTCCAAGTTTCCATACCAAATCAATAACTCTGGGCGTGACAAGCCAATTCTGGGGATCCTCTAGTTGGCATCTGTCTCTAAAAATTAGATGGATCCACTTATGTGTGTGTGTGTGTGTTGTCTGTCTTATTTGACAAAGGTTTATAAGCGGGTCTCTGACCAAGCACACAAACCTGAATATATATGTCTACCAACCAACCAACCAACAAATGTATATTTAAAAAAAAACAATTTAAAAAAAAACACTTTTAAATAAAATTTCATACAACATAATTATTAGCAAAATATCAAATGGGTCTGTCAATAGTTTTATCTTACACACAACAAACTAGAGGGGACTTTCACATGATGTCACGCAGGCAAAAGGGTACTTGACTAAAAGAAATTTATTGGCTTAAAATATTCTTATGCCAAAAATATTAGACCCGTATTTTTTCTTTTTTTCAAATACCCCATAAAAAGGCAGAAAAATGAATTTTAAAATTAGGACGAAAAATCACTCCCGAAAACGCTTCCTGGCTGTCACGTGGTATCTGTGATATCACTAGTGACTATAAACAAACTTTGAAACACCACATTGGAATCGATTTTAGGCAAATTTAAAATATCCGCTTCTGTAAAAAGCCTTACGTTATCTCAATATTTATTATTTCAAGAGTAAATTAGATTATATCAAGTTTAATCAGAAAACAAAAAAACATCACGCCGGTTTGTTTATAGTTACTAGTGACGTCAGCCAAACCGTTGTGTTTGTGAACACGTGAAAAAAAAATGCCTTTTTAAAATTATTTTTTTAATGATTTAAAGATTTATTTCGCAAAAAAATATATGCATTTGTTATTTTTGACTTTCAACTATAATTTAAATAATATTGGAAGGTATTTTGGCGATGCAGTCAAGTACCCTATTCCTTTTCCTTCTTGTAACCTGATTGGTAGATACATATATTTTCCGGTTTGTGTGCTTGATCTGAGACCCACTTATAAACCTTCGTCAAGTAAGACAGACACAGACAAAAAATTTTACTGACACAGAGAGAGAAAGTACACCTAGGGCAAAGGCGGGAATCGAACCTGCACCCACTACATTGCGCAGACTGTTACGGTAATGGGCTGCTGTGCCTCGTGTAGCTCGGCTGGTATTCAGCTGTCATCTTCTTTAGGTGAAAGTTTCATGTTGATTTATTCCAAGGTTTAAAAGAATTTTGGGTCCAATGAGCTTGGGTCTGTATCCCGTTTTGAAAGTCAATAGTGCCTCAGGAATGACAATAAGGGTTTGATTGGGGATATGTGTCACGTGGGATTTAACTAATATAGTTGGTGGAGCTTATCATGTTATACCACCAACTACCGACAATTACAATGAAACCGCGAAAAAGAAGGATAGAAAGCTGGAAAGAATTCCGTCACCTTAAACATGCAAAGTAAACTTTAATTATGGGATTTCCTTGTTAAATTTGAAATGGCAACGTTAAATGATAAATATAATATTTTTTCTTTAATATTTTATGTTGGGTTCCTTATAAAGTGGATCGTTGTATAAGCTCTGACTTTAAATAGAACCTTTGACTTAAATGGTTAGTTAAACAAAAGTTTTTTTGGTTCAAATTTAAAATACCCGATGACGTTTTAAAAAATTAGGATTTGTCGCCAAATAGGTATAACAGTCGGATATGGTGATCCCTTTTCATCAATACTGGTGTTTATTACAATGCAGAACAAATCCCGCAAAATTTACATTTTTAAATTGGAAATTTAGTTGCCTGAAAATAACTGTAAGAATACGGAAACTTTCTGCATTAAATGTAGCAAATTCAGTTTTTTTAAATACAGTTTTGTCTTGTAAAATATCCTTACTTCTCAAAATTGAGAAAGAGTTTTGCGTTAGACGCAAATTACAAATGAAGCGTCATACCAGCATGGCAATGGAATTTCTCGACGGATTGAACATGCTAAGAGAACTCTTGTCGACATCTGCACGTCGCCGAAATAACATCATTGAGAACAAATGTTGTAGAAAACGGTTGTAAAATAGTATAAGAAAACGACTCAAGCCCTTAAAGTATATAAGGGAAACGATTTAAAATGTCGAAAGTACGAGGAATATCTGTAAAAGTGAAGATCTTTGTTTTTCAGTGGACTTTCAGCTATTATTCAGCGTAACATAATGAATCGAGCCAATGCGCCAAACAATGCTCACCAACTGTTCAGACTCTGTATTTAGACATCTACAGAGATAGTTTAAAAGTTTAAGTAATCCTCATACACATACATTATTACTTTCTATTACATTCCCAGAAATACTGGTATTTTTAATATAATATTTCGATATTTTTTTTTCTTTATTTGGTTAACGTTTAGCTTAACAATTAGTTCATTTTTGTTACTTCAATGCTTTAGGTATACCTACGTTTTCAAATTATAAGGTTTTTAAATTTTTTAAGGAAACTTTACAAGATCCTTTTCGGAGTCTTCTCGATGACTTGACACAAGATTTTCTGAAACTAAAAACTTTTTGTTTGCAACAGGAAGAATATAGCAGAAAAATAGGTAAATTATGTTTGTAAACTCCGAAGAAAAAGGAACGTTGGCATATGGCATAACATACGACATCTGAAAAGTTATTCATTTATCTATGCGATATGGAACGTAAACTATTTTCTGCAGAAAAAACAGCAGAAAGTTAAATTGGATTGAACTCGTGTAGGTAAAATAAGATAGAGATGCTTCGCGAAACAAAAATCGAAATTTTTAAAAAATATTTTTAACTATTAAAATAATATGAGTCAGAAATTTAAATTTAATTCTTAAGTTGTGAAACAAGGCTTTTTGGCCAAGTTTACGTTTTGGCAAAGATCTTATCCCTCAGAAGAACCTGGACACTTAAGGATTTCTGTTTTTAGCCTCTGCTCATTTCATGGTTAAAAAAAGCCACATCCTTTTTTACTGTCGGTCAAGCGTCGAGTTTAACTCATGAGGTTGCATAAAACGTAACTTTTGAGCACGGTAACTTCATTATTCATCTTTTTCCACCATAGATGCTGCCGAAAACAAACGGTGGAGGCAGATTTTGGATCGAATCACTGGAAAAGATACTTTGGTCGGCTCTGCGAAACCGGAACCGTATCGAGTAAGTTCTTTTTAATTTTTTTTCCAGTTATTGGAGTGGATTTTGCCTGCCGAAACACACTTCCCCGAATCTTTAGTTAATATTTGACCATCATATATTATTTAACCATTATGTAGAAGGGTTTTAAAAGTGTGTTAGGTTGCCAAAAGTCACACTCTTTTCGTAGTCCGTCTCGTGGTTTTTGTTCCACTTTCCGCGAGGTTTGAATGAGGTTTTGGCTTCGACTCTTATCTCAGGTCATACCCACAGGTCCAACAATTTCGCAGTGTTGCACTCACTTTCTTATTTTATCGACAGGAAACGCTGTCTGATTCCATCAGCCGTAAGCTCGGTTTGCTGTCCACTCACTATTACGACCTGTGGCGGAGGTACGAGAGGGCCCAGCGACGGATCGCAGAACAGCGCGTCAAATGCCAACACCAGCGTCAACTCGGGGTGGGTACAAATTATTTAAATACCTAAATGTAACGCCTAGGCTATTTCATTGCCTAATACAGGGGTCAAAACTAGAAAGAGGGTTGTTGGTTTTGATGCCAAATGTAGGTACGAAAAACGCGTAATTGATCAAGAAAATTTATTAGGAAGAGTTTTTTGGTATTGTCAAGTGACTTTTTCTTGAAATTCATAGAGAAGCATAAAGCAGCGTATCTAAAAGCAAGAAAACGAATATAAAAGAGTGTTAAAATTATTCATATTAAAAATTTGAGCGTGATAGATCGCCAATACCTGCAACCGGGGGTACCTGAGAAACTTGATCAGAACAGGGTCTGGGCAAAAGAATAGTCTCAACGTAAGTGTAAGAATGGATCAAGTCTGCAGAATAATTTCTATACCCGTTTCTTCATTTGCTAAAATGTTGTTGTTATTATCGTTGTAACGAAACCGCGGTTTTAACCGACAGAGGATGGTTTTCCAGAGTATCTGAAGAGGATGGATTTCTTTTTTACAAATAAGGACGCGGACAGACACAAAGACAATAACACTTCATTGACCAGACAATGCGTCTACCAATCGGGAATTGTATCAGGCTGAGATTCCATCGGACCACCACTAAATTGTTAAAGGAAGACACTAAGTGGAAAATAATTCAATGGATTGGTCTTGTTTTTACATTTAGCTATTCATTTTGTGATAATCAGCAAAAATATCCACTACTAGATCTCGTGACCAAGTAATTATCTTGCCGCAGACGGTTTAGTATTGAGCTAGTTTACAAGAGAAGCCGGGATCGAAACCAGGTCGGCCCAGATCTCGTACGAGGTGACAAAGGACATGGTGCCATCTAAGGACAGGCGCACATCTGACCACCTTCATGCAAAAAAAGCAACGCCCAGAGATTCAAAGCAAGAACCAAATTCCTGATACTCAAGGCAGACAACATAGTCCTGAGACTGACTTCATAAATCGTTCCTCCACCAACTCACTGGAAGGGGAGTACTGTGGAAGTCAGCACAAATTCCTAATACTAGCCCACGAAACCTAGTAATTACATTGTCGCAGACCGTTAAGTAATTGGTTACCATGCTATTTGTGCCGCGATCTAAACATGGTTAGTCAAACCTCTTTAATTTATTGATATAATTTTTCTAAACTAGACGATGTAGCATCAAATCTCGTAGGGAACAAGATGCAAAAATGTCAACGTATTTTCACTTCGGTTTTTGTTTTAAATTTTAACTCTTTGATTATAAAACCAGTTTCTAAATTATATTTTAAGAGTTAAAAGTATTAAAAACTCATGGCAATCTGTGTGTCATTATAAGTTTGTATTCCACGTAAGGTTAATTCTGAGGTTTTCTTTTTGAAAAAAAAAATATTGTTTAAAAATTTTGGTAAAAAATCTCATAAACCTAGAAGATCTTTATATTTTTGACTACTATTAACGAAAATGAGTTGATTCTGAGCAGGAAAACATTCACTCCAGATTTTAAGGTATTAAGAAAATAATCCGTTTTTTGGTAATATACGAATTCTCAGCTTTTACAAAAGGAAAGGTATATGATAATAATTTTTTTTAAAAATTCTTCAGCTAATAGAACATGGTGAAGCAGACACTTTGATTGCAAGTGATGAAACAGAACCGACCCATATCACGGTAAAAATCAAATTACATATAATTTTTTGAATATAAATACGTTCTTGTTCAGTTATGAATTGATACAATTTTGTAGGTGAGATGGATTAAATATTTTTTCAGAATGTAAGGTAGTTTATAACACTAACAACTAAACTAAACAAATTTGAAATATTGCCTGTTTACTTATGTATTAAGAAAGGATGCAATGTTTATCGACCGATGTCGACACTATTTTAAAAATTAAAAAATCTTCAAAATTACAAATAAAGAATAAAAACAGTTGATTTTCCCTTCGAGATTGTTTTGTTTTTTCATATGGGACGAAAAATTGCGTACATTACAATTAGCTCGATAACATTGAGTTTTTTAATAATAATCTATTAGGGTGTGTGGGACTGACCACCCTTCTTTATATATGGTGCTTGTCCATGCGAATTGATAGGATGATGACGAAGCGCACTTTAATATCACTTGCCAACTTGATGTTTTTTTCTTAGATTTCCTTTCCGATTTTGTTGGAATTCGACGGATTTGACAATTAGAACTGCTATGATTAGAAGTAGGAACGCCATTCAAAGAGCCTTTTCCCCTTTATTTTTTATCAAGGGGGTAACAAAAACAAAACGGAAATTGGGGTACTAAATTGAGGCGAAAAAAAGGAGTACGGAAATAAAGGGGAAAAGGGGGAACAAAAACAAAGGGGAAAATAGATATAAAAATAAACCAAGTGACGTAGAAAGGAAAAGTGTTGTACATGGCAACTTAGCATCTGCGTGCGAAAAAATGGCTATTTAAAAATAGTAAAATTTCTTATTAGGATTTTTAAAAAATAGCAAAAAATATTATATCTTGATGTACTTTGAAATTAAAAGTTTTAGCATAGAAAAAAAGGAAAGTTTACCTACAAGAAACCTGGTTCAAAGCATTTGGCGAAAATTCTATCTCCCAATGCTTTAAAATCACGTGATGGACAACCAGAATCTTGTTTATTTTTGGCCATGCGGAATATGGTTACTGGTTTCTACTTCATATGCTTATATATCATTTTAACCCCTGGTGATTGGGCATATATTTTGTGGGTGGGTGGTCTCTCTTTATCCATGCACCCAAGTCCAATAAGGTTTTGTATATTTCAAAGAGATTGTACATTTTACTTAGGTAAAGTATACCGGTTAAAAAAATGTGTTGGTAATATATGTCATTTTTTTTAGAATAAAGGCAAAGAAAAAACAAGTCAGCCGATTCCTATCGAAATCAGTGCTGAAATCGACAAGCATTTGGGTCTGAAATTCCTACAATCAGAATTAGATGGAGTACCAATACAGAGGAAGAAGAAATCCGAACCTCTAAGAGATGGAAATAGATTAAACAGATGCGTAGGAATATTCTTTACGTCTTTAAGAATTTAATTTTTCCAAGAATAATTTTTTATAGTTAATGGCCTTGAGTGAAACACAATAAATGTTTAGCTTTTTTGCGAAACAAATGTTGTAAATATCTAAAAACTTGTTCGCAGGGAAACGCAAAACTTTGTTGTTTGCCATATGGCTAAAAAAAGTGAGATTTGTAATAATTTAAAACTGACAGTATAGTCCTTAGAATCTGATTTAATTTGATTTATTTATGATTGGGGCATTTTTTTACATTATTTATGGTTATTTTAAAAGCATAGTATTCATTTTTTCGTTCTATTTAATATGGATTGAAGTAAAAATGATTTAAATTCATACTTGGGCGGTAACTACAATTCCTATTTATAAGGGCAATGTTTTACTTTTCATTGTGGTTTGGAAATGGTATATTTGACACATTTAGTTTTTTCACAATAATGAACACAATAGTAAAGCTAATTCATCCACAGTGATTTCTCTCAATTTTGAGCTTTGTAATTTGTGAATAAATAAAAGAGAAAAAATAGGATAAAACTACTGCTTTTCTATCCCAATTCATTTACCATTATATTATTTAATTAAATACACTGCACTTGCTACATCGGAAAGGTTAAAGGCAATAAACCTAAAGAAACTTTAATATACCATTTGTATAAAACATCCAGTAAAGCGAGTTCAGATATATCTGAGGTCAGAAATATCTGAGAATCTGAAAATGTTTACTAGGGTAAATTGTTGAAAAAATTATTTTTTCAGACACAAATTTATTTGCCAACATTTTTTTTGTAAAGATATTACTTAAATATTTACCAAACATTAAGAGAAAATTTTATTTGCCCGATCCAAATTTTTTACTTGCCTTGAGCAAGTAAGGCAATAGATTTATCCAACCCTTCCACCTATATACAGTCCCTGGACAAACTATTAGACGTACTGTATTTTTTTTAGTAATGATGAAAACATACCAAAGAATGCCATATTATTAAAAAAGATGTCGATATATGTATTAAGTATAGCAGATAGTATTTTCTATTCAATAGTTTAAGTTTAGGAACACAAATGTCCTTCTAAAGGTATTTTGTTCATCATTGATTGATACATGAAATCTTGCAGTGCGTCTAATAATTTGTCCAGGGACTGTATGTCATTCCACGTGATTGATTTTTATTTACTAAAGCAGCACAAGAATAGCCCTCAATCCCAGGAGAAGTCTTTGGAAGAAGTAGAGGCAGAAGAGGCCGATGGCAAGATGGTCATCATCGCCCTTCTCAAAGAGATCGAAGAGCGAGATAATCTCATAGGTGAGATATTCCACCTTTAAACATGGTACTTTCTTTAGCTACTCAAAGAACCCACTTCCGTAGTGCAGTATTCATGGTAACAGGAGTTGATTAGTGTGAAATTATTGACTATTTCTTGGCTGAAGAAATAATGCGGACTAAAAGGAAATATTTATCAAAAGTCGTCGAAAATACCTAATAAACAAGAATCTCTGCAAAGAGCTAAAATAGCAGACTTTCCTGTTAGTTTAGTTCGTAATAGAAAGGAACAAATGATCTCACAAACAGAAAATCAAAAAGGATAACAGATAGGTCGCATTTGCATGTATTTTAACCACAAAAAGTAGAATTATTTTCTGGATTTTTTAATAAAGGGTAAAAAAGAAAGTTTCGCTGTTTCAAAAATTGTCATTGTTAATCAAAATTGTTTTCCTTGAGTTAAAAATAAAATGATATAGGAATTTGAAAATTGTTTTGAAACAAATTATATAGTTATAAATTAATTTCTTTTAACTTATTCCACATAACTAAAATAAAATAGTTATAATTTCCTTACAAAGTTTCGTAATAATTTACTTTTATCTACGGCAATCCGGCAAACACTGTGTACGTCAATTAAATGAACTTATAAAAACATCTTTTGAGGAATTAAGAATTTAGGTTGTGTCACTCTTCTATGAGTGGGAAACGTCCTACGCACATTATTTTTTAATGTTTGTTTTAAATTTCAGGTATGTTAAAGTTTCAACTTCAAGTAAAGGAGAAAGAACTATTCTACCATTCTCAAGTGGAATAACAGTTATTGTTGATAAGAACTTAGTACTTCTACAATATACAATGAGAAATAGTTTTTATTCTATATTCCAAATTTTTCAATGCATGGGAAGCTTTAAAGTATTGATTTATAGTTAAAAATAGAAATATTGATAGAGATGTTTTGTATAAATAAATGAACAAAGAGTGTTACATTCTCTACAGTTTTAAAATTTAAAGAGATGAAAATAAAAAGTGCCATACTCACAGTTCATCCCCTAAGAAGTACATTGTAAAAAAAGTCTGTTGTTTTTCCAGAAAAAACTCTCAGCTGGAGTGCCAAAAAATTCTGTATAATTTAAAGAGAAAAGCCTTTTATTTTATACGAACAATTTATAATTTTAACGCAAAAGCTGTATTTTAACAGACAAATTGAAAAGAAAAGCAAAGTATTAATATATCTGCATAAACTATTAAAATTTAACTCAAAGTAAGAAAGTTTATTTAGCCAAAACTATTGGTGTAAAATGACTTCTTGCTTTAAGTAAAGCCTATAGATTTTTTGGTAAGTGTTTGATATCAAATTTAGTTTATTTAACAAATGTTTTTTTTTTACTTAAACAACTTGAAACAAACTTTTAAAGAAATGTTTTAAGTCTTCACTGAACGCAGACAAGTTAACAAAATTAAGTACCGTAATTCGTAATTCACATCCAATTTTGAAAATTAACGTAAGTCTGAATTATAAATTAAATTGTAGCGATTTAGTTTTATTGCTTGTAGCTATACTTCATTCAAGCATGACTTGAACAGAATATTTCAGGATGAAATTCTTGTTAATTAATTGAACGTTGGTAATTGGTTTCGTAACTATGGAAACGGATTCAAAAATTATTTGCTGAAAAGCGAACCAGGCTGCATTTTAAGTCTTCTAAAGGGTAAAATTACCTTTTAGAATGAATTTTACCAGGAGGTAAAATTAACTTTTGCATTTACATTTGCCTAATTTACTTAGTGACTGCTTATTTAAGAGAAAGGGTCATTTCCATAGATCTAACGTATTATTTTAAAATTCTAAGATCTCTTCAAGTATTGCTTTGTTATGTAATTGCTATATGTATTACTTTACGTTGCTTCACCAAGAATGAAAATCGAGATAGCTGCAAAACAAACAAATTTTACGAAAATATATCATAAATTATTAATATTTGAAATTTTAAAATGACAAATAATTACTGCAAGACGACATTTAAACTTTATCAATTAAGAATGAAATAACAGATATTTTAATTTCAAATTTGTTTATTTTTTTGTTTCGTACTCAGTGAAAAATGCTTACATAACCAAACAATTCTTTCACAGGAAAATAGAATTTCAAAACTCAGGTAACTTTCAGGTCTGCGGAACTGAAGATTCCTCTTAAATTATTTAAAAGTCTTTATATTCAAAAAATAAAAATCCGAAGTGGAGGTTTCTAGATATAAATAATTAAAAATTATTACAATTTTTAAAATGCATTTTAAAACTAGCCTTTTAATTTGCATAAATCTGTTTTGTTTTAAAAATATATACAAACATTTTTCAGCAAGAGAGACCGGGGATATATTTTCTTTGTTTTTTTTAATGTATATATTTTTAGCTTAATTTATTTTGAAAAAAAAAGTTGGATAGTCTTGCTTTCCTCATGCTTTTATACATAAATTAGTAATACTTATCTTCTGAAAAGTAAATATACTTTTTGGCAGAAAGTGGTTAAATACAAGCACGTTAAGCTGTAAAACTTGCCCTCTGTATACGGGTTATTTTTTCCCAGCCAGCTATTAATGGATAGGTAAATTTTGCTTAAAAAAGATTTAACACAACTAAATATATATTTTTTTATTTTCTATGCAAATTTCATTGTAAACTAAACTATCCAAGAAGAGTATGCCAAGAAAATAGATAAATATCGCTTAACATTTATTTACTTATTATAGTTAGTTTAAAGCACACTCCAGATAACAATATCAGTTAACAGTGTTGCAGGACACATACAACACAATTAACAAACAGAAATACACAATCACAAAAAAAACAAAAACGAAGAGATAAACGAAGTTATCGATCATTGGTAAAAAGTTTAAAATCATTAAAATACATGTAAAAGTGATCAATGGCATGTTAAAAAGTTTATAAAATCTGTGTAAACAAATTTTTTCATATAACTCAAAATATCATTATAAGTTCTAGATCTAGGCAATAGGCAGTTTTAAATATTTATCTGAACGCTGTACGTATAAATTCTTAACTTCTGGGTTAAAAAAAATATTTTCATTTTTACACTTCAACCCAGACGAAAGTCAATAAGTATTACAGTTGCTGCTCGCAAACAGACATAAAACAAACAACAGCTCTTACTAACTTCACACTTGGCGTCAAGCTACAGACTTGACACACTGGAAATTGAAGCTGGGGTAGATACCATCAATTTCAGTACTACTAATGTGTAACCAGTGTTTACGTTTAATAGCTAAATTGAAAAAAAGGTATACAGATCTTGCGCATGAACTTCGTCAGTGCTAGTGTTAGACCGCTAAAATAATACCTATATCTCTATGTTAGAATGTAACTTGATTTTTTCTTTATTTTAATACCTAAGTTTATTATAGAACAAAAAGATAGTTTATGTTTCATAAACCAATCAAACTAGGGTTACTAACTAAAAGAAGACAATCTAGAGATTCTGAAGCCGTAAAATCCCGTACTAATTTCTTTTAGTTTTTCGATTAAGAAAAATCTATTCGTTCTAGAAAAAAGCGATATTCTTTCTTTATGTAATATCTTTTACGTGTCTCAATACCAAATTTAAAAAATCTGTAAAAGCAAATTTTATTTTATGTGCAGTTGTACTTGGATCCCGAAATTCTATATATGTAGAGTGTTAAGGTAGCACTTCAAAATTTTTACATAAACCTTGTATTTCAAAAGAACGAAATCCTTGTATCTGACATACAAAAATGTGGAGAGGGAGTGATAAAAAATTTGCAAAGCGGATGAAAAAGAAAAAATAAGAAACAATTTGTTTTCTCTTTACATGTTATGATATTTATTAAAAATTTATGTTCTTGTTTCTTTATCTAAAAATAATGTGTACTCAGTTACTCTTGTTTTGCTTGCTGTTAATATTAAGTAAAAGAGAACAAAGTGTTGAAGTAGAACTATAAATGCAAATATTTTTTAAAAATAAGTTCCTAAAATAAATAACGTGGATATTAATTTAATACTCAACGAAATTCTTATAGTACAGATAGAAGCATAAAAGTATAATAGATATGTGTCTGATGTCACATCTTTCTAAGGCTGTGTCCTGATTACGACATCAAATGCCACAAATGCAACAAAACTTGGCGACTTGGCAGAGTCAGCCACATGCTATTGCATCGCTTGGCGGTCGCCAAGTTTTGTTGCATTTGTGGCATTTGATGTCGTAGTCAGGACACAGCCTAACAACATTAAGAAAAAATCGGAAAACTAGAACTGAAATTATAACAGACAGTTTTTTAAAGGACAAATGGACGGACGGTCAGAAATCTCTAAGATGTTCATACCTACTTATATTTTTTTAAACAAACTCGAAAAAAATATGGAAAATAGAGTCGAAAATGATGTCATGCTTCTCTTAGCCTCTCGATTATAAAACACATATTTCTCCTAATATTGCCTACAACGAGATATTTGAGAGCTTCAATTGTTTGATAGTTGTTTTGGTTAAAATAATAATACTAATATAAAAAAAACCCTTCTACATCTTGAACTGAAATAATATTGAGAACAGATAAACCTATTTTCAAAAGCTAAATATCAGAGATACAACTTATTGTTCTTAAAAATTAACCCGTGTTTCATGTACCAATTTCACATATGGAGAGCTTAGTGGAAGAACGTGCTAAGTGACATTTTTGAAAAAATTGAGATAATTGTCTCAATGAACTTGTTATTCCTTCCTTCAAAGATAACAAGATTCCCCCTTTTCATAAACTTCAAGTTAAGTATATTTTTTACGCTTTACAAGTTCCATTTTCAACAGATCTGAGTGCAAAAGAAAAACTTTAAACCTCATTTTCTCGTTTTCACCTTTTTGTCACTTAGCACGTTTTTCCACTAAGCTCTTCATATGTCCTGTGTTATATTGTATCTCTGCTGTTTCTATTCACGCGCAAGGATATCGAAATGCTGTAGACTCAGGTGCACTGTATTTTATGTATAAGAGCAGGGCCGGATTTAAAGATTTTCCGCTTGTAGGCTGCGATTTGCCGCCCCAGTCACAATATTCACTTCGGGGAAAGGTAGCTGGTTAGCTTAAAATAGGATTAGCTTCAAAATAGGGTGGTATGTGCTGTTTATAAAATAGGTACACACATTAAAATCATCTATGTACCTTTACATACTAAATCGAAAGCGAAATAGGCGATTTTTTTAAAAACTGTTCTACTATTTTGTTTCAACTTCGAAATCCGGGAGGAGGGGTGCACTGTGCACTTGCCCTTGCAGCGACCATGTTTGCTACGAAATATTCGTACTATATATACGTTTACGGTTTACGCATTAATGTAAATTATTTGTTTTCTTTCTTAAAAATATTCGTATCTTTATAATAATTTTTTATGCCGAATGTCGCTTTAATTGGTCGTAAAATTCGCCGCCCCAAAAAATTCGCCGCTCTAGGCTACAGCCTACTTAGTCTATTTAGAAATCCGGCCCTGTATAAGAGGATAACGCAATGTTTTTCAACGACACAAAGCAGCAGCGAAACTTTTCCCTTTGACATGAGGATGCATGGGGTTTATAAAATTCTATATGGTAATTCTGTAATTTTTGTTATCCTGTCACTTTAACGGGAATTTATAGTACTTTTGACATTTTAAAACCGTTTACATTACTTTACGGTCTTAAACGGTTTTCTTAATACCGTTTACATTGTCTCCAAAACTTGTTTCCAATAACCTCACTTCTCGAATTTATCAACGAAAACTTGATTTCTTCTCTTGGCTTCAATTTGACGTGAGATTGTGGGGGGGACTTTTAACTTTAAAGTTGCAATTTAGAGTCGAACCTTATGCAAAACCATTTTTAATGTAAAAAAAATATGAAAAAGTTACGGAAAAACAATAATTATTCTTTTTTATATTTAAACTTATATCCGGAATTTATTGTTTTAAATTTAGAAAGTTTCTGTACTGTTTTAATTGTCAACTCATCTGCTTGTTTAAAACCGCAAATTTGACGAGAATTTTTTGTAGTGTAATTTTTTAAATGAACAACTGTCAGTAAAAACTTAAAATCTATTAATGATTAAAATGAATGGAAACCTATACCTATCAATAATTATTTTTTAACTCCACCTTTCAATTCACACCCTATTTACCCTCTCGATTAATTTAAAAAAAAAAAAATATTAGATAATTATAGGACACATTTTTAGTTATCAAAATATTTTTTATTATTGTTATTTTTCATTTTTAAAAATTAAGAAAATAATAATTTAAAAAAAATTAATATTCTATTATGTTTTTAAAAATATATATCAAATGTTTTTTAGGTTTCCTTCCAATTGCAATATAAATTAATTATAGAAAAACAAGGAAAAAAGAAAAATGTCATTAAGTAGAACAACTGTACCATTATTTTTTGAACTGTTTCAATTTTTAATCACTTAGTTATTACCAATTTTCAATTTTGGACCAAAAGAAAAAAGTGATTCCGCATTAAAAAACACTTATTATAATCAAATCCTTCAGGAGCTATGGTCTTTTTTTACAAAAGACGTTATCCTTTCCTAGACAAACAAAACTTTTGAGCTCGTTCATGTATTCAAAATATCCAACGCATCTCAGGATTTTGAGAGAAATTGAATTTTCGTTTTTTTTGGAGTGCCATGTTTGTCAACTTCCGAAGTCTTCCTTTTCCCCCCATATATCCAATTACGCGACATTTTTTACAGAAATAGTAATTTTTTAGATTTAAATAACGAAGAAAAAAATTTCAACTTTAATTAAAGAAAATCGAAAGACCCTTATATTTTATAGCATATCACAGCAATGATATTATATTTTTTAATAACTAGCTAATTTTTTTAGTAGAAAAATAGGGTATTGAATTTTTTTATGTTTTTGCTATCCAAACTTTTAGGAACATAACGTTTTGGGGATTAGTATACCAAAAGAAGTATAATATGACGTTAATTGACAGCAGATCAAAATTAAAAACTCTTTGCAACACTCGTAAGTAAATCAAGTGGAACGTAAAATCAATCAAATGACGCCAAAACTCCATATATATTAAAAATTTAAGTGATAGTATTAATTATTTCGTAAATAGAAAAGAAAATTATGTTTTCCTTATTAAATTTCAACACTTCCTGCATTTATTTGCAGTCAAAAGGAGAAATTTGACCAAATATTTTCTGTTTAATAACCTTCTTTGTAGTGCAGTTAATTATTATTATTTTAGTTAGATTAAGGCCCTAACGTAGCCTATTCCTTGAAAGAAAAAAAACCCTGCCAATAAAATAGTTTTAGTGAATATATATGCAATAAAATATGTTAAATATTTATAATAGGATTTTTACGGCAAATAGGTAAGTGTATATTTGAAGTATATGTATGTTTAATTATACCTTTATTTAAAGAAAAACAAGATTTTTTGCATGGTATTTAATTCGAAGACGATTTTATATGAAAAAAAATCTATTTTACAGTTTATACGGAGTCCCAAACTTTTATGTTTTGCTCTATGTATTTTGCTTCAATTAACTAATTACTTTAGCTAGCATTTCCTTGAAACAACAACCAATGTACTACTCGAAATTTTATAATTCAGTCTACCCCATCAACAAATAAATAACTATATACCACTCCCTTACATACACACGGACCGTTCTTTCAAAATAAATCACAAGTACAAATCATCATTTTGCCCATGAAGCCCATGGAATAAACCCCTTTTGTGCGGTGCTTCCGGCTATGAATCATTTCCCTGGTATTGTCGAAAATCTATTATGCAGTTTATACGGAGTCCCAAACTTTTATGTTTTGCTCTATGTATTTTGCTTCAAAAAATATTTCTTTAGCTACATTTCATGAAACAACAACAATTGTTACTCGAAATTTTATAATTCAGTTTACCCACAAAATAAATAACTATATACCACTCCTTACATACACAGGGCCGTTTTTCAAAAAAATCACAAGTACAATCTCATTTTGCCATGAGCCCATGGAAAAAACCTTTTGCGTGCTTCGGCTAGATCATTTCCTGTATTCGAAAATCTATTATGCAGTTTATACGGAGTCCCAAACTTTTATGTTTGCTCTATGTATTTTGCTTCAAAAAAATAATTTCTTTAGCTAGCATTTCCTTGAAACAACAACCAATGTACTACTCGAAATTTTATAATTCAGTCTACCCCATCAACAAATAAATAACTATATACCACTCCCTTACATACACACGGACCGTTCTTTCAAATAAATCACAAGTACAAATCACATTTTGCCATGAAGCCCATGGAATAAACAGTACAAATCATCATTTTGCCCATGAAGCCCATGGAATAAACCCCTTTTGTGCGGTGCTTCCGGCTATGAATCATTTCCTGGTATTGTCGTGCAGATGCCATTTTCCCATTCTGTAGATCTCGAGCTACGCTTTCGCGTTTCTGGTTAATATTTCTTAGTGAGAATGCTAGGGGTCGTGCATAAATTTGTTCCCAGTCTACAGCTTGCAAACTGTGATATATATTTAGTTTATGTAAAGGGAACTGTATCGATAGACGTAGATATGTATCACATCTCATTATGACATTACATTTTAGCTCAGTCTTCAGAGGAAGTATACGAGAATCATCTAGTTCATTGACATCATTCGAAGGGTTGGGTCTAAAACGCATAAAATCAAATAAAATATTCTGTAGACAATAAATTTATTCATTATCAAGTGATCATGCTTTATTTCTGGTTTTCAAATCATTCGTTTAAAGTAGGTAGCTTTAAAATTGTTTAGTTGGGAAATTGAAAATTTACTTGTGAATTATGAAGTTAAGGCCATAACGTTATTGATGAATTTATAGCTTTACTTCTTTTTCATTTTTATTTGTATAAATGTTTTTCTCATTGATTCGACGTAATCACGATAATATCTATTAGCGCACAATATCGTAGAACATTATTTTGGTATTTTTGAAATATCCATCACGTTCTTGCAACGTCTTTATAGACTGAAAACAATTTTGGTGAAGCCTTTTTGGTTTATAACTTCGTTATTAATTTAGTAATTAGTGTTTTTTTTAATGTTTTTATATATCTGCTCATATAATATCTGCTCTTTATAACTCAAAAAATCTATTAATAATTTTTATATAACTGTTATTTATTATTAACCATTAGAAAATTAATGAATAGATATAATCAATGATGTGTGTATTCAATTATTAATCAAAAATATATTATTATAAAAATTCATTTTTTCATTACATGAAACAATTGGCTATTTAGTAATTGTACTTAACACATTATTAAATAAATTTAAATTATTGTAATATTAAAACTATTTAGTTAAATATTAAAAACGAAAGAGTGAATTTTGGCGGTTCTGTACGTGTCTATCGAATTCTTTAAGGAGTCCGTATTTTCTTTTATAAATATATAGCCTCAATTATTAAAAATTGTAGAATCAATTTAGAAATGCCAATAGTATTGATGCAATGAGTTATGATATTAATTTTATCAAATAAAATTAACCATCCTCATATAGAATTATATGAATATAGTTCATTTTTTGCTTACACATGTTAATATACTTATTTAGCGGAAAAGTTTTAACAAAACCGTTTCATGATTTATTACCATTTATGAATTTTCAAAGGACACTAAAAGTGTATTACAAAATTCGGGTTTTATTATTTATTCATCACAAAACTATTATTTATATTACTATTACTATTAACTATTATTTATTCACAAAAAATTGCCTTTTCAGAAAAAAGAATAAACATTCAAAAAATTCTGTGATATCAAAAACTTGTGCTACGCTTTGTGAAAGGCTTACATAACTGAGAATATTAGGTGGTAAAGTAAGAAAGTGAGTTATATATAGCTTTATTTTAACATACTAAAGCAACTTGTCAATTTTATGTTAAAAATAATGCGCGTAAAACTTTATCGTTAAGATTTCAGTTATATGGTACCCCGTAGTTTTATTAATTAGCTAGAAATAAAAAAGAACAGAAAAAACAACAACAAATGTTTACGTCATGATAAGTTTTTCCATTAATTGACTCTAAATAAATTGTTATTAAATGTTCTACTGCAAAATTTAACAACAGAAATATCTTAAAAATCTATAGACTAGTAGACCGTCTGCAGATAGGTAGACAGATGTTCGTTCAGTCATACAGACAAACGGACGAAAAGTATATAAGATAGGTTGTGCCTGATTGATAATTGTATATATTGTACCTTATAAGATATATTGTACCTGATGTCATATGTTTCCCCCCCCCCCTTATAATTTTCAAGATCCTACTAAATAGAACCCAATTTCGAATTGGGTACGGACAAATAGACAGACATCTTCACCATGTTAATACATACTTTAATTTTTAGCCCTGCACTTTCTTAGTTTTTTAATTAAAAAGAATTAAAAAAATATAAATACAAAAAAAGTAGTTATTGACATGCTGAAGATGTCTGTCTGTCGATCCTTCCATATGGGGGGCATTCAAAATCAGTTCTATTCCTCGGATCATAAATTAGAAAGGTATGACATCAGATTCCTATCTTTCAAAATTTTTGTACATCTATATGTACGTCTGGACTGATATCTGTCTACCTCTCTGTCGATGAACTATCCATTTAATTAGCAATGAAATTTATTCTTTATTCATTGTCGTGATGTGCGGATCGTTTAGTGCTGAATTGCGTTGTGTATATTTTTACAGGTTTCACGACTTTAACCTATCCAGATTCTATTGATTTTCCCAATAAGATCATGCACAAGTCTACCAATAAAAAATTACTATATAAAAAAAACGAATCTTAAAAAAGTTAAACAATGAATTTATTAATAAGTCTTATAATGAGCATAATAAAATAAAACAATTGTATCTTGCTTGGGAAAAGAATGGATTGCATTAGGATGATTAAATTTAAGAAAATCACGCTAATACTTAAAAATTACCGTTATTGAGATCTCTAAAATTTGCTACCGGGAACTATATAAAAAAGTGGACTCACAGATGTGAAGAGCAGACTACCAGAGGAGGATACCTGGGGACTCAGCGCTGGAGTTGTTTGCATATTCTAGATGCGGGTGGAACTAGAACTCTAGTGCCTGCTTCCACATCAGTGGAAGTAGGCACTAGAGTTGACTGGCTAGTTGACAGCATAGACAGTGGTATGCTGCAGCTGGCATCTAGGCTCTGGAGTTGTCTGTCACGTCTGAGGGTGTCACATAGAGATGGCGGCCAGGGACTGTAGTTGAGATTCTATCATTGGAGAGAGAGGGCTATTTTTGTGGCAGGGATTTTGGTGCTCAAGTGGATTACCGGCGAGTGGGGATGTGAGATGAGTCTCGAGGGACTTGGAAAGTTTTATTTTTCTTTAAAATTGTGTTCAGGGAGACATCTTTTGCATGGAATGAGGCAAAGTCCGTTCTCCTGTCATCTCCATGGTGGGCGTAGCTTGCTGTCCGATTGGTCGCCTCGTCTCTCCATGAGACGTTCCCTAATTCTTTGCGATTGGCTAAAGTTCCTCCTATGGCGCAAAAACTCTCAAATCAAAAATATGGGAAAAAGTCCTTTTCAGATTCGTTTTCCAAAAAGTCATAAATCAATTAAGATCCAATTTCTCTGGGACAACACACTGCGTCTGACCATTAAATCCACTCAAACTTTCTCTTTGAGAAACTAAATGAATTTACGATCCCGTTATCCGAATCGACACATCTGTTATCACTTAAACCTACCCTAAACTTCTATTTATGACCGTGAGAAAGGAATTAAAAAAAAGGAGAAATGCTTAATTGTTAAAATCAATGAACGCATTACGACATTCATTTAAATCGCCGTTAACACATCAACAATAGTATGAGAATATTTATTTAAAATTAATATTTAAATAAAAATTTATTTTTGTCGTATAAAAAAGTTTGGAATGGCGTCATATCATATATTTTTTTTTATTGTTCATAATTTGTTTAGTAAGAAAGCATTTCATTTTTTGCATAAAAAGCTAGTTACTTTTATTTTACATTTCTCCAATTATTAAGGCAATTTTTAGTTGCGTTATGTTTTGTTAAATACTTTGAAAATATCTGGCTTTTAAATTTTTTTATGTTCATACACTCTTAAAACAAAAGAGTGAAATTCACTCCTATAGGAGAAGTGCATTTTCGGCACCGGAAAGGAGTGGAAATTAACTCAGACTGAGTTAAAACCGCTCGTTTTAGAGTGTAGACGTGATGTTCTTATTTCTTACCCGAAAGATGAATTCACTCTATAGAAGTGCATTCGGCACGGAAAGGATGAATACAGCTGATTAAACCGCTGTGTTTAAGATGTACTTAAAAAAAACTCTGTTTAGTATAAAATGAAATAGAAGGCTCTTTCAAAACTTATTGTTTAGATATAAAAGTTAAAAATAATGTTAATAATGTATCAGTTATTTGGCTTAATTAATTATTTCCCTTTTGCTTTCACAAGAAACCAATTTCCGAACTTTTATGCTTCATCTTCAAGAATATTATCTTAATATGTTAGGATCTTAATATTGTTATTTTTAATTTATGTCCAAACTGACGGAAGTGAACTTAATCTTCTTAATACCACATCTAGCAGGCCATTTTAAAAAGGTCGTTCTCATTATTGTTTTGATAATCGGGAAATAAGTATTTAAAAATACTTTTTCAAAATAATATTTTAGATTTGCTGTTTTGCTTTGCTTCAATTAGTTTTATTAGTTAATAATTAATAATTTTATAATAATAATAATTTTATTAGTTATAGTTTTAAATACAAATACAAAAATTGTCGACCAACAACAGGCTAGAGGTCCAGCTAGGTTGTTCAACATAACTGGAATTCGTATCTCAGTTTTCTTAGTAATATAAAAAGATGTAAATATAAATATAAAATATTCTTTTGAGCATGTTTCCTAAAACATAGGAACATCCTGTTCTTTGTTTTTGAAAAAAAACCCCTGCTTTGCAACAAATGAGGAGCAAACATTCAAAACCCGATTTCTCCAACTTTGACTTAAGTCACTCTTAAACTTTAACACCAACACACAGGGTTTAGTTAACTTCGCTAAGCATATGAACAAAAGTGGCTTAAGTCAAAGTTGGAGAAATAGGGTTTTAAATGTTTGCTAATCAAACTAAAGATTTTACATAAGAATTTAATTTTATATTTTAAAACATTTTTACTTTTGAAATTATTGATTTCAAATAAATGTTTAGCTATTGATATTATTTTGTAGCTAAACAAAAAATATAAATAAATTCCACCTTCTAATTCCGTTATCGTCAAATATGAGTTCCTAACAAAACAAGTATGAACATCTTCTCGTAGTTGGTGAGTGGGCTTAGGGGAAAAGATTTCTTTCGCCAGGAATGCCAGAAACACTATAACTATACAATTACAGCAATGACACAGATTTTTAAACGATACCAATTAACCATAGATATCATAGTAAAAGTATTAGATTGGCAGATTACTTAACCCCTAATGCTAACGAGGGGACGCGCATGGAGACCAGAATAAGAGGGCAATTTGGCCAAAGTTGCCACCAGTTTTAGGAGAAAAACACTACGAAAAAATACCATTTAATTCTAAAATTACAAAAACATACCATAGAAATACTAGCAAAGCGTTTCACGTTTTTTTTATAAAGTCACTAAATAGATTCCAAAATGCAGCAAAAAATGTTATGGTATTTTTTTGTAATTTTAGAATTAAATGGTATTTTTTTCGTAGTGATTTTCTCCTAAAACTGGTGGAAACACTGGCCAAATTGCCCTCTTATTCTGGTCTCCATGCGTGTCCCGTCGTTAGCATTGGGGGTCACGTGATATGCCAATCTAATACTTTAACTATGATATCTATGCAATTAACGAACATAAAATGTTTTCTTTTGTATGCTCTTCACAGCTATTTTCAACTGCGACTGCTCTTAGTTATTTTCATGTATGTAAGTAATTTTATTGAATTGGCTCGGAGCTCTAAGCTGTGCTTTTTCGCTGACACGTTGGATGGCTCCGAGCTGTACTTCAGTTCTTGCTTAGTGTACGCTCTAGAGGGATACTTTGTCACAGGTTGCGATCGCTGTAATGAACTGCTCTTTTTGGGCCCTGTCCTTAAGATGGATTGTCAGTCCCATAGAGCTAATGCATTAGTTTTGGAATCACAACTTCCGCAGAAGTATTGCTTTGCCTTGTTATCCTTTTTCCCCAGGTATGGGAATCCACATAACATCGAAATGAAACAAATTTTTGAAACGAAAATGTTATATAGCTATTTAATTATATATTTTTAAAGTTTTAAAATGCCCATAATATACAGCAGATGGCGACACTATTTAAAAACTTTATCAATAATTAATAAAAACTAACTCCTCGGGCAACACCAATAGGGGCCAAGACCGCCGGCCATTTCAGCTTCGTACTAGCTCTGGACTAGCATATGTCCGTAGTGTCGCAGCGGAACCCTTTTAGTTCCCAAGCATATTGTACCATTATGACCTAAAGTGAAGGATGTCACTGCCCATCGGAATTCGAACCGACCTGTGCACAGATGCAAAGCATCTTGCGCACGGCTCAATATAAACGATTATTTCTTCAATTTGTTAATTGACTATGATCCCATTACTGTGAAATGGGATACATGGCAAAGCATTCTTTTGTAAAAGTTGTGATTTTAAAACTAATGCATTAGCTCTATGGGACTTACAGTCCCTCTTAAAGGTTGCTATACTTCAAACATTCGAATAAGAGGACTAGGGTTTTCTTCGTAGTCTGATTTGTAATTGTGTGTTTGCTTGTGGTATATTCTTCTGTGTATTTTTTTAGATTCGAAATTTTATTTTGATGAAGATTCGATCTTTTGAAGTTAAATTTATGTATACATTTATTTCAACTTAATTAGAAATTTAATGTGAAAACTTAAACATCACTTAAGTTTTTAAATTTAAACTTACCAATTCCTAATTAACTTATAATTTCCTAATAGAATTACCAAATGCACCAAAATGTGGAATATTCGGCTTTCATTATATTTATGTTAAATATTGATGTTTGTATTAATTTAATCTTTAATAACTAATTGTACTTCACCTTATTTTCCTATTATAATATTTAATAACATATGGGGCATACTTCATACTTTGTGTGTTAAATTAAATTTTTTTTTTGTATATTTGCAATTTTTTCTTAAAATAATAAGAACTTAAATAATTGCTTTTTAATAAGTTTCACGCTTCCAATTGAATATAATCATGTTCTTTTACACTATACTTATGTCCCAATGATGCCATTTGTTAAAATTAAAATTACTTTTTTTTTCTTATGGAACTAATGATTTAGAAACACAATAGAGATTAAACTAAGCCCAGGAAAAAAATTCAATTAATTACATCTATAGCGATAAATTTGTTATTCTTATGTTTTCAAAATTGCGAAACTTTTGTTAGGTGCATTTTTTAGAGTTCTTCTTTTAAAGAGTTTTTTCAAGTAAGTGATTTTGTGTCTTGTAAAAAATTCATTTTATTCTCCAAAACTTAATTACGCGAGAGAATTTCCAGACTCTAAGTACGTGGTAGCTAAATATTCTTCACAAACTTCAACACTTTGCGTTTTTTTTAATTCGCGAACTTTGTTAAACTACACTGTTAACTTTTGTGTTGTTTCACCATGATATGTTCCTAGTAAGCTGCACGGCTGAATGGTGAAACGTGCCACATATTTCTTGGTATTCGGTTAAACCATTTCTCAGGTTTTTGTTTCCAAATCCAGAAAAATGGTTCAACCAAACACCGAAAAAAAGGTGAAACATTTCACCATTCAGCCGTTGCAGCTACTAGGAACCAATATCATGGTGAAACAAACCAATATCATGGTGAAACCTAGCACCAAATTTTTAACAGTGTAAGCTCTTTTCGTTTGTTCAGTCTGTCTTCAGAAAAAACAATGGCATTTAAAAGTACACTGCCAAAATTTCCTGTAAGTTCACTTTATACAATTGGTAGGGTTCTAGCTGCCTCCAGCTTTATGGAGTAGTAATGTTAAAGCAAATTCATAAAGAGTATCGTTATATAAATAGAAGAAAAGAATACAACTTTACTCCTATTTTGCAAACTAAACATTAAGCTAAATTTTTAATTTCATTAAATTTAAAATATAATAGTATTTAAGTAGTTTTTTAAACCATTTACTACATAAATAAAATTTTCAAAATATCAAGAAATTAAATTAATGAGTCAAAAATTTTAATCTAAATCTAATAGAGTGAGAGGAATGAATAATTTTATTAAAAACTGAGCAATTTAATTACATATAGTGCCAAATTAAAACATGATTTTTAAATGTTATTAAATGAAAGAACATTCATATCTTATCGAAAACTTTAGAATAAGAGAAAAATTGAAAAATTTGTTCATATGCTTTTTACTCCAATTAATGGGGCCCGGATGGCCGGGTGGTTTGGACCATTACGCTAGCAGTCTGCGCGCTGTAACGGTTGTGGGTTTGATTTCCGCCTTCGCCCTGGGTGTATATTCCTTTCTCTGTGACAGTAAAAATCCTTTCTGTGTCTGTCTTACTTGACGAAGGCTTCATAAGCGGGTCTCTGATCAAGCACACAAGCCCTCAGAACATATATGTAATAGTAGTAGTAGTAGTATTAGTAGTAGTACTCCAATTAATTTAATCAAACTAAAACGTTCCCTCTTCATTTAGTTTTTTATGCAAACCAAATTATATTAATCTAGGCAATACACTGTTAAAATTTTGTGCTTGGTTTCACCATGATATTGGTTCCTAGTAGCTGCAACGGCTGAATGGTGAAACGTTCACCATATTTTTGGTATTCGGTTGAACCATTTCTCAGTTTTTGTTTCCAAATCCAGAAAAATGGTTAACCAAAACCGAAAAAAGGTGAAACATTTCACCACTCAGCCGTTGCAGCTACTAGGAACCAATATCATGGTGAAACCAACCAATATCATGGTGAAACCTAGCACCAAATTTTTAACAGTGTAGTATATGTGTATTTTAAATGGACGCAATGGTTATTTTAATTACATGACAGAGGTTGATTTTAATCTTAGCAAAAAAAAAAGAACTAATTCTACCAATATAGTTCAAAATGAAAAACGCATCACATAAATGGCGAACGTAAAGAATTAAGAAGGAAATTTCCCAAATGAGTTACAAAAATGTAACCATTACAAAATAGAAACCATTTAGAAAATCGTTTTTCCATTTTATAGCTTATATGAGATGACCACAACAAACTCTTAAAAGGCTTAACTTTTATGTCACTCGTTAAGAGACAATTTGCATATTTTTTAATGTCCTTTCATGGACATATCCGCTTTATTAGAAATTAGGAGTGTGAAAGGAATGTTATTTTAAAGTAGCAATTGTTTTATTTTGTAATGTTGACAATGTTCTTTCTTTAATCTGATTTTTTTTTTTGAATTTTTTTTTAAAAAATAGAGAAGTTTTCAATTAGTTTTTACGCGATAGCTTTTGCAGTTTCTGATGCTGCAGTAAAATATTAGCAGCATTTACCATACCAAAAATAAACAAAATTACAGGAGGATAAATTAGTCCTGCTTTCTGAGATCTGTTAGCACTTGGAGCGGTTCATCCAGTATATATTATAGATCGTTGTTTATTTCCATTTATAAAAATCTAACAAACTTAAATTGAGTTGAGTAAATCTGCAAGAGCATTAAAATTCCAATAAAGATTGTAAATACCTAAAAAAATCCAAATAATTATCTTCAAATTAAAATCTTAACAACTTAATGTACGAGCCAATACTTTATTTTAATTTGTTGTTTTACAAGACCACAAAGTTCACAACACATAATATGTTCAGAGAGAGTTCTATGAGATCGACTACACAAAATTTGAACTTTCCAACGAAAGTACGCAGAGACTTAAAATAGCGGAATAACTTTCCCGTTCTATTCTTCGTATTTTGACACCTTTACCATCTTTACATTTTGTGGTTCAAACGGAGATAGAACTCAGAAAAACAGAAACCCAGTCACACATTAATAGTATAGATAACCGGTATAATGGTAAGAAAGTATTGGGAATATAACAAAAAAAATCGGTTTTCTTGTCTATCAGCAGCGCCGCTGTTAGCTTCTATAAAATACGTTTTGGCGAAACTAAAAACTTAAATGCCCTTCGAAACTTCTTCCTGGTTTGTTAGCTTACATAAAAAATCTCTTTGCAGTACAGGAAGTTATACTTACCCCGTTTTCAGCTCTCAGACATTGGTCTGCGAGAGAACATGGCAAATTCAACAAAGGGTTCCATCTTTCTGTTCTCCTATTAAAATGATATCATCTGCGGCACGGATAATGTTTACGAGAACGACATGAAAATTGTAATGGAAATGAGTGCTCCAAGCGAAGTAGAAAGTGATTCAAACGCATGGATCTCAAACATCTGGAAATTAAGACACCATCTTCAAGTTGTTCCAATAAAATTCGAAGACACGAAACATAAATTTCTGTCAAGTATCCTACGATATACTTTGTTTGGGCCGTAAAGTTGCGTGTCAAACTGCTTAGTAAGCGTCATGCACGCAATATATATTTGATATTTCGGGCAATTTTGAAGTTGAGTGCATTTGATACGGCCTCATAAGGATGTGCCAAATAAGCACTGGGATTGGGCCTAGTACTTTGTAAAGGGACTTTTGAAAGCAATAAATGAAGAAAACCTACCTTTAAGACGGTTTATCCTGTGTCTTAAATAAAATAGCAGACAAGACGAAAACGTTTATTACGTTTTAAAAACGTGAATATGACGACCTCGTCATGTATAACTTAATTTTACTGCATTTAAAATGCAGAATATGACGCTTTTTTAGGATAACAGATAAATATTTGTGACGTTAATACGACATCTTATGCTACTAAGTCGAAGACTTGGTTTGTAAAAGTCTTTACATCCACTAAGAGCGACCCTGATTGAAACACTTAAACCAGGTGGGTATGAGAAACCAGATGCTAAGGGTTGACATAAGGACTTTCGGGTCCTTATTTTAATACTGTTACCTTTAAAACGATATTTGTGGTAAAAAATCGGTTTGGTGGTAGAGGATATCTTCTACCACCAAACCGATTTTTTACAACAAATCGTAGCATTTTTTTTATGGCATGATTGGAATAAACGTAGCTTTTATAAAAGCACTGAGTCACAAAATGTAAAACTTTTTGTCTTTTCCCTCAAACTACTAAGATACCCCCGCTCCCCCCCCAAAAAAAAACAAATCTTGAGGTAAAACTTAAAATATAGATTAACAATTTCCTGACTTGAAATCCTTATTTATTTAAAATATTTTAAGGTTCTAGTATCTCTGTTTGACATGTTGATACAAGTGTTTAGAATTTGAGTGGGCTGGAGCAAGTCTTAACCTAATCCACTTTCAAATAGATAACTTTTCTTCTAAAACACACCAGAGCCGATTTTTACTTTAGAAAAATAATGGGTTATAATGGATGTCCTTGAAAAAAATCGACATTATTTGTCCTCGTTATTTGACAGTTGAAAAAATTGAAATGGCAGTTGGACTGATCACGTGCAACTTTTACTTGAAACTGATTAACAAGGACTAATAGTATCCACATCATTTATTAAATTAATATTGTTTATCGACTACTTAACAACTATTCATCCACACAATTCTTATAGTATTTCAGTTCCATTTCCATTTTTACAAATATATTATTTTAAACATTATTAATTTGAAAAATATTTAAGAAGTACTTATATATTTAGTGCCTATCTGAACAAGTTTATTGTTAAATGCGCAACTGCTATTTATTACTCCTTATAAATATGAAGACAAAGTTTCATTTGAAGTTGTCTTCTCTCCATACCAACAACATCCCGTCAATAGGGATTTTTCTGACAATTTCACTCAAACTAATTACAACTTTAAAAGTGTCAACTTTGACCAGCTCTTTAGTCTTTTATCTGTTGTTGATTGGAATTTCTTGAATTACTATTCTTGCATAAATAATGCTGTTGAAGGTTTTTATACTGTAATATATGAAACATTTGATAAATGTGTGCCAAAGCTAAGTCGTTCAAAAAGAAATACCCTACCTGGTTACAAAAGATATCATAAATAATATCAGACTCAAAAGTATATACCTGAAGAGACTTAAAATGTATAATGATCAGATCGACTTAGAACTTTATAAATCTTTAAGGAAAAAAGTTAAAATTCAAATTCGTAGTGCCCATAAATATCATATTGATTCTATTGAAAAATCATTGAAATCTAACCCTACATCCTTTTGGTCCTACTTTCGCAATAAAAATCGTACTAATCAAAATCATGTTATGTTTTGTAACGGTGAAGAATTAACTAGTGATAATGAAGTTGCTGAGGGTTTTAAGAATTATTTCTCTAGCATTTATACTAAAAGTTCCTCCAAACAGTGTAATTATTATGATAATACTAATTTTTGTTTAAACTCAATAGATGCGATTAATATTGAACTTATTACTAACACTGAGGTAGAAATTAGCATTAAAGGTTTAAAGGGATCTATTTCTGCAGGTTTAGTATGCATTCCATCGTATATTGTCAAAGCTAATATTGATAGTTTTATTTATCCTTTACTAATACTGTTCAATCTTTCTTTAAAAACTAAGGTTTTTCCAGATATCTGGAAGACGTCAAAAATTATACCTGTTTACAAAAAAGGTAAAAAGTCTGACATAAACAACTATAGACCTATTGCTATTATTTCAAGTTTCGCTAAAATCTTTGAATCTATTATTTGCAATAAAATTTCACTTCAAACTTCTCAATTTATTTCCCCTGATCAGCATGATTTTGTTAAAAAACGTTCTACTACTAGTAATTTGTTGTGTTTAAATAACGGTATTTCAAATGCTTTAAAACTAAATGCACAACTTGATGTAATATATACTGATTTTGCAAAGGCTTTTGACACTGTTGATTTTGAAATTTTATTGATTAAATTATTTAATATTGGGTATAGTAAAGAATTAATCATGTGGTTACGCACATATTTAACAGAAAGGCCTCTGTATATAAAATATAAAACTGCTTTTTCTGATTGTTTTGTCGGTACGTCTGGGGTACCCCAAGGATCCGTTTTAGGACATCTTCTTTTCATTTTGTTTGTTAATGATTTAGCTGATTTATTTGACTCATGTTTATTATTTGCTGATGATCTGAAAATATGCCGTTGTATTTCAACTATGTCTGACTGTGAAATTTTACAAAGTGAACTTTGCAAGTTGCATTCGTGGTGTATAAAAAATAGCCTGTTTTTAAATATTGATAAGTGCTTTGTTGTTACATTCACAAGAAAACTAAATACTTTTGTTCACAATTATACTATCAACAATATACAACTCGCTCGCAAAAATAGTATTATGGATCTTGGTGTTTCTATGATTCTAGTTTTACTTTTAATTTGCATATACAGGAGATAACAAAAAAGGCGCATAAAAAACTTGGTATGCTAAAAAACACTACCAGTAATTTTTCTGACATATCTGTTCTTGTATGTCTTTTTAATTCTTTAGTTCGACCAATATTAGAATACTGCTGTGTCATTTGGAATCCTTCTTGCAAGCAACTCATCTATAGCATTGAAAGAATACAGAATAAATTCTTACGATATATTCATTTTAAATCTAATAGCTATGAGCAATATCCATCGAACTCCTCAATTAGATCAAACAACAAAATAAATTCATTAGAATTCAGAAGAATGGTATCAATATTTAAATTTTTTCATAGTTTATTTCATAACAAAATTGATTGTCCTTTCTTACTTAAAGAATTTTATTTAAATATTCCTCCATACAATACTCGTAATAAAATTATATTTAAGCAACCTTTATTAACTAAAAATTATCTTAAAAACCAACCGATACTGCAATTTATAAATATTGCTAATAATCTGCCAGCCAAAAGAGATATTTTTTTTGATGATTTTTCTAATTTTAAAATTGATATTTTCTCACTTTTTGTGTAATTTTTGTTTGTTTCTGTGTGCTGATGCTCTGTCTGTTTTTTGGTATATTTATTTGTCTTTGTGTCTGTATTTTGTACTGTATATATTGTTGTCCTGTTATATATTATGGATCTTTTGATTGCAATCTGATCTGGAGCTGATTGCAATTTTTAACGATGGATCTTTTTAATTGATTTTACTGACCTTTTGTATTTTAATATTTTTATCTTTTGTTTTTCTTTTAGTGTTCCCTTTTAGTTTTTTATATTTGTGCATTGTCTTGCTTTTATCCTCTACCTGTAATTGGAATAGATCTGTACAGTAGTTGTAATTAAATAAATAAATTAAATAAATAAATTAACTGCTTTTTTTAATGTCAGTTTTCTTGTTAAGTCCCGATTTAACTATTAAAAGTTAAAATGAAATTTCGATGTTTTGAATTTACGATTTTATTGCGTGTTACTTAAATTAAAATACATTGTTATAATACAAACATCCCAAACAAACCTTAACAAATAGTGGGGTACACGTGAAACCAAAAAAAAATACGATTTTCTAACTTTTATCAAATAATGAAATTTCAGATTGAACTGAAATATTGGCTGATATGGGTAAATATAAAAAAAAAAAATTTCACCATTATGGGAACTAACAATAATATTTGTCACAGAAAAAATAACAATACTATTTCCATCAATGTTCACTCCAATGTTTTTTGAGTGCCTCCTCATGAATCAATATCACAAAGAAAATACAAGAAGAACAAATAGACTCAAATTTCACTTTTTTAAACTCGTACTAATACGTGGTTATTTGTTTGCACATACATATAATTTCATTTTAAAAATGAGAATTTATGTACAAATATAGCACATTGGAAAGTTTTTTTTTTACATTTTGTTTTTAGAAAAGTACCAATGCCTATTTTATTTCGATTTCTAAAAATTTTTATTTAAAAAAATATAAGTTTTCGTGATGATCTAATATTTAGTTTAGTTAACCTTCGATGTTTGTTGTAGAAGATTAGTAAATATTTGAATTTTTCAGGTTACTTGAATTTGAATGGAATTATTTTGAATGGAAAGTAACCTTCATCAAAATATATTAAAAATATATTTTTAAAAGATTTCCAAACAGTAGAAAATTCCTTAACCTTGTTTATTTTTTTTCTTCTTTTCAATAGGCTATTTTTGAAAATTCATATCTATTTCATATTATATGCAATATTTCTGCGTTTTTATTGCTTGATTATCTTATAATATTTGACGATTGTAAAACATTTTATGTGTTTTACATATATTGTTTCAACATTTATTGTACTGCGTATTATTTAGAAAGTTTTTTATAGCGAAACTTTAATAAACCTTATAATCTAATACTACTCCTTCTATTAAACATTATTTTAAAGTAAATTTTGTACTTTAGAAAAAAGTATTATTATGAAATTCAAAATTATATATAATTATTATAAGATTCAATAGTATTCAAAAGTATCAATGTAATAGCATATGAATAACTTATTAGTTATTTATCAGTTAATTTTATAAACATTATTTATTGACCTAACATATTTAGAATAATGTAACGTTTTTAATGAGATCAAGAATTATTATGAATTAAAGTTTAGTCCTGGCATTCAATATAAACCGTTTATATTTCAGGAATAGTTACCAGTTTATATTAAGGCAAAGTAAAAGATTCAGTTAAAAAAAAATGCTTACAATGTTAGTAAACGTTTAATAGAAAGTATCAGTTTTGTTTTAGGCAGAAGTCCTAAGAATAAAGATTCCAGTAAAAACAAAAAGCTTACAAGTTAGTAACTTAAAAAAAGTATCGATTTTGGTTTTGTGATGGCCAATAATAAAATCAATAATAAAATGACTCAAAATATAAATGTAAAATGTCTCAAAATATGAATGTGTTTCAAAATATGAATCTCGTAAAAATGATCAATAATAAAATGACTCAAAATCACTTCAATAGTATTTACAAAATCTTAGTTATAATTTTCAATATTGCTTAGTATATTTTAATTTTAGTGTACTATAATAGTTGTCGATTCTGTATGAACTTATAGTAAACTCAAAATACATAATTAAACATGAACATATATGAAGTGTACAGGGGAAGAATCAGGTCAGCTTGGGAAATATAGTCATCGCCTAAACTGGTGTGAAGAAACCATTTTTGCCATGGTTGTTATCGCGCGGCGCACGGGTTTACTATCTCTATGATCGAGATTCACGCCAGAAAATAGTCTGACGCTTTAACCACGGAGGAAGAACCAAGGGAGAAACCGGTTTTTGATCATCTCCACTTGCCAAGCAGACTTCGATACGGGGCAGATTCCCCAGAATTTTATCCTTTTTTTTAGAGCTGTATTTGTAGTAACATAAATTGTATTTCTTATCATTGAAAATTCAAAGACGATTGGCGACGGGACACGTTTATGCATTGGGATTTGGGTGCATTTACGTAGAATTTTTACTACGTCAACATGCCCCTGAAGTGTTTTGTTCCTCAATGTCTTAAATCTTTTTTTTTCATTTTCAGGGTATATAGTTTTTTACAACATCATTTAATGTTTAATTTTGTAACATATTCGTCTCTTAAAGCATACACTCATAGGTATATCATCATGCCTGTTCAGTTTTAGTTTTAGAGAAAATTAAGTCTGCAATATATTTTCTTTATTTAACAGATGGTTAGATATTATGGTAAAAAAACATAACTAAGGTAGATATAAAAATAATGAAAAATGTCGTTTTACAAGTGACACTTGGTCAAAACAATATTCGTGGGCGATTCCAAGTAGATTACGCAACTCCAGAATAGGTTCAGTTTAAAAAAAAAACATTCACCAAGAAAGAGAAGAAAAAACTAAGTTCATAATCCTAACAAACTACTTCTCCAGTCAAAGAAGCTCGCAGACAAGGGCAGTTAAGCAAAAGAGAAAGAAATGAATGCACAACAAAACAAAAAGAGAAAAATACTAGCATTAGAACAAGCAATAGAAGCATTAGAACACGAAGACCGCAAAGGGAAAAGTATGAAATCCTAAAGCTTCTTTAGCGAGATTTAAAAAAAAAAAAAAAAACACATTGAAATTCTACAAATATAAAATAAGTCCCTTTAAGACAAAAACAAAATCATTTTGCACTTTTAGTAATTAACAAAAAACAAATTTTAATCAATAAATCTTTGAGTAAAAGCTAATATTTGTATTTTTTATTCTTATGGTTGAAAAGTTTTACTATAAATTAAATATAAAATTGGTTTTCTGTCCAAAGAAATCTCTTAAGCGCAAATAAGTTTTTTACAAAAGTGTTTTTTTACCACAATTATGATTTTAAATCCATGAAAAATATTTTAATCTAATATGATAAATATGAAAAAAAAGTTTACTCTACAAAAAAGTTCCTTCGAAAAAAGCGTTAGGTGGCGCTGCATCACACCAAACTTGTTCTTTCCCGGACACCTCTTTTTCCGGATACACGGTGTGATTGTCTTCGAGCGAAGCCACGGGTTCAACAAGTCCGGAAGCCTGCCGGATCACACGTGATATGGCACTCATCAACAGTTGCTGTTTCTGCAGCAGCGTACGGAGCGGAAGCTTTGCAGCCGGATTTTACACGTTGGTAAGACCCGTAATTAGATGTTTACTAATTGGAAGTAAAAATTAGGTGTTCACTAATTGTATGCTGTAAGTAGATGTTGAAGAGTTGAGGCTTTAATTAGACTTTTACTAATGTAATAACTTAATTTTGTTTGTTGATTTAAGGCCGTAATTAGATGTTTACTAATCTACTGTCTTAATTAGATATTTACTAAGTTTTGGCTTTTTTTTCTAACGCAGTCAGCAAATTACAGACAGTTACCCTTTTGCTTCAAAAGAAATCCAAAATAAAAATAAAATAATATGGAAAAAAAATAGATACACAGAACAATGACGTAACATACAAAACATTAACGGAAAAAAAGTAATGGTCTTAATTAGACGTTTTAAACATTAAAACTTAAATAAAACGCATTCTAATTAAAAACTTTAAATAGATGATAACTAATTGAGGGTCTCAATTAGATTTTGAGTAATTTATTGCCTTAAAAGTTATTAGATTTAAAAAATAAAAGCTACAAAACATCAACATAGAAAGCATACGTTTCATTTTACTAAGGCAGGTTCCAATTAAAAGATCATGGAATTATGTCTCGCATTTTAATATCGTCGACAAGTGGCAATCACATCTAAACTGGCATTTAACAGAGCTTTGATCGATATCGTACGCTAGTGCCGTCATAACTTTGGATTCCACTGATTTAATGAGCACGTCCGATTATTCTCGACGATTGAGTGGATTTATCTATTTTTAGACGCACATACCTTTCTAAAGTAGAGGGCGAAATTTGAAATCTTGTCTTCTCTTACGAAAAGTGGGTGTTAGATTAGCACAAAATTTAGTAAAATAGAAAATAAATAAAGAATTCAAAAGTTGTTCCTTAGCTGTTATTAAAATCAAGGCTTTTAATTCAAGCAAGTTGTAATCCATTCCAAGTCCGTTTAATCAACATATTAATAGATTTATTAACATCTATGGGTCACCAATTGTATTGTAACGTTAAAGAAATAAATTTGTTAAATGGGGGTTTCGATTACTTAAATATTTTTTAGTTTTTAATACTTGAGTTGCCAAGGAAGAGAAAATTGCGTGTACTCAAAATGCTCCCCTAATGAGGTATTTTTTTATGTTTCTAAACCAGAAAAAGATATTAATGAAATAATTATGCATTTTAATCAACAAAAATAGGCAAATTCTTGATATTTTTATATTAAATATTTATGTTTAAATTTTGTTTAGAAGTACTTTTAACGAGTGTTACCTTAAAAGCATTGCCGTTTTTTACATTAACCATATCTTCATGAGTATAGTAGCTACATAAATGACAATTTGTACAAATAATAAACATAGTTTGCCAAATATTTAATGAAAAAATCAAATCTTATAAGGCTAAAACTTGTTTAGTCATTTGACAGAGTTTTTTTTCGAAGTATGTATACGGTACAAATTTAAGTGAGAGACATGAAACACAATGCAAAATATTTGACTCAATACGTGTTTGACTTCCTCAAAATGATTAATTGACGCGACAAAAAGTTTTCTTTAAAGTATAAAAAAAAACACCGGCCGTCCTCTCAATTGTTACCCCAATGAATTTTTTTAAAGTATTGATAAAAAAAATCATAAACTTTTGCATACATACAGTGCTGCCATATTCGAATTTATTTTTTAATTGTATTATAAAGATTTTTTACGTTTGTGCAATTTTAAATAGTCAACTTTTATGAAAATCCCCCTTTTTCAACACTAATCATTTTTATTTCCGATTTCAGTATTATTAACGCGCGTGCAGAAAATGCAGTTTCCGCCTAATTCAATTTACTGGTTAATTGAATTAAGTCATCCCTAATGATGTATTTAATAATTCTTTAAAAATTCGCAAACATACATTTAATGTTCAACCAATTTATCGTTTAAATAAATTAAAGCAATCAAAAAGTAAACATACTTTACCATCCCAAATTATACAGCTATTTACCTAAAAAAAAGTTTCTAGTCAAAGCAGTTTACTAGTAATTTAGATTTTCTATTTTTATAAGAAAACACAAAGTCATAATGTACCAAATAAATTGGATTAATCATTACTTTAATGACTAATTGCGTTTTAAATATTTGTAAGGTTTTAATTATAGTTTAAAACTGGGGGAAAATGTATTAAATTTAATATCCTGAACTATGTTCTCAATGATATTTTTTAAAGAAAACTACTGGGTCAATTAATGCCAATCATTCTGTAAATCAAATTAAAATAAAATAAATTTTGATATTTGTATTTTTGGACTGACTTTATTGTTTTAATGTTACCTGTTGCCGTTGGATGTTGCGAGAAGTAAATACAAAAGAAATGTAGTCGACATTTTTTCCACCTCAACTAATAGTTTCAGAAATGCGATAGTATAAAAAAAATCAATACTAAATATAACTTAATTTAAACAGGAACACGTGTTTTGGAACACAATCTGTGCAATAAATATTATTAAGAGAGTGAGTTTTAGTTTTAATTTGAATTATTAAGAGAGTGAATTTTAGTTTTAGTTTGAATTATCGCCGCACTAGAGCTACACGAAGGCTATTGGCGACGGGCGTCGTTTTTTAGAACCGCAGTCAAGTGACGAGCCGACACCTGAGTACTCAGCATTGGGACTTAGGGGAATATTCAACTTGCACTCCCTCTAAAATTAATATTTTCAAATTAAATTATTATTCGGTAATTTATTATTCGGTCATTTTGGGCTGCATGGGCCGTTCATAGGTTTGCAGTTATTTTGGTTTAATAAGCAACGTACAAAATCTATCTATGCATTAATATCATACTTGAAAATTTATATAAATAAAAAAAGTTCAAACACCTTAATTAGATTATTGTCTTAAACTTTAAAGCAACATTTTTTTTGCCATAATTTTTAAGCTGTTAGGTGAAGCATAATTTCATGCATGTACTTAACATTTTAAATATTCAAGACTAGTAGTTTTAAGGAAATCCGTAGCAAAAACATTTTGAAATAAAATTTCTTGGAATTTTGACTCTTTTGTTTATGGTTTTTCTTTATAAGGATTTCTTTGTAATAAAATTTAAATTCTAACTTTTATTCTATACTTCATTTGGTTTTATATACCTTCATTAGCAAGTGAATGCCTATACTAGTTACTTTGGCTCTTCAGTGTAAGTTTACTCTATGAAACTAAGTAGTACTTCAAAGTTATGTCTTTGTTTTTGTGTTTCTGGACTATACATTTTATTTTGCTAAATGACTATGTATGTAAAACTAAAGATTATAAAACACAAATAAAAACACAATACATGAAATAGAATAATCTCAAAACTTTGTCCACAGAAGAAATTTAATTTTCCAAAATTTTATTTTACTAGTATTACTCGGGTTATAAAAATGTCGTTCACCTTTCCAAAAATAGAATCCAAACACATATTCGAAAAACTTTTCTTTATTTTTCGAAATCAAATTCTAAATTAAGTTTTTTCCAAACAGAAATTGTGTGAGAATTCACAAAGAGAGTTTATTTTACGTTTACTGAATATCACGCTTTCGCTTGAAAAGTGAGGACTAAACCTTTGATGTACATGCTTTTCATAAGATTAGTTTTCATCACGTGGCAAATAGTTTTGTTTTTAACAGTTGGTTCCGTAAATAGAACTTCGATAATATTTCGGTGAAAACTTTTTAGTTTATATGAATAAGTGTTACGAACTATTTTATTAAAATAATATAGATTTTATAAATTTTAAAAGAGCTTTAATTTTCACTGTAAAAAAAAACTAATTCCGCTATAATTTTTGGATGTAACATTAAGCCATTTTTAGAGCTAGCTTTCCAAATTTCTAATGTGAGAGGGAAGGTTCCACCTACCGCTGTGTAACTTTGTGTAACCTTACACACAGAGTTCAAGCCTATGCAAAATCATAAATGTCGTGAAACAAAAAGTACTATGAAAAAAAAAAAAATTCGGGTTCCATCCTAGGAGGATAGAATGAACAGGAGTAGTCATGTGGCCTCAGCATGAAGCGAAAAAGGTTTCCCCTCTCCCTTTCAGACGTGCATGCGCAGTTCGTGGCAGCCATATTGATTAACGCAAAACATTGCGATTTCTGGCTTGTCAACTCTATGGGCTTGTATTATTTTGAGGTAAGCGAATTTATTTAAGTAGTTTTTTGTTATTCTCACATTACTTAAAATTAAAAATAGTATTTGTTTTTGTAAATATGAGTTGTTAATAAATCCCAAATTAAAAGATTTCCAGAGGAACCAATTTTAATATCGCCAAATTTTAAGTGTTTATTTGTTATTGTATTTTAAATAATGCATATATATCAGTGTTGGGCATTCAATTAATCAATTGTCAATTGTAAAAGTAATTGCAATAAAATTAATTGCACCTTGCAATTAAATAAATTGCAATGAAATTAATTGCAATTGAACTTTTAATTGCACCTTGCAATTAAACCAAGACCGACTACCCGACCAAGACGCACCTGCAAAAACCCCAAGACCGCACCCGACCAAGACCGACAAACCCGACCAAGACCGACAGCCCGAGACCAAGACTGACAACCAGACCAATCGACCCTGACCGACAACCCGACCGACCGGTCTTGATCGGTCGGTCGGGTTGTCGGTAATGGTCGGTCGGTCGGGTGTCGGTATTGGTCGGTCGGTGTGTCGGGTCGTCGGTATTGGTCGGTCGGTCAGTCAGTCTCGGGATCGGTCTTCGTCGGTAGGTCGGGTTGTTCTCGTTGTTGGTCGGTCGGATAGTCGGAGTTAACATTAATTAATTGTTAATTGTTACTACTGCAATTAACAATAATTTCCACAATTACAATTGATTAATTGTTAATTGCAGTTTTCCACAATTACAATTGAATAATTGTTAATTGCAGTAGTAACAATTAACAATTAATTAGTTGTTAATCATTAATTGTTTGTGCAATTAAAATTTGTCCAACACTGATATATATCTACTGAGCATATTAGAAATATACATATGTGTATTCGTTTTCCGTAATGTGATCAAATTTTTTTATTAAAAAGAAAAATCGTAAATTCTCCCATAGAAGACTATATGAACAATAGGTAGACAAAGAAGGCTGCCTTCCCCCACCTCCCCTCCACCTCTCGCTTCACTCGGTCCCGTACGTTTGAATCCACGCGACGACTCCTGTTCATTCTATCCTTCTAGGTTCCATCAAGCGGGCGTTAAGTAGTTAGCAAAACACCATTCAAAGGATTCCAAGGTTCAGCCTGGCTTTTGTGGACTAACTTTGAATTGGGTATAAAAGTATAAAAATAACCCCAAATATCACTACAAAATTTCACTTGTATGTGTTTGCTTTAACCAAAGTCTGCATACAGAAATTTAATGATTGTTTTAAAATTTCACATTGCTTCAAAAGAAACATATTTAGAAATATTTTATTACAAATAAGTGCAAACTATTCCCTAAACTCAGTGCATATAATAAAAAAAAATCGATGATTTAGTTTATCTGTTTTGATACAGTAAATATTTCAAGATTGAAAGTAATAAAAAAAAAGTGTTAAAAGTGCAATATCAAACCATGCTGTTCGAATCCATGAAGGGGAAAAAACGGCAAATACAAGTGCTCACACAGAGATAATGAACTGAATTATTTGATTTTTTAGATACATTGCTCAAAACAATTAGGGGAGCACTTTGCGTACTTTTGTTAACCCTTTCAGTTCTAACTTTTTATTTTTTATTCTAAAAATCTAAAATTTGTGAAATAGATTCATTATGTATCCAGAATAAAATGGTAAAAAAAGGGGAACATCTTAATTTTTTAAACTAAAATTTAAGGGGAAAAAATTCGAATCATAACTTTTGAATAAATTATAACAATATTTTTTTTCAAAATTTTATTTGTTAAAAAAAAGTTACAATCAATTTTGAACATCTAAGAATGCAAGCGTGAATAATTTAGGGTCAATTTATTTCAGAAAATATTTTGAGAGTGAATTTTATTTTAATATGTTTTTCATATTTTCATTTAATTAAAAGAAACAATATTTAATTCTTCAAAACACACGATTCTTAAATCTAGCGATAAATAAGTGCGAGATCAACCTAGTGAGAAAAAAATCGCAAGCTGATTATTCCAAATAGGATCATTGGGGGTGAAAGGTTAAACCATGCGCTCCCCTAATTATTTTGAGCAGTGTATATAAAGAAGTCCCAAAGTACAATTTCTTAGTTGTAGGAACTTATTTTTACAAAATTGGAAATGAAAGTTAGCATGCCTTTTAACTAATTTTTCGATAACTTGATACATTAATTGAAAAAAATTAATGAATATACCAGGCTACTATGAGTAAATATATTGTTTGTAATGACAAGCTACGATTAGCTTATTATTACAAACACTATATTTGCACAATAGATTTATAAGATAAAAATACGTTAAGTCAGTCTCTATATTATCAGATCCATGGGTCAATACATTTCTTCCTAATAGTCTTATACATATCTCATAGTATCGTACATAGTGCAATGCCTTGCTTAGAAAATATATTTTTGGTGTTGCTTCATTTGTGGAAAAGTGAAGCTACATCTATGGAGGTAGCTTTTCTGGGTACAGTTTTCAGTCATGATATCCTCATTCTTTGGGGTTATTTTATAACAAGGATTATATTGAAGGCTCTAACTCACAGTCTCCGAAGTATAATTAAGACACAGCCAGTGTCTTGCGTGCTCATTTTCGAATTCTGACGATCGTAAATTCAATTACACGAAGTCACAAAAGAACGGATCAGACCATATGTCTTAGTTAATATTTAAAAAAAAGTGAGGTTTGCAATTGATCATTCATTTATTGATTACTTAGCATACGAAAAGTCTAATACGATAAACCTGTATATCTGAACTTAAGTGTTAGGTTTCTTCTTGTAATAGCTTTTCTCTTCTTTAGTGATAAAAAATAATCACATACGAAGACTATAACAATGAAGTCATACCAATTATCAGTGGAATTTTTTTCAAAGTTGTTGCAATGCTAATATTATTAACTTGAAAAGATACTTATTTTTATGAAAGGTAAGATGAAATAAAATTACATACATACACACAATATTTAAAAAAATATCACATGCAGACAATATAAACAAAATAATACATAATATCCTTACTTCTAAAACAACTAACTTCATATGAGCTTCAAATAAATTTATAGCTGAAAAACCAACCAAAAAAAAGACGAACAAATGGACAATTATTGTATCATTTGAACTTGATAATTTTAATGAATAAATAGTGTGATATTACAATACAATCTCTAACTATATACGCTTTCCATATAAATATTTTTTACATTGTGCACACTATTTCTTAACTGTTAGGAATAAAATTGTGAGGATAAATATTTATAATTAACTTAGAATAATGTTTGAAATTATCCGAGCGAGTTTTATGAGAGTTCCTCTCTTAAGTGCTTTTAAAAGCTAGTACACTCAATTTAAAACAGTTACTATAAAATGATTTTAAATAACTCTAAAGTACTCCAAATATAATAAGTTTTATTTAATACGACAAACATGTATCACATAACTGAAAATCTCTTGACATTTCCGCTTTGTTGAATAAAAATAAGCATACTTAAATATTTGAGTCACTCGAAGGATTATTTTCATCCAATTTCTAAATAACTTGACATTTATTTTTGAGTTTAATCCCTACTAACGGAAACGTGCTTTGGATTATTGATGATGTATATTTGCTTTGGATTGTAATTATGTTTCTATCCAAACGTCCGATTTTAAAAAGATGCATTTCAAGTGTAAAGTATACATGAAGTTATTTAATAAAAATTTTATGGATTACAATGTTTTATGAAGAAAAACTTTTTGAAAACTTCAAGGACTTTGAAAACTTCAAGTGATATTTAATGAAGGATAAAGTTATTGATTTTTATTATTTTTTTTTGTATATAAAATGTAAAAGACTGGAAAATGTTTTAGGTGCTTGATTAAAATAAAATATTTTCTATTAAAATATTATTGAACTAAAAATTACATTTTTACCATTTTATTTAAAATACTTGAGGTAAAATATCATGTATGGGCAAAAAAGCAGTTCAAAATGCATTTTACCTATTTATAGAAAGTTAAGTAAATGGAAGGCATTAATTGAAAAGAAAAACAGTTTTCACCAAGAAATAGCAATTTATGCGACACTATTGATGACACTTTGCCAATTGTTTTGTGTTTTAAAGAAATTTTTAAAACAATTCTTTGATACTTTTAGGCATTACATTAGATAGAAGAAATGCTATACAAAAGGTAACCGAGAGATCTAAAAGCATTTAAAATTTTTAGAGAAAGAATTTGTTTATTAAAAAATAAATATTCCCTTAAATTGTTTTAATGCATAATCTTTAATCAATGCGTAGTTAATTATAACATTAATTTCGTACGATTTTTTTTTGTATTAAAACGCTTTTTTTTATTTTGACAAACCATACCAAAGTAATCAATCACTAAAGCTATTTCTGACATGTGGATTCTTCACACAAAAAAACTTTTTTTTTTTCAAAATAAGTACTGTGTACGTCAAAAAAATAGTGTTGACGTATTTCTTCTCGCCTAACCTTAGTTTAAAATATCATCAATCATCGATATTGATTGGATAACACTTAACTTAGAACATTTTTTAAAGGTTTTTTAAGAAGAAATGTTCATGAGAATCTTCAATCTTGGATTATGGTAAAATTAAACGTCTTATATTTCATGATAAATTTAGAAGTTAAAGTTAGAAGTTTCTTCATTGAATTATTATATACAAATAAAGGTTCCGTAGTCTAGGCAGCAAAGAGCTCATTTTTATGAATAGAGAAGAAAGTAAAATAAGTCTAAAATGCATATTCATAAATGATATTTGCTCCAAAGGCTATTTATTCACGGGAATTTCAAAATAATAGGAATTTATTTTATCAGTTTTCACACAAAAAATCCGTAACAAAGTAACATATGTGAAGAGTACAGGGGAAAAACCGCTTAATTTCGTAGAAAACTTTCTTCATTAGGCCTCTTTGGCGATGAAAGCGAGTAATGCCTAAACTGGTGTAAGGAAACCAGTTTCTCACTTTGTTTTTCTCTCGCGGCAACCTTGATTCACGCCAGAGATCAGTGGACATGAGTCACACGTTTGTACCGCGAAAGAAGGACCGAAAGGAAAACCGGTTTCCTGTCGCCAATGTCCGCTAAGCAGACACAATTACGGGACTACTCATAATAAATCAAGCGGTTCTTCCGCTGTACTCTTCATGTGTGAATAAACTTTATTTCAACATAGAAACTATCATAATAAATAATTCCAATGACATGATGATAAGTTAATCGAATTTATTCCCTACATCTAAGTTTCTATTAAGATCTAAATAACTTTATTGCAAACAGTTAAATCACTACACCAATAACAATACAATCTTAAATAAGATAACATTATTACGATTCATTGTAATTCTTAAAGTAATCATTTAACAATAAGGGATTTATTATTTCATGTCACACATTCAGCGAATTATTCTCTGGGGTTTTAATTTATTCCGATCGTGTTCTCCGAAAAGATAATAGAGTCAGAGAGTCAGATTATACAGAGTGAAAGAAATGTAATTACCTTAAAGGGATAATGTGAATTGAATCTTTGAATCAGATTCTTGTTTTTTAGCTATTGTGCTATCGTGTATCCTTTTTCGTTTGCTTTTGAATTTATATGGTATCGTTATTTGAAGTAATGGGATTTAAAATGTCTTCTGTTTAAAATTAGATTATAACTGTCAATGATCTAATAAAATGGTTTGATTTGAATATTGAAATCATAAGTAGTAAATGTAAAAGCTGTTTTCACAATAAAAGTTTCTTTAAAAAAAGTAGGAATTACACCATGCACACCAACCGTCTCGGTTAATTTTAAAATTTAAATATTAGAAAAAAACACTTTTTGACACAGGAATAGATTGTTTTATAATAAAATTAGCATCTTAGAAACTAATTTTTTTATAAAAAACATAATAATCATAAAAACTAATTACCGTATATTATTTAAGAGTAAATAAGAATACTTTTATTTTGATAAACAAGCATGTGACTGCAGACAAGGAAAATTTTAACAAAACAAAAACTATTTTACAAATGTAGAGGAGAAGAAGGTATTATGGAATACCATATATATTTTTAAGAATAACTCTCTTTGTTTTAAATAAAAATCCACACACTCATTTTAGTACATGTTCATAATTCAATCATTTCCATACAGTTCAGTGGAGGGTAATATGAGATAGTCTATTAATATGGAATAGTTGTTTACAATTCTAAAAACTTTAATTATACTTCGCAGAACATATAATTAATTTTAACTAAAACTATATTCGAAAATTTACGCTTAAATAGTTTTGTTTTTAAGCCTATTTACAAAAATCACAAACATAATCTTCTTTCTCTGCTCCAGTACAGTCAAAATAGTCCATAAAGAACTGCTAATGTGTTAAATCCAAATTACATTGATCTTCGGAAAAATTTCCGTTACAAAAGATACATTCAGCAAATTTTTTTACCGGTTCTTTAGTTGATGGCATGAAGGCAATTTCAGATGATATGTATTCCATATTTCCCGACACAACAATTTTGTATTATGAGCCATTTTACTGACGGATAAAAAAATTGATGGCTAAAAAAACGTCTACATTATGACAAACCACTATTCTTTTAGTATACATTATTCATAACTACAAAATTAAAGTATCATGATTACCGGTAGATGAAAATGTTTGAATACTTTCTGATAGAAACTGTCAAAATTCCGAAAACATACTTTGTTTTGCAACGACTGTAATGACAGCAACAAGAAGTTAACTCTATGTTCACTTCATCATGGGGATTTTCTTAGGTCCTTCATGGGATTTCCCACGTAATGGCAGCACGGGAGAGTGCTGAAGCTTCAGTATTCCATATTCCCCGACTATTCCATAATACTTTCCTCTCCTCTATGTTTCTGCAAAATGTATATTCCTACTTAAAACACTTTATAATAATTTATTTTTAAAGATTTAAATATTTAATTTACTTTTATTAAAAAACTGTTTGTGCTGTTTGAAAAAAAATTCCGACAGCAGTCGGGTTTATGCGTTTGTACCTCTAAAATGGTTTAAAAACACATGAATTTCTGACACATATTATGAACTTAAAAATTTCTAACGCATTACAAAGCACGTGGAAAAATAAATATTTCCCTCTATCTGCTATTTATATCTCCCAACTTTAAATCTTTACTCGAGAAACTCCTTAAGCGCGTAATACTCCCTTGAGAACCCTTGTAATAGAAAAGTTTCCAGGACATGAAAATAAGTGTTGGAATTTTTTCTTAAATGACTGGTATGAGGAAATGGTCTAGTTCATTGGCAGAGGTCGAAAGCTGGAGCACTTTTCATTAGTGTTAATATGTATAAGAGATACCCCTAGCTGAAGAAATATCTGTATAATGTGAGTCTATTTCATTGATTGTTAGTTTGAATTTCTTATTTTGCGAAACGTATTACGATTTTTTATGATGTAAATTGTTGAATTTGGCTTCTGAAATCATATTGGGTTTCGATAAAAAATTGTTTACAAATTAATTGAAAATTTAATATAATTTTCAATACTTAAATACGGAAAAGCGACATAGAAATTTATCTCGAAAAGTAATTGCATTGCATTTGACTAAGAAAATTAAATTTAACGCAAATAACTAAATTAAAATTACGTCACTCACTAAGAGTCAAAGCAAGAAAAGTGTGTAATTACATTGCGCGTGGTTTTTCGTTTGATTAGAATCGCTATAAAATATTGTTATGACATTATTACTTTAATAATTTCACATTATCATAACCAATATCATTATAATTAACACTTTTTGTTACAGATTAAAATTTAAATACAAATTTGTACGAGAAATTGTTAAAAAAGACCATAATTTATTTTTAAATTTCTCGCTTAGTTAGTTGAATCAACGTGTATAGCTTTTTATGAGCTGTGTATAGACAGCTCTCATTAATTTAGTTTACTGAAAAAATAATATTGAAAAATTACTAGAACGTATTAGCGTCGAAAAATACCATAACAAAATGCACCGAATTTACTTCACCCACCTTTAAACAACATGACACAAAGAACATAATCCTTCTACATATCGTCAAAAATAAGCAAAAATAAGGGTTCATTGTTTTCTGTTTAAAGCAACCCTTAGTGATTTATTTGAAAAATTCGTTTTTTCATGTTTTTGGGGATCAGAAATTGTTATTCTGAAATTTAAAAATTTGTTATACTACGTTATTTGTTATGTTTATTGAAGGTCTGAAATCCGGTGAATTCTTGTGAGTTTTATTAATTACGTATATACACTTTCAGAAATTCACCGTAAAGTACGTAAGATATCGAACGCTGTTTTTGATTCATGTCAAGCAAATAGCTACTTTGTATTTAAAGTTTAGATTCTAAAATTACCGTTAGGAATCATTATAATAATGATTATTCTTTTTTCATAAATTTTTCTGTCAACAAATAATTGAATGTGTCACCTCACAAATTTGTTGAGTAAATTCTCTACTGATCTATGTAGAGTTAATTTAAATTATTCGAATTATTAGAAGCTTTTAGTTTCACTTAAGCACTTACTTAAACTTAAAATTTAATATGATGTATAAAACTGCACTATTTTAATAGTATTTCTTATTTTTGACTGCAAATGAAATAACTCACTTGATACTTTTATATCTTAGTAATGAATTTTAATGCCACGTTTCTTTTCAATTTACAAAAGTTCACTATTTTTTTTATTTTATTTCAAGCACAGTCTTTTAAAGTAATCAGTGTAAGTAAAAGTAAGTTAAAACCAGTATATGCTTACAAGAACAGGCACATACAGTCGATGGACAAATTATTCGACGCACTGGATTGTTTTTAGTAATTTTATGTTTATTTAGAGTTTTTATGCAATAATGGTATATTTAAACTACAATGATTTTTATTTAAAAGAATTTTTGTAGACTACATATTTGTATTTATTTTAAGATAATTATGATTAATTATGATTAAGATTAATTTATATTAATTATTTATTATAAGATTATTTATGTGAGGAATCATCATCCTCAAATGCAGGAGACAGTACAGTCTTGCATTGATAGCATACAACGAAGAATTAAAGCTTTGATAGCGGCTAAAGGTGGCTCAACTAAATATTGACTTTTACTAACATTAATTTCACTTTTCTTTAAAATTTAATAAACTTATGCTTTTCTAAATTAATGCTGTTTTATTTATGTCAAATAAATCGGTAATTGATTGGATAATATAAAAAAAAATCAATTTAAAATAATAAAACGGTACAATATCACCCGGTAATTAATATTTTACCTGAAATCTTGCAGTGCGTCTAATAATTTGTCCAGGGACTGTACCTTTCCTTTAATTAAAATTCTACGCCCGAAACATGTTATAATCTATAACGCAGCAAAGTTGGGAAACACGTGAAATACTCATTGCTTTGCACATAAGCAGCTTAAATATTGTTGCACTTCTACCCCTTTGTAGTTCTCCGTTATAATTTGAATTATATATATGCTGAATATATGTATGCTGAATTTATTCAAGAAGATTACATTACACTTTTAAAATAAAGCTTCAGAAGTTTTAATCCCTTATAGCCTTGACTCTTTGGATAGTACCCAATTCCCTGTTTCGACCACGCCCAGTTAGAGTATCAAACGTTTCTGAGTGTTAATTATTATTTGGAAATAAGTTTAGTTGATGTAAATTATATTTTACTTAAGCTTTTATTTTAATTTTAGTGTGTAAACTTTCATGAAAAATAAAGATTCTTATTGATTGAACTTTTTTTTGATATTGTTATTAATGCGCTAAAAGAAAAAATACTTTATTGTTTGAGCAACGATTAATTTATAGCTTACGAGTTATTCGGTTTAATTTTTTGTTTTTTTTAAAATTAAAAAGTTACTTAAGGACTCAAGCATTACGAAAAGGGATATGAAAAATTATGCTGCACTAAAAATGGGTTTGAAGAAAAGTAAAATGTGCAAATACATTTTTTACAGTTGGGTATTCTCATTAAGCAGAGGGACATAACGAGACGTAATTATGACAGAGACATATGAAGAACTCAATAGCACTTTAAAGAAGATGAAAAAAAAACAAAGTTTTTATTATAGGCTTAGTAATAAGTAAAAAGCTTTCCAGCTTCATATTCTTTAGAGTAAATAATTGAAAATCCAACTCATTAGTGTAAAAGAATAGTGAAACAGACTAACTATATATTATCCTAGTACATGACCTTTGCATGTGTATCGATTTTCTGTTTTTTTGTTATTGATGAACCCACGACCTACCAGGCCACTACAATTATGTGGCATGTAAAAGATCCCTTGAGTACCCATTTGGCTTGGGTTCTCTCGGCAAAATTAAATGGCGGCATACTTTAAATCCACAGAGATTCATTCTAATCTGAGCGTCAAAATTGATAGCGAAAGTCGCCTAGATGGTGATACAGAAAAATGGTTATCAGTTCTGGAGAATATGCCGAGTCTGCAAAGGCTTAATCACCAATAAAGCAGCCTCATTGAAAAAAATAATATTCATCAAATAACGTATAATTTTGTTAATATTTCCGTGAATTAACCCTCTGAGGGTTACAGACGTATAAACGCGTCACCTGCCTGTCATGTTTTCTAGCAACACACATTATTTAAAAATTATAAATAAAATAATTTAATTTTATAATTTTACTAATAATTAAAATTTAAAATTTGAAGGAGTTATTTGTAATAATGCGCAACAGAAATATTATTCTTAAAATTTATAAAAAATAAAAAATAAAATAATTTATTTAAAAAATTTAATTTTCATTTCATGGAGTGAAAACAAGTTCACACTTCAGCCAATGTGCTTATCTCTCAGTTAAAGCAAGATATTTATCAGATTTTGTGATGCGACAAACAAATATGTATCTTTAGACTTGAAATCGAGTTTCCATACTACGGTAGAACTAGTTTAGTTTTTGAACAAAAACGTATGAAAGATATTTAGCTGTACCTTTGAAGTACTGAGCGAAATTCCCATATGCGATAAAGTACGAACAAATTATGGCTGTATGAAATGCAGTAAAAGGAAGCGAAGGAAGTAAAATACGAATTGAAATCCTGATACGAAACGATAAAGCATAAACGGATCCCGGCATATCTAGTAATAATGTAAAAATATTACGCAGAAAATCGATTTACAATTCAAAGAGGTAATTGCTGAAAAGAAGAAGAGCATCAGATTTTCAGAATTGAAATCCACATTTTACTAAAAATAGATAAAACTAGTTCCGAAAAATGCCACATAAACTCTTTGATTTTATTTTACTAAATTTATTGATCCTACTAACCCGTTACTTTGAAATAAGTTTTGCTGTTCGTGTTAGAGAAATTCAATATTCGCTTGTACTAAAAGTAAAGAAATGTAACTACAACTTGTAGTTTTAGTGAGTTGCAATACGTTTCATTTAACCTTTCGATGCAATTTAGTGCCAATTTAATGTCTTCTACACCAATAGCTATTATCCACCGCGTGCTCTCAACAGAGAGATGTCCTTAGTGAACACTAGTTGCCATAGCGCAAGGTGTATCACGCCTCAGTCTATTTTAGTAGATATACTATCTAGTAAATCTCGCATTGAAACTTTCACATTTATATCTGCATTACTAAGTTTGTTCCTTCTCAGGAGTGCGGGGGTTCGAATCCCACCTACTGCCAGTCATCCTATAAATCGGATCCGTGCTGGAAATAGTAGAAAAATCCTCATCACGGATGGGCCCGAGTACACAGGGACAGACGTGCTCGTTAAATCTGTGGAGTCCAAAGTCCCGACGGCGTTAGCGTACGATGTCGCTCGAAGTTCCGTTGGGTGCCCGCTCAGGTGTCGACCTCGTCACTTGACCATGGTTCTAAATTACGAGGCGTTATTGGTTGTGTTAAAGCTCCTGAAGGAGGCTAGAAATAGACAGCCGGAAACGATTACCTCACCTCACTAAGTTTGTTGTTATTTAACTATCGGAAAAAAATGCAATATCTGATAAGTACCCACAGGTAAATTTGTTTGAGAACATTTTTACCTGTGGGAACATTTAACATTACTTTAAAAGAAGAAAATTTTATGAATTCGGGACTTATATAATTATATTTTCTTTCCTTACTTTGATTTGTGTCCAATAACCTTTTCAAATCACTGCTGTTATTAGTTCACGTCTGCGTTAAAATTCAAATTTAAAGAGTTATTGGTCATAGTTTAATACGCACGACCATTTGTAACATATTTTTACATTGCTAAAGCACTTATTCAATAAGTATAAAAATATTGCTTCTTTTCTGCAGAACCGAGTATTTTTTTCACTCTCACTAATTATTTTATGATTGGCACATGTTTATCTTATTTTTCTTTATTTTTGCATTGTTTAAGTTTTTTCCTAGCAACTAAATACCTCAACGTCTAAATAATGCAAAAAAAATAATAATTTACTTTTTTTAAAACGTTTCCTGTTATATTAGTGTATCTGAATGATACATGTGACCGTTCATGTATTTTAGGTCGAGCTCCTTCTCAATTATTAATTATAATTGGATATTGATTTTTAAAGATATTCGTTTAATCAGGCTAACTATCCCAAAATTTTGTAAATTTTAGTACGGCTTCCCAAACAAATCTTTTATAGGCTTTCGTTAAAAACCATTTATAAAAGGGATTTTCTTATTTTATAACGTAAACAACGTTAAAACAGTATTCTGTTATAATATTCTAAAGATAATTTTGTTTTATTTTTTAAATTGATTTTAAATAATGGGCTTGTTTCACGTCGTGTAGTTCAACAGTTCCAGTGGTATTGTTTTCATTTTTTGGCCATTCTAGATTTACATTTATTTTGAACAATACTATATTTTCCTACCTCAATGTAACGAATGTTGTGAACAAACTTTTCTTTCAGTAGAACTAATGCTTTTCTCCGTCCGTGAATCACGATATTTCTTATGTCCCATACATATCTTAATTTATCCGTCGCATAAGGCAAAATATCATCTAAACCGAAGTTTTCTGGCAACATTGGACTTTTGATAAAGATTTACATACTTGAAATTTAATTGAATAAAAACCGATAAAGTTTAATAAATAACAGGGGAATAGAAACAAGTTGAACGTAAATAACTTTAAAATAGAAGATTCTCTAAATAGAAACTGACAAAAAACGCTCATTTTGAGAGTGAAATCAAAACTACCAATGAAATCGCAGGAAATTCGAAAATGAAATAAAGAGAGTTACATCATCTGAAACAACCTCATTGTTGAATAATTATCTGTTTATTACAGATAATTATTCAATTACAAAAAAAATCATAATTTTTTGTCTGGCTCTGACTAGGAGGTTCAAACTGTCCACTGATTAAAAATTGGCTTTAATTTTAGTCTCATTATTATTGAAAACAAGTATAAACTGAATAACAAGATACAGCCCGAAATAAAAACCTTGCAATTGTATCTATTTTTAGCTTTTCAATGTTTAATTTGAGTGAGTGAATTTGAGAGAACAAGACAATTGATTGATATTTTTCTTGATTCCTCATGAGAAATGTGAGTTGGAATAGGAAACAGTTTCGATAGTTATTTTTTATTCGATTTTTTAAATCTTTTAAATAAACTATCAATTTATTGCATACCGTCTTATAAAAATAATCTGAAACAGACTCAGAAAATTAAACGATATGATATGAAGTTTTCGTATATTTTTTGGGATTATAAGTATAACTCTGAAGAATTACTTTGTAACACTAAAATGCCCCCCGGTGGGGCTGTTACAACTGTTACAGCAACTATTAGAGCAACTATTGAAATAAATGCTTATAAGTTCCTCCTGTTTTAATAATATATGATTTTATATTTTACTTAAACCAAATAGGACGCATATAATATTTAAGAATATAAACTTTCCAAATATAAATTTATTTATATACGCTGCAAAATTAACTGCTAAAAACCCTTTATCATCACTCTCATTATAAATATGGCTTTGCAATTCAGATAGGGTCCCTTAAAACTCATCGGCGCAACAGCCCATTACTGGGCCAAGGCCTGCCGTGCCCATTTCAGCTTTCGTGACCTAGGGCTCTGGGGTGCTAGGCATATGTTCTGGTAAGGTGGTCAGCATCACGCGGAACCCCAAGTGTTTAGTTCCCAAGCATGCTTGGTACCCATTTTATCGACCCACTCAAAGGATGAAAGGATGGGTCAACCTCGCCTAATCCAGGATTCGATCCCCGGACCTGTTGCGTGGCAATGCGAAGCACTACCACTAAACCACTGGACCTCTAGGGTCTCCTAGTTTGAGCTATTTTTTCAACTGCACTCAGTTTCAACAGTTTAATCGCTTAGTAAAAAAAAATATTGCAAATAAATCTTAAAATTGCGTGTGTTCTTACACAAAAATAATCAGTCTCAATTAACTTTATAATCAGTCCTAATAACTAATTAGTTATTGGGTTAGGTACTTCATTGTAGAGGGACCACTAATACAAAATCAATGCCATTTAAACCTTCTCTATTTGTTGTTTATGTTTATGGGAACTATCCTCAACAAAATGTGCAATTTGGAATATATTTAGCTTATCGGTGCATTCTCATATATTGACGCCCATTTACAAGTAAATTGATTCTCTTGAGCATTCAGATGCGATCTACACTCTTAAAACAAAAGAGTGAAATTCACTCCTATAGGAGAAGTGCATTTTCGGCACCGGAAAGGAGTGGAAATTAACTCAGACTGAGTTAAAACCGCTCGTTTTAAGAGTGTAGAACGCAGATTGTTTTCTTTTATTTCTTTTACCCACTCCGAAAAAGATTGAAATTCACTCCTATAGGAGAAGTGCATTTTCAGCACGGAAAGGAGTGGAAATTAACTCAGACTGAGTTAAAACCGCTCGTTTGTTTTAAGAGTGTAGAAGTGCAAATGATTGCGCGATAACAATTGTTGGCTTATTAGGAATAACAAAGAGGGAGGAGGTAATGAGGTATTTCATTTCACGTCACGTAAAACAACGATTTTGAAGCAGGGCTCGAATTTTAATTTGAGATCTTAAACTCCATTTTAAGAACAACAGCCATTTTGATTTTTTTTGTATTTTTAGTGTTGTTAAAAGAAGCAAAAAATATATAAACAAATGAACATAAATAAGTATTTGAGGTTTAGTCTGTATGAAAAGTAAGGAAAAAGATGTCAAACAAATTATCATTTATTTTGGATTATGCTATGGTTTCTTAAGGTAACGATCGTTATCACCGTACTAAAAATGATCCATAGAGATCAATACAATAATCTATTGACATTAGTACAGCTTTATTGATGTGTACTGATTTCTATGAATGTCCCTATTTATTGTTATCAGTAGAAGCTATTGATATTAGTAACCTACTGATAATAATTCTTACTGATATCAATAAAGATCTACCTATATAACAATAATACAAACAAATGAACATAAACAAATGCAAATAAATGGAACAAATAAACAAATGAAAATAAATAAGTATTTGAGGTTTAGTCTGTATGAAAAATAAGGAAAAGATGTCAAACAAATTATCATTTATTTTGGATTATGTTATGGTTTCTTAAGGTAACGATCGTCATCACCCTACTAAAAATGATCCATAGAGATCAATACAAAAATCTATTGACATTAGTACAGCTTTATTGATGTGTACTGATTTTTATGAATGTCCCTATTGTTATCAGTAGAAGCTATTGATATCAGTAACCTACTGATATCAATAAAGATCTACCTACATAATAAAAAAGTTATTAGTAGGCTACTGATCTCAATTGATATCAATAGGCCTGTACTGATATCCATAAAATTTTACCAGTGGGACAGTTATCAATTGATATCAATAGGCCTATACTGATATCCATAAAATTTTTACCTGCATTATACTGTTTTCAATTGATATCAATAAAGCCTTACTGTCACCTATAAAAATCTCTACTGATGTCTGTAGAGAGTTTGTTGTCTGTAACCGTTACGTCACAGAAATATTAATGTATTCGATAGCGTATTTATAGCGATTTTACAAAAGCAGTGTGTCGATCGTGACGGACGATACGATTAGGTTAATTCGAAAACCAATAATTTAGGTTATACTTGTTCTTTTGTAATATCTTGTCTTTGGCTGGTCCAAGTATCCTACTTGGTAGGGTGCTTGAAACCTAACAAGAAGTTCCCGGTTCACGTCTTGGCTCTCTTCTCTTTATTAATTATTAAGTTGTTTATCTCGCAAAATTATCATTTTACCACTTTTGTCAAGTTATGTCAATTTCTATTTAAACTGGACGGTTTATTGTGTAAATTACTGAATATCATAATGCCTTATTTGTTCTGTATGTTAGCCAGATATTTATACCCAGTGATTGTTGTAGAAGTTTAGCTCTCAATAAATGATACATTCTGTTCAAACTGCTTGTCATTCTTGCCCACATAAAATACACTGCTCAAAAGAATTATGGGAGCACTTTGCGTACTTTGATTTAAATTTTCAGTTCCAACTACTTATTTTTTATAATAGAAATCTAAATTTTGTGAAAAAAACAGGGGGAAAAAGAAGACTTAAGTTTTTAACTAAAATTTCAGGGGGAAAATATTGGAATTATAACTTTTGAATAAATAATTACAATAATTTTTTCAAAACTTTATTTGTAAAAAAAAAAAGGTAAAATCAATTTTTAAACATCTAAGAATGCAAGCGTGAAGGCTTTAGGGTCCATTTATTTCATAAAATTTTTTGGGAGTGAATTTTATTTTACCATGTTTTTCATATTTTCATTTAATTAAACAAAAATTATTTAATTCTTCAAAAGACATGATTCTTCCATCTAACGAGAAATAAGTGCGCGCTCAACTTAGTGAGAAAAAAAAAATCGGGAGCTGCTGATACCAAATGGAATCATTGGGGGTGAAAGGGTTTAAACCATGCGTTCCCCTAAATGTTTTGAGCAGTGTATATACGACAATATCACTTTTCATAGTTTTTATTTACTGAACTTTCAATTAAACACACCTATCTGAATCAATGCAATTATGTAAATAATATTTGACCTGACCTTGAAATATGTGCCTGACTTAACCTCTTCGCTCTAGAGGTACGCATACGTGGACCTTTGTGGGATTCCCTTCATAACTTCAGTTTACAATTCTTCTTAATACTAACTTTTTATTGTAGACTAGAAAATGTTCAAGCTGTTCAAAAATACCGATCTCAAAGCATCTGATTTATTACTTGTATTGCCAAAATGACGTTTAAAGCGAGTCAAGTAGATATCGTTTTTTTTTTCAGAAGTTAATTTATCGGACATTTTGGATTAAAACTAAAGTTAAAATGGTCTTTTAATCACAAAACAAGTAGGTTTGTAACATAATCTGTCACTTTACCCGCTTCCACACAACAGTTGTGTTTAACAGGTAAAAAGGCGCCAAACACAGCATTAATTCTATATTAAACATTTTTATGCTAAATTTGGCTAATTTCATTTAAATTTTATTTCGAAAATTCAATAATTACTACTTACCGTTTGCAAAAATTAATCTATATTTTAAAGAATAAATATGTAATATTCCACGCTTTTAAATTGAAGGAAAATATTTCATATCAACATACGAAGAATCTGAAATATATTTGACGTCATTTCAAACTGATGGATGTCGCAAAAATAAATTTATTTTAATTTATTGTCTAAATGAATTAAAGTTTCTCGAGCGATTGTTGCGAATGGCAATGGTGATTTAATTCTAATAAAAATGGCTTCCTATGCTTTTTTAAATGAGCATTAAATTTTGCAGTTTTTTACATAATTGAAGTACTTCGAAATTTTCAATGTATTCTAATTTCGATGCGCTAAATTTTTTGACGTATTAAACGTGTCCGTAGCATTTGTAGTTTGGGCTATGAAAGTGGCTGACGGACAGACAGACAGACGGATTGAACGATTATAATACCTTCCACTTTCTACGTTATAAATGGAGTGTGGAAGCTAAAAAATGATAAACATAATTCTAAATACATAATTGGTTGAAAAATATTTTTATCTAAAGAATGTATGCATAGGACTTTATTCAAGAGTGAAGGGGATAAAGGCAACTTTGTCGTGCATCATTTTAATATGTCATAGAATTTTACATTTAAGAAAACATTTTGCATTATTTTAACAAATAATAGGCGCATCATTTAAAGGATTCGGAATAAAGATCGTACGTGAGAAACCTGGTATACCAAAATAATATTAAAATATGTAAAAATTTCACCATTTTGTCCAAAATTTTGGAAACACATTTAGTTCTTGAATTATGGGCAACTATCATGATCTAGAAAAGCCAAAAGTTGTAATATATTTCTTGTCTAAATTGTATTTCACCTAAAAAACTGTGTTCAATTTTAGTTTTAAAATTTTTTGAAAGTTTTTTCCTTCATCAGTTTTTAAGGTCTTTACATAGCTGATATTATAAACTCCTGTCTGGTGAAGAATTAAAATACTATTTTTTGATTTTTTTTACCTTTAACAATGTAAATAACCATATCTTAGAAAGTAAGGTTTTTTTTTATTTATAATAATATAAATAAGTTTCAAATCTTACAGAATTTTACATAGATAACATATTAAATTTAAATCTCTGTAAAAATGGATTAACAAACATTTTCGAAGTTTCTAATTATAACAAAATAGAGAATTTTTCACAGAACCGCATGAGGCTAAAGTTCGCTTTCGCACTCCCCAAATCCCTTTACTACATCCTAACTTCGATACCAAACTAATTTGAGATTTACCAGACGCAGTAAATTTCCGTTGAACTATATTTTAGGGTTTGTAAAAGCAAAATACAATAAAATAAAAGGATATATGGCTCGTATTTCAAAGCGAAACCTGTTAAAAGACGTCTTGGGGAAATGTTATAGCTAGTACATTATTTCTTGTATATTTTCTGAGTTATTCTTAAACTTTGATATGCTATTCATTGAATTGCAACAGGTTTTTTTTAATCATAGATGAAACTGTATTGGAAGTATAACTTTGGTTTTATGTAAAAAATTAAATGCTTTTAATATTCTCTTCAATAGAGGAGAGGAGGGTATATTATGGAATACCATTTATATATTTAAGAATAACTCTTTTGGTTTTAAATAGAAATCCACACAACCATTTTCTGTACATACTATAACTAATGGTAATGAAGTGCCAATGGTGAAACAAAACAGTATTTATTTTTTTTTTTGTTATGAAAAAATTTACTTAGAGTAGGTATTCGGGAAATATGGTGGGTAATATGGGATAGTGTTGAGAAATATGGAATAGTTGTTTACAATTATTGAAAATTTAATTATACTTTACAGGTAAAAGTTAATTTAACTAAAAAACAATATGTGAAAATTTACCCTCAAATAGTTTTTTTTTTAAGTGTATTTACAAAAATCACAAACATAATCTTCTTTCTATGCTCCAGTACAGTCAAAATGAGCCCATAAAAAACGTTAAATGCGTTAAATCTAAATTTCATTGATTTCTGAAAAAATTTTCGATACAAAAGATACATTCAGCAACTTTGTTTATCGGTTTTTAGTTGATGGCAGGAAGGCAATTTCAGATGATATGCATTCTATATTACCCGACACACCATTTTGGATTATGAGCAATTTTACTGACGAATAAAACATAGTTGGTTGAAAAACGACTACAGCATAACAAACTACTAGTATTTTAGTATACATTATTCTTAACAACAAAATTAAAGTATCATGATTACTGGCAAATTAAAATGTTTGAACACTTTCTGACAAAAACTTTCAAAAATCCGAAAACACATTTTGTTGTAACGACAGCAACAAGAAGATAACTCTTTGTTTACTGCATCATGGGGGATTTCTTAAGTCTTTCGTCATGGCATTTCCACGGAATGGCAGCACGAGAGAGGGCTGAAACTTCAATAGTCATGTTCCCCGACTATTCCATAATACGCTCCTCTCCTCTATCTTGTATGTATAGGTGAAAAGAGGTTACGGTAGGTTAGGTTGAATTATCGTCGCACGAGAGCTATTAATTGGCATAAATAAAATATTACATTAAAAAAAAATCACCGTTATTAAGGGTATACCCATGCAACGCCGGGTACACAAAGCTAGTTTATTTGTAATTCAAATAAAACACAAACATAAATCAATATTTGTTTGTTAAAAGTGTTTAGTTAAGGTAATATTCTTATTTTAAATATTCCAAATAGTTAAATCCATGGCGAAAAATAATTTCGACTAGAAATATTACTTCCTCTTTGTTAGACGTTTTGTGACCCTATTTAGGATAAACTATTTGATGTGCACTTGGAAGAATTCAACCACCGTTTCCAAACCCCATAGGGTAACGAGTACAGTGATTGGCCCCCTGCCCCCCTCACAGTGATTGACCCCCTCATTCATTATTGAAAATAATAAGATGTTAAAGTCCAAATTGTTGTTGCCAACATGACAAACGTTAATGGCGGGAATTTTAAAAACATTTGTCACACCTATTTTCCTATTTTGAGCTTTAACGTCTTATTATTTTTAATAATGAATGTGGGGCGCCAATCACTGTGAGGGGGCCAATCACTGTACTCGTTACCCTATATACTAAGATGAAATTTTGCAGACTTTGCACGTCGCTCAAATGCCATGTCGCCACACAGAAGAGAAATTTAATAAATCTTCTTTATATATGTGGCGTGGGATAATCTTAAGAAAACATATGCGGTGGTTTGTCTCTGAACATTTCATTCGAGTGACTTTCTGGCATTGTGAAGGATGTAAAATGTTTTGCGGTGTGATGTTGTCCATTAAATGCATTGTACGCATTCTACCATAAGTTTTAAGGAGTAACTTTGAATCAAATGTACATGAAGAGTACAAGGGAAAAACCGCTTAATTTCGTAGAAAATTTTCTTCATCAGGCCTTTTTGGCGATGAAAGCGAGTCATCGCCTAAACTGGTGTGAGGAAATCGGTTACTCACTTTGTTTTTCTCTCGCGGCAACCCTGATTTACGTCAGAGATCAGCGGACACGAGTCACACGTTTGTACCGCGAAAGAAGGATCGAAAGGAAAACCGGTTTTCTGTCGCCAATGTCCGCCAAGCAGATACAATTACAGCACTGTACTCCTAATAAATAAATCGGTTCTTCCCCTGTACTCTTCATATATTTTTAAACTTACCATGTTGTCTTACATCAATGTTGCCGGAGACCATAATATATGTTTAAGCCAAATGAATTCCTTTCGACTATTTAGGGTAAATTATTTTACATTTTAAACGTTTAACCATCTCGAAAGAATTCCAAAAATGATGAGCTAATTAATTTTATATAAAATAATTAATAATACTAGTTTATAAAATGCTTAGGGTAGGTACATATATATTCCGGCCTGTGTGCTTGATCATAGATCCGCTTATAAGCCTTCTTCAAGTATAAGACACACACATAAAGAATTTGTACTGTCACAGAGAAAGAAAGTACACACAGGGCGAAGGCGGGAATCGAACCCGCACCCGTTACAGCACGCAGACTGCTAGCGTAATGGTCCAAACCACTCGGCTATTCGACCCCCTTATAAAATGCTTAAAATCCAGAAGTATTTTTTTGTTAAAAGAAAAAAAATCCGGGTAAAAATTGGTTACCTCAGAATATACCATATAGACCAAATATTTTTGAATTTGTATTTCACTTTATAACAATCACAAACTATACTGCTCAAACAATTAGGGGAGCACTCTGAATATTTTTGTTACCCTTTCAGTTCCAACTATTTATTTTTTATTCCAAAATTCTAAAATTTGTGAAATAGATTCATTATGCATCCATAATAATATGGTAAAAATAAGAGAAAAAAAATCTTAATTTTTTTTAAACTAAAATTTAAGGAAAAAAATTGGAATAATAATTTTTCAATAAATTAGAACAATATTTTTTTAAAAAATAGTTAAAATCAATTGTTAAACATCTAAAAATGCAAGCATGAAGAATTTAGGGTAAATTTATTTAATAAAATGGTTTCAGAGTGAATTTTAATTTACCATGTTTTTCATATTTTCATTTAATTAAAACAAACATTATTTAATTCTTCAAAAGACATGATTCTTCCATCTAACGATACAAAAAGAAAACATAACTTTAGTGAGAAAAAAATCGCAAGTTGATGATTTCAAATAGAATCATTGAGGGTGAAAGGGTTTAAACGTGAGCTCCCCTAATTGTTTTGAGCAGTGTAGTAAGTATTAAATTTAACTAGATTTGACCATCTTTCAATCTGCGAAATAGAAAAAAAACCAGCAGCAGTGAAATACATGGTTGTATTATAAAATTTAAAAGAAAATGAAGTTCACTAACTTTAAATTCATGATCGGCAATGATTATGCAAAATTAATTTTTATGTAACCACTTTTCTGTTAAACAAACTCAATAAAAAAGATATTAATACTACTGTTTCCGCTTATAGTATTAAAACATTCAAAGTATACATATTTGAACGAAACCTATTAGAAAGTATAGATATATTTTTAATCAAAAAAATTCACAATGTCTTTAAAAGTCGCAATATAGTGAACTCTGAAACCTAATAAACGGCCCGTGCAGCCAAAAATGTCCGACGAATCATCCCCGCGTGTGGAGGGAGTGCACGTTGAACATCCTTCAAAGTCCTAACGCTGCGTACGATTTCGCCCTTAACGGTTGCGTTGGGTGCATACTCAAAGGTCGGCTCGTCACTTGACTGTGGTTCTAAAATTCGACCCCCGTGGTCAATAGCCCTCGTGTAGCTCCAGTGCAACGATAATTAGAACTAAACTGAAACCTAAGTCAGCAACATGTGGAATTTTATGAAATATTTGTCTATTTTCGTGAATTTTAAGACATGCTTTCATTCTTACAAGTACTTTGTAGCTATTTATATAATAATTATACTTCATTCCATTGTCAATTAAATATAATTGGCACGATCATTATTCGAATCAATGATAATAAGACTAGTTCAGATTATTAATTGCATGGAACCATCTAATTATGAATCAAAACATGTCATTCTTACAGTTATAATTCGGATTTTGAACTAGGTATTTATAGCTTCGAATTTCCATATTGTATGTGTTAGCTAATGAATCGATGGAATATGTAAGCATAATGAAATTTATAAATAATAAAGACATTTTCAATCGTTTAAACTGAAAATAGAAAGTTTATCTAAAGATTTACATAAGTAATAACAGTAATCAATAAAAAAGAAAAATTAGCGTTTCCCTACAAATTTAAAAGGTTTTAGCATATTTTTCTCCTAAAAAAATCCTTTCTTCTTTAATACAAAATAAACATATTTGAATTAATTGAATTTCTGTAAGTCTCAGTCTTTCTTTATCATCCTTTAAAAAATAAATACCTAAGTATGTGCTTATTAAAATATACAATGCACAATAAACCAGATCTTTTTTTACGTTTTAATATATGTCGGAATTTAATCAACGTATATTCGTTCTTTAGTCATTACTTAGAAATTATTAGATACGAAATACCCTTTGTCGTTTTTAGGTAAATAAAGATAAATTTCATTCCACAATTTCCTTAAACTAATTTTCATAGTTTCATCGTTCTATACAAAGCTAATATCTTCGTTTATTGAATTATCTTTAATCGAATCAATGGTTAATAAAAAAAACATGATCAAATAATGCGGTTTTGAACAGACTAACATTTTACTTTGAAAAGTATAGTGAGGAGGGCTTAATGTATAAGGCATTCATGTTAATTTTATTTTTAAAGATTGCGCTACTTTAATATACTAAAATTGCATTTGAAATTTAGTTATGAAGCATAAAACCAATGGAACTATTAATCGATAAAATATATCAATACAAATTTGCACTTTACGTTTAAAACTAAATTTAATGCAATAAACACATAAGTAATTATGTTATCGAAAGGTTCTTAAAATATCGGCAATTAAATCTGAATGTGAATTTGAAATAGCGATTTTGCGAATAGAAAATTTGTAGTTAACTAATTATGAATTAAGGTTTATGTGGTAGCTTAGCTATAAATAGAACAACTTAAAAATACTTTAATAATATTAATGGCTCTTCAATTTCACCCACCTGTTTGATCTTCCGAAAAATCAAATAGTAGCACCTGTATTAGCCTATTTAGAGTAGTAGAATTTGCAGTACTATCTATATACATAAGTTAAATATGATGAGGAGCCAACACATAAACGGGTTGTTTATCTTAAAAGCATAAAAACTCTTGAATTCCGTAATATGCGTCATGAAGTCTCGAAACCATTTAACAATTCATAATAAGAAACGCTTTCCCAAAGTGGTGATTTATACAGAAAAATTAAAGAAAACGACTGGTAAGAAACTACTTGTTAATTTATAAATGCACACAAGTATTTTTTTGACACATCTATGTAAAAAAAACACATTTGAAGTTAATAATTTTTGATAAAAATCATAGGTGTACATTTATTATTGATACGAAAAATGTGTGGTATTTTTATTATTATGCTTTGGTGTAAATTACTTCTTCAGGAAAGCAGTTTCCAGTCGAGATTTGTGTGAATAGGACACAACTTTATATTCGTAGTATTTATGAAATTTTTTCAATACACACTCTGTATTATTTTTCAGATTTTGTACACAATCATTCTCACCGCTGGAGTTTTTCACCTTGATATTATCAAAGAAACTGTAGGTAATAAATGATTTGAATTTAACGCATCTATTTCATATTGTTGAACTGTTTTTAAATCTCTGCAATACAAAGCAACAGAAGATATTTTTTTTAAAAATGGAAGTGCCTTTTGGATAATAGCTAACGGATTGGTCTTGTCAGTTTTTTGGGAATACGACCACAAGCAATATTGGTTTGCTAACGCACCCCAAACTCTTTCACCATTGGTGCTCTCTCTAGACAGTCTAACTCCGGAGTTATCTCTGAAAGCTTTCAAGATAGAAAGGAAAGTACCGCGCCAACACATAGCGAAATTGGCGATTGAGTATGGCGCGCGTTCATAGAAAAAAATATTACTCATGGTAAAGGAAATTAGTCCCTTTTGGAAATGGGATATCATTTATAGATAAAAATAGATCTATGCATTAATATTCGATGGCTATTACCTGGTATGTTATTCGTTTATACTTATATGATTCCATTTGGAACAAGTCTCCTTGAAACTGCCAGAATATTTTTCGTTTAAATTTGAGAGTTACTTTGAAGAACTTATTTCGAAATAGCGTTAAGTCAAACTTTTTGCATTTTCCAAAAAATGCAATTTTATTATTATTGAATTTAAGGAAAAGTGATTTTTTCCAATTTACGATGGATGATAATAATAAATTACATGGTTAAAAAAATACTGACTGTAAAGTTATTTGTAAATAAAAAATTAGAATATCAGTTAACCCTTTTTGCAGCAAAACGCATGACTTTTTCCCTTTTGCCACAAAAGTTACTAGTGATTTACTTTTTGTCGGAAACAAACAAGAATTTTACCATCTACTTTTAATAAAACCAAACACTGCTTGGAATTTCTACTTATTGGAAATTTATTACTAGACATGTGCTGAGATATTTTTTGCACTGAAAAGTCAATTTTTGACTTAACGCCATTGTTAAATCTGCTCTTTATTTGTATATTTTTTTCTCTCAAATTACTAAGGTCGATTGAAAGTTGTTTAAAAATTCAATAAATCTTCAGATCCCTTACTAAAACAAATAGTAATATTTTTATTGTTTTAATATAAAATCATTTATTTGTTTTAATGAACAAATTTTTTAAGTTTAAAATTATTTTCAAACAAATTGCAAGACATACTTCATTAAACTAGTTAAAATATTGTTATAATAAATTTCAAAATGTACTGTTTAATAGTATACTTGTGTATATTCATTATTTCTTCATTAGGTATGCTAGTTATAAGCCTTCTAACCTTGGTGTTGTCCGGATTCTGCGTTGTTGCTTGTATCTTGCTATTAATAGGACTGTGTGTAGTAAGTACCAACTTTTTCAAGTTTCTTGAGTTAATTACACAGTTTAGTTTTTACTTCAAAGTACTAATGAAGTACTACTAGAAATTAACTGCAACAAACTATCTCATATATATTAATTTTACATTATATCTTTAAACATATTAAAATTAATCAAGCGGGGCGATACATGTAACGACCTGATTTTTGATCATTTTTCAGAGACGTTATTAAAAGGGAAGAAATAAATGAATCGTTTTAAAGTTCAGCACGTTCATACATTATACATTAAAATACAAAAATTAGATTTTTTGTTTTAGTTTTTTCAAAATGGCCGCCGTAGTAAATCATCTCCTGATACCCTCGCGGATAAAATTATCAAAAGGCAGGAATTCTAGCTACTCCAAAATTGATTTGAAGTCAAATTTTTTTAATATTAAAATGTTCATAAAACTTACATCTTCTAGTTAAACCAGTAAAAATTTTTAAAAAATTAAAAAAATTGTAAATCGGCAAGCCTCAGAATAAAAAAGTTAGATTAATTACCCTTTTTTCGAAGGTTTTTGGGTATAAAAACTGTAATTTAAAAAAAAAATTGGGGCATTTTTGAGGTTCAACTAGAAGATAATACTATAAAGAAGACGTATACCAAATTTTATAAGGATCGATTGAGAACTTTCTGAGTTATCTTGCCGGCCAATTTAAAAAAAAAGTAGTTTTGAGATAAGCGTGCTTAAAAGTTTGACAAAGCCCTCAAGCACCGAGTTGAGGTGAAGCATTTAAATGACTTTTAATCAATAAATAATGCGAATTTCTTTTAAAAAATTTGCAGGCATATTTTTGAGATGTTATTTTAACTAATTATGAAATAAAAAAATCGATTTTTACATGTATCGCCCCCCTTAAATATTTTTTAATAGATTTCACAGTTGTGTGATTAAAAAGAATTGGTATTTTTACTTTTAGATTCAGCCCTCTTTTTTTAGCCTTTTAAACATGACCTTCATAGCCTGAGTTCCACGTCCTTCTTTTACAACTTTAATGAAAACAATGAAAATGCAGACTATCCCAATTCTAATTCATTCAAATATATCGCAGGAATTTGTATATAAAGTTTTTGAAACCTTTTAGTAGATAATACTTTTAAGAAAGAATTCAAATTCAACATTCGAAAGTAAAAAACAACCCAAAATAAATATGTGCTTTTAAATTGTTATATTCCTTGGGATCTTTACAATTCAAAAACTTGTAATTGTAGTATTAGGCTTTAACTTATTCATTGTAAAACTTTATTGGAAAACCGATGGCAGCATAAACAGGGTGCCACCCGGTTTGAGGAGAATCGTTACTCTACAAATTTAGTAGAACGTTTACTCGGTAAAAATAAACTTGTTAAACCTAAGAAGAAAAAAAAATATATTGAAATTATATTTTAAGTAGTTAATGTTGTTACGTGGTCATTTGTGAGCCCACTAGTGAACAGTAATTCTAAATTATTCTTTTCTCACACGAAAAAATATTTGTATTTTACTATTTCGAAAACAATAGTTTTTACTAAAAAAGTTTTATAGTGTAGTGTTATAATTAATAGAAATAAATTTTAGTAGTTGATTGAAAAACTAATCCATATGTACATTTCCACTGCTAAAATACTTTTATTATCCATATGTTGTTGAAGTATTTATTTATTGACATCACAGGGAAAATTTTGTTCAATAAAAATAGTTAACATTAATAATAGTGAAAATTTTGTTCAATAAAAATGCCTAGTTTAAAAGCTATATGAAAAAATAAGAAAAAATATTTTTTATCTATTAATTTTTAATATCATTAAAATTAATAAAACAGTGTATTTTAATTTCTTTTTTGGTGGATTCTTTTAAAGAATCAAATATCATTTAATTGGTCAAGATAAGATATCAGTGAAAATCAATTTTTCTCTATTTTTCTCATAATAAATTGAGTTTTTTTTTTGTAGGATAGCAGAATGCTTTTGATTCCGTGGATGGTGTTGGTTTTAATAACAACAGTTTTGGACTTATTAGTTTCTCTGTACTTGCTCATAGATGCGGTAAGGTTCTTATACATTTATTCTCAAAGTAATTTTATGCATTAACATAAGTATGAATTTTTATATAAGTCGAAGTGCTCAGCTTTGGGACAGTTGTACCTGGGGACATGGGGAATAACTCGTTTTAGGGTGAACGAAAAAATCATGTATTTTTAGTGGCAACACTACTAACAAACCTTTATCTTCTCTTATTGAAGAGGCGTCGCCGAAAGCTAACGCTAACATAATAAACAGGATTTATTGATTTCACACATCGTGAGTAACTTTTATTATCATTTTATTTTTGTATTACGTGTCGATTTTATCTTCTTGACGGCTCTTGTTAGTTCTATTTAATAAGCCATTTTTAAAGTTATTTTTAATCCTATTTGTGTTTTTCAAAACTAACTCACCCGTGCAACAGCGCGTCTTAAAAAATTATTTGATGCGCTGTTCCTTGGGACAAGATTTAGGTAGTACCCAGGGAAGTACGTGGTGCAACCGATTTTTCTGCTGTACTACATTTTGTTGTGTACAGTACCTAAGGACGCCCTCGGGAGCATGTTTTTTTTCACTCAATGGGTTTACGTGTCCTCATGTTCTACATGCCGTAACTGTAAATATTTGCATTGGGAATGATTTTTCATTAACCTTATTATGTATTTGCAACAATATTAATAAAAAATATATGAAATAATCAACCAAAAGTGCCTTATTTCTCAACTTACAATAATCGGGTTTCTAAAAACAAATATCATCTTTTAAACATTATTAACCGATCATACATCTTTATTTAGCGTTAGTTAACTTTTTTCTAGCGCTGTCTAATATGGCGAAAAACAAGAAAAAGAAAAGACTTCAACAAAGTTGCCAAATCTTTGAAGCTGCTGTGAACGATATTATCCTAAACAAATTCTCCTTACGTTTCGCACAAAAGAATATAAAATTTCGAAGTCTGCATTGGCCCAGCAGGTTACAATATTAAAAAGATCTGGATGGCGAACCTACAAGTATACACCCCACTATGATACGAACCAAGTATTCAGCATGAAACAAGAGTTGATCCCTGTCGAATAACTGAAGCAATGCTCGTTTCTGTATTATGAATTGATACTCATAGATTCACGTAAATTAGTGTTTCAGTTTGCAAAGTTTAATAATCTGAAATATAGTTACGAGTATCTACCCTCTGAACCCAAATATTTTTAAAGAAGAAGAATTTGTATCTTCCAACCTCACACCTGCCGTTTGTTCTGATAGCAGTGAACTTACTGGTCCCCATAAACCAGCAATCAACATCTACTGTTTCTTCGATTTCTCAAATATCCTCAAGTTCCGATCAAAGGCCAAAGCCCTGCTCTTATGTATCTTTCGAAGAAATTCAACCATTTTCAAAACACATTCTACGAAAACAAAACCAAGAGAGGTAGACCTTAAGGGAAATCTCTCATTTTAACCGATGATGCAGGAGAAGAAAAACAGAAAACGATGAAAAGCAAAAAGTCTGCTCCAAGTTAAAAGAAATCCAAAAATACATTTGAGGGATGTTGAATGCGGGAACTTAATTGAAACAGAAATGTTTGAAAATTATTGGGACAAAAATTTGCTTAATGAATCAACAAATAATGATGAACTTCAAGTAGGGGAATTTGTTTTAGTGAGGTTTCTGGGAAAAACAATTGCCAATTATAGCGTGGCCAATATTATTGAAGTAAACGGTAATGAATTTATCATAGAATACCTAAAAAATTTGAAAATTCGAATGAATTTACTAAAACTGAAAAAGATGCTTAAAAATTTGGCGTCGATAGAGATGATATAATTTTAAAGCTTCCATCACTAAATATTGTTGGCCGAGCCACAAGACGTGAACAGCAGTTATATTTTCCTATGTCTTTTGATGGTTATAATCTTTTGTAGATTTAATTATTTGGTTTTTTTTTCGCTTATAAGTTACTTTGCAAGTTTGCAAATTATGTTATTGAAAACTAAGTTATTATTTAAAATTACACTATTTACTCTATTACAACTTACTCTATTTCCTATTCCTGGTATTAATGACATTTATTAGTTTTTTTATAAATAATAAAAAACATTTGGAAAGTATATTCGTCAATTGTATAAAATGTATTTTGAAAAACTTTTCCAAATAACAAAAGGAAAAGTTCGATATTTTTTAGAAGAATGTAAAGATATCACTCTAAACAAAGTCAAAAAATGTGATTGCCTTCTCATTCTTTAAAGCTTATATGTACGAAAGAATTGTGTTCTAACCAATTTTGATCACTGTCCTCAGGTTCGTCATGCCTTTCCCACTGGTACATTGCATTTGTCCCCAGGTACATCACTGGGTCACACAAGTCGTACCTGAGGACAGTGGACGTACCTGAAGACATCGTACCTTAGGGTTAAATCTTAAAGAAAAAAAATATTTTAAAATATCTTAGTATAGCCAATATTTTGTTTAAAGGAGAATACCTAAAAACATTTAAATAATCGGTTTATAAAAAAATATATAAAAATATACATCTGTCCCAAACCTCAGAACTTCCCCGTACATTATAATTTGTTAATTTTACTATTATTTAATCAGTAAACGTACAAAAGTATCCTATTAACTGTAAGAATTTTTTTTTAGAAAACAGATAATTTCGTTAATTTTTCTACAGAAAATTTTTGTTTTAAAAAACTACTGCAATCGACATTAAAATTGCATCTCAATTTGTCATTTGTCGGATTTTTCGCGGTGAACAGATATAATCTGTAACTATTGATACCAATTGTATATTTGTTGAGTACGGAGTTTTCTGTCTTATTTCTAAAGAAAATTTGAAATATACAAACTTCATCCCTCGCCACGGTCCCCTATGCCCATTTACTAGGATTTGTGTATGGGTCATGGATTCACCTATTATATTTAATGTACTTTCGCTATACAGAAAATATATATTATATACGAATATTTTCTTAATAGCTTTGTTACCGGAAAATTCTGTAAACATATTTTTTTCGTAGCATTACGAAACATTATCTGGCAACTTTGCTGTCATAAATTTTCTGTAATATATTATAATTTTATTACACTGTATCAATTTATTATATCTTGGATCATTCATTTTTTCGCAAATAGGTCAACTTTGTCACTTAAAATAATGTACTTAAATTACAATTTTATTCAAATTTATCGTATAAATATTGTTTTACACTAATACTTGTATTTTATTTTCCTTTGAAAAATAATTTTTTTCCAGTGAATTAACTTAAATAAACATTTTAAATATATTATGACCATAATGTATCCTTCATCTATTGAAATATATTAAAAAAAACCTTGCTATCAAGTCGTGAAATCCACAGAACAACACTCTCAAAAGTGCTTCCTTCAATAAATTGAAATTTTACTGCAAATTTTGAAGCCTAAATACACTTCCATGAACAAGCATCATTTTCCTCATAACGTATGAACATATATGCATGCGCGGGATCTTCAATACAGCAAACAATTCTATTCTTCCAAAGTCCCGACTTGTATGTACTTCAATCGACGGACCATATCACCCTAATATTCATTAGCACTCTTCATGTTCTCAAAAAGCACTTTCAACAAAAAAAAAACTCATTTGCAATTTACTTTCTTTATTATAAAAACACAACAAGTAAAAAGATTAATTTCGGGAAGGAGAATGACTACACCGGCAGCCACGTTACGCAAAACACACCTCCTCAAGAGCTGACTTCGACTATTGCAGGCACGAAGTAACTGCCGGTACGTCACTGCTTACACCTGTCACACAGCGACCTCTAGGCTATTTGAAAACTACGGCGGAAACAAATTCGTCAAACAGCGAAAATTTGATCAAAACGGAAGTTATTAGTGATAATGAGAGAAAATTTACTGTAAAAGGAAGAGGTTTTCTGGCAGTGCAATCTTACAATAAACTACTCAAACGAATTTATGAATTCATATTTAGTGTTAGATAACATATTGCTCACTAACGAATTACTCACTCTATCCCAACAAAATGTTCAGCTCAAAGTATTTTAAGTAATAAGGTTTTTCCTCCAAATATTAATTTCAATTTTTAACTATATTTAAAAACTGAAATTTAAGTATTTAAATATTAATCTATTGATTTTTTTTTCAGATGTTTAGTTCCTTTTTAGCTATTTTATTTGGAATTGACTTTTTCATCCTGGGTTTGAATGTGAGTATGGGTGTGTATTTTTTGCAGTAAGAATTTTAACAATATATATATACTATCAATTTATTTACTTTATATTAAATTTAAATATTTTGATTATAGAAGTTTATGCACTAAAATGCATTAAGATTGCGTACAGTAATTTATATCATCAAAAAAATATTTATGACATTGTCCTTTTAATATTATTACCATTAGAATACAGAATAAACAATAAGGTATCAAATTTTGAGTTAAAAATAATTATTTTATAATTTTCATAAGGCATGTGTTTAAATATATTAATAATAAAATATAAAGGTGCGTTTTATGTATAAGGAATGTATGCAAGAAATTTACCGTTTTGCGTTTTATATACCAATGCGCAATTTTACCTAATAAGTTAAGTTACCAAGTTGATAGAAAACTCAAATTAAAAAAAAAACTAAGTTAAAAAGCATACGAATGTAACAAAGTTCTCTAAAATTAAGATTTTTGATTTTTATGTCAATACAATTTGACATTCGGTAGTCAACAATATACAACCTCGTAAATTTCAGCCTGAAATAATTTATTGTGACCTCACACAGATATTATTTTCTGTTTAGGTATATTGTCTTATCTGTGTGTATTCTCAATACCAAGATTATTGTGATGGAAGAGAGGCCAGAGGACATAGACTTGTAAGTATATTTGAAAATATTTTTAATATGTCTGTCTATCCGTCCATTATCCATTTTCATTGACCGGACCACAAATTTTGCAGACAGGTGTAATACGTCAAATTGTAGATTCTTTTTTTAATTTTTTTTAGAAGTTCGAACTGAAAGCATATTTCATTTGTTAAAAAATTAAGAGTTTTGAAATCGAAAACCTAAATAAATTGAAACTTGTAAGACAGCATTTTTGTACAAAATATATAACATTAGTAATGAAATTTTATTATTTTTAAAATAATAGTTTAACTAAAAGATAATAAAAATAAATTAATTTTTTGGGGTAAAAGATTTTTGTTACATTTTCAATTCAAGAACGAAATAAAATTGGAAGTTATTGGGACCTTAAAATTGTTTAATGGTGGTTTTGCAATGGTATATATATATTTTTTTTTTACACTTTTCTATTTAAATACAAAATACGACGCATGTCGCCAATAGCACTCGTGTAGCTCTAGTGCGACGATATTTCAAACTGTACTAAACTATTTAAGTACATTAAGTACATTCATAACAGTTTTTTTTCCGTCACTTGCCTAGGGCTGTGTTAAAGCTCCTGAAGGAGGCTAGAAAAAGGCAGCCGGAAACGACTACACTACCATTCCTAACAGTCTTTTGTCAAGCTACTGATGGCCGTAGTGAGCCTAGTGGTCAGCGTCTCGGTCTCGGGATCGAAAAGTCCTGCGATCGAGTCCCGGTACCACTGAAGACCTACCGAGTATATGCGGAGTACGTGCTCGTTAAATCTGTTGGGTCCGAAAGTCCTCTAAGTTCCCATACCAAATCGATACCTCTGGGGGTGACAAACCAATTCTGGGGATCCTCTAGTTGGCCTCTGTCACTAAAAATTAGATGGATCCACTTATGTGTGTGTGTTGTCTGTTGTGTCTGTCTTACTTGACGAAGGTTTATAAGCGGGTCGCTGACCAAGCACACAAACCTGAATATATGTGTCTACCAATCAAGCTACTGATGAGTAGTTAATTAAAAACTGTATTTGGACAATATTTTAAAGTGTTGTCATCAGATTAAATTTTATAAACTCAAGACTACTTTCTATAATATTTTTCTTAATAACATCTGTTTTTCCTGTTTGCATGTTGAAATGCATGTTAGCCTCTTTACAGAGATTAATGTAGTTGTCTAAAGACCTAGCCACTTCAGACACTTAATCATAGTAATGATATAATAATCATGCAATTGTGACGACGTTGATACCTGAGCGAGCAACCAATACAATATTGTAATAACAACATACTATGCATAGCAACAGTTCATCGGAATAAGGTGGATTTTACGTGTATCATATTCATCTACAGATACGAAATTCTTTTGCATAAACTGTTGAAAGATTGCAGGGAACAGAGCAGTCTCATTTTTAATCACACTCCAAAACGTTGAGAGTAATTTAAACACTTGAACCACACAAGTATTGTAATTTTTTGGAAGTTTTCCTCATTTTACAAAATGAGTTAAACCAAAAGATCTGAGTTCATTTAAGCTAAAGATCAGAATAAAATGTTCAACTACGTAATCCTAAAAAAGTATAATAAAATCTTCAGTTATATAACGCCTCAAAAGTTTCTTGATCCATACTATTGAAAAGTACATAAGTATTTATTGTTCCATGACAAAAATATTGCTGTATATTCAATCCTAGTTTAAAAATGTCTGATAAAAACAAATCTGCACTCAAAATGATCTCAAACTAAATAACATATTGGGGTATTTATATCTGGTTTTTTTTATATATTCTCGCCAATCAAATAATTGAAGAGCTTAGTGGAAGAACGTGCTAAGTGACAAAAAGGTGAAAACGAGAAAATGAGCTTTTAAGTTCTTTGTTTGCACTTAGATACATTGAAAACGGCACTTACATTAGGTAAAAAATATACTTAACTTAAATTTTATGAAAAGGGGAAATCTTGTTATCTTTAAAAGAGGGTCTAACATGTTCACTGACACAAAAATCTCAATTTTTTCAAAAATGTCACTTAGCACGTTCTTCCACTAAGCTCTTCAATTTGACATTTTGAAATACTGTTTAAGTTTGGTTTTTTTAAAGCAACACTCTCGTATAGTTAATTCACAGATCCAACAAACAGGAAATATACTAAAAGAACTTTCCATATATTTAATACCTTTTACTAGAATTACCCACTAGAATTTTTTAAAAAGCAATTTTATTGAACATTTAATTAAAATGATATTTTATTTAGACGGAGAGTTGAAAGAATGATACTGAAAACAATGTTAGATAAATTGGAAATTATTTTCTTTTACAAAAACAAAATTGTTTGGTAAGGTTTATTAGAGCTAATTACAGTTTTGTTTGTCATCTCCATGTAATTTTTCATTTCATAAGCAAAGAAAAAAACTCAAAATTTTTTTTTTGAATAATTTTGTAAATATAAATCAACCTGTTTTGAAATCTAAGTAACAAAAATAATAAGTGCGCAGTTGATGCAGTGTGTGTTTACATAATTATTTTTGATCAATGATTTGTAATTAATTCCCTTTCAGATATCTGGAATTGTTAACAATATTGGTATTTATAAAAGCAATTTAAAATTTAACCATGTATAAATATTATCAGTTGTAAAACACACTCTAGAACTAAGTTAAAAATTAAGTAAATTTCATTTAAACTTCCTTCATTTATAAATATTTGGAAAAATAATTAAAATTTATAAGCAATATACCCAATCAAAAGCTTTTCTTCTTAATCCACAAAATTCAGGAAATAAACAGACATTTATGTATAATGTATATACTCGTTAATTTAAGATGGAACATCAAATATTTTGAGAATAAACTAGTGCAGTTCATGATTTGTTAATTTATTTATATTAATTTATGTTTGCAATAATTTGAATTGACGAAACAATTTGTGTACATACTGATTTCTGGTTTATCTTTCAATATTTTTGAACAAGTGTGAATGAATTTATCGTTTCAGAACAGAAAAATTGAAAAACTGTTTTTTCAATAATTTTGCTTTTTTAATTCTGAAGAACATTTGAAAGATATGAACGATGTGGGAATTCTCCTTTTTTAAAAATTTGAAGGCTGTACATAGAGAGAAATGCTGTTGCTTCGATTTTGATTATTTATGTTTCGTTCGGGTCCTGAGGATATATTTTTAGTCTAAAATAAGAAAAGATTCACACTACTTTCTAAAGAAATAGAAAATGTTTTGGATGAAAACGCAAATAGAGTGAAACTGCCTTTATTTTTTGCTCAGTCAGCCTTATATGCTTTTTGTAAACCTTGAAAATGTTTTTGTGGATATAATAGATTTTTGTAATATAAGAAATAAGTTTGCGCATATATATTTCCCCCTTACTTTTATAACAAAATTTCAAAAATAAGTTAGTTTGAGTTTTGGTGTTACATAATAGAATAAATAAATACAATGGATACGCTACTTTTTATCATGTTTTTCAGATAAAGTGCAAAAATATTATGTAGGGGAGACCGCGGCTAGTTTTCCATATTTTCTTCTTTTTGTTTGTATATTTTTTACTTTTCTTTATTTTAAAGTAAACAAGATGTCATTGTCTTTCACACATGCTTATCTACAAATTAGAATTGCCACTTTCCCAAAAAGTAAATATACTTTTTGGCAGCAAGTAGTTAAATGCAAGCATGTTGAGCTGGGAAACGTGCCCCGTAAGCGGGGTAAATTTTCCCAGACTGCCAAAAAGTGACGGGGCAAGTTTTTCAACTATTTTTTTAAAAAAGATTTAACACATTTGAAAAACCTTTTGTAATTTTTTAAGTAGATTTATTGTAAACTAAAATAGCTCACAGAAGAGTATGCCCAAAATATAGGTATTTTTTTAAAGCCAGTTTTTTATACCAAACTATTTTAACCAATTTCATTAAAGGTTATTATCATCTGGGGATCCATTTAATTTTACTTAAAACTTCCCCTTTTGTGTAACGATACTTTGGTGCTCTTTTCTAGAGGTTATGTAAGTATTGTTAAAATTACAAAAAATTGATTGACTAAAGTTTAGTGTGATTGCTTTCCTGTTTTTATTGAACAAGCCAATTAACTCAAAACTTTGTGTGCAACATGACACATTACTACTTTACAATGTAATTATACACAATATATGGAGAATATTTTAGTTTCTGGATGATTGTCGCTTTTTTTCTTTTACTACATCCATTCCTGATAGTATTTAAAGTAACATATATTGTTTCAGAATAATACGAGTTCATTCAGCCTTATTTTATCATTACTATGCAGACAAATTTGAATTTAGAGCAAAACTTTTTTCATTACGTGTTCATACGATAAAAATAATTTGGTTTTTGGAATATTAAGCTTAATTTACAAAGGTAGGAGCACGCTTTTCTACATGGCATTGTTGGAAATTTTGCCCCGTGAAATTTTGGAGAACATGCCCAGTCGTCATATTTTGACTTTAATAGTAACATGACGAGTAGAATTTTAAATTATTTTGAAAACAAATGTAAAGTTACGTAGAGAGAAGAGCCACCTTTTAGTCTACGCAATGATAAACTGTAAGTTTAATAAAGGTACGTTTGATTTAGGTTTGAATGTAAGAATGAAAATTCACTCAACGTTGAAAAAATCACAAAAACCGCTCTAACGACAATATTACAACACCAACTGAGCAAAAATTCTTGTGGGTGACATAAAACGGGTTGCTTCATAGACCAAGCAGCCACTTGGCGCTTCCTAACGGCTCCTTTCTTGTATAAGGCCTGGTGGAAAACTTACCCCATAGGAAAACTAGCCCCGGTCTCCCCTATTGTCATAATATCTGAAAATTCACTTGAATAGTTTTCCTTGAACAAACCCCTACGCATATATTCTCTACATAAACATATTTTTCAAACAATTGTGTAAATAAAAGTAATATTTTGCAAGAAATTTTGAAAAAAAATTACATCTAACATTTGATGATGGGAACATCAATTTAGTGAATTTTACACGTTAAAAAATACACATTTTTTGTACACTTTGAAGAAACAACAAAAATATCTATGTCAGATTTTGCAATTAATAGTCCCATATAACTTTTGTTATAAAATGTCTTGTAAATGTACAACTGAAATTTTTTGGAAATACCTCCGAAAAACCTGCTTGACCCTCCTGCTACGTCAGCTTTTTATGTAATTTAAATCAGCTACTTCGGTATCGGTTGGTTGGTTGGTAGACATATATATTCAGGTTTGTGTGCTTGGTCAGAGACCCGCTTATAAACCTTCGTCAAGTAAGACAGGCACAACACACATATAAGTGGATCCATCTAATTTTTAGAGACAGAGGTCAACTAGAGGATCCCCAGAATTGACTTGTCACCCCCAGAGGTATTGATTTGGTATGGGAACTTGGAGGACATTGTGACCACGGCGGATTTAACGTGTACCAATCATCATTAGCGTACACGAGGGTCTTCGGAAGGCAGCGGGAATCGAACTTCCAACCTTAGGAATGCCAGTCCAAGACCTTACCGACCAGGCTATCCCGACCCCTTCGGTATCGGCATTTTTGGAAAGCTTGAATATTCTAGTTTATAATAGGAAAGTTAGTTTAAAAAAATGTAAAATGGGGGAGGTTGTGAATTTAATCCTACAAAAGTCCACCTATGTGTACCCCTAAAGTAAAGAGGTAAATATTTTATTTTTTATTTTTTGTGTGTCCGTAACATGTCAGAATCTTTTAATTTGTTTTCAAATACAGTAGTACTGAAATTATCCGAGTGTCGGCTCGTCACTTGACTGTGGTTCTAAAATACGACGCCCGTCGCCAATAGCCCTCGTGTAGCTCTAGTGCGACGATAATTTAAACTAAAGCCACTTATCCGAAGCGGGGCTGATTGTAAGAATGTCAAAAGAAAAAAATTCCAGCCGGCCTACCTGTTACTGATCGTCTTGGTTGTATGTCATGCCTAGTAATTTTTTTTGTACCGACCACCAAATACTAGGCATGACATCCAACAGAGACTAACAGTAATTGGTAGGCTGGTATGAAATGTCGCCTATAAACTTTTGCATAAACTGTAGCTGCTTTTATTTTATGTGTTTATCTGTTATTTATGTAAATTATCTTTTGAATATATAGTGCAGTAAACTTTTACTGTCTATCATTCAACATGGCTTCTAAAAGAAACATACATTTCCACATAATTGAATAAAAAACTATTACAAAAAGCTATAACCTTTTTTTCCAAACGACACCTTAGAATTTGATGTGGTGATGACCGAAAATGGTCTAACAGCTCAACAATACATTGAGTAATTGATTTTTAAATTAAAAAAATTCCGATTAAGTCCAATTATCCGAAATTCCAACTATCCGAATGTGGTTAGGTCCCTCCCAATTGAAGAGTACAGGGCATCTGGTCTGGTGGGCTAAGGTAGAGAGTCATCGCCTAAATTGGTGTGAAGAAACCAGCCTTGGTTCTTATCACGCGGCGCATGGATTTAATATCTCTATGATCGAGATTCATGCCGGCACTAGTCTGCCGTTTGAACCGCGGAAAGAGAACAAAGGGAGAAGTTGGCTTCCCATCGCCACTACTCGCCAAGCAGACCTCAATACGGACTGATTCCCAGTCGATGAGCGGTTTTTCCACTGTACTCTTTAATTGCTTCATATAATTTGAGTCTTACTGTATGTGCTTTCAGCTACCCCCTGTAGAGTACTTAGGACACCGAGATGGAGATGCGAACCTCGGACGTATCTCAGCGGATAACGGATTGAGTAGCTCCGTCACTCAGACATCCGTACCCACCGGGTACTCTGATGTCACCGACGTCATTGAAGTGAGTCGTGTGTTAATGTTCTATCCTATCCCATGAACGCCTCTTTGTGAATACCATTAACACTTTCATTACAGAGTAAAAACGCTACCTTTTAATTTTTTAAATTCATTTTTAGTGTTACTAATTTTGTCCGACAAAAATTGTTCTTCATTTGTCTTATATTATATTTATTTATTATAGATAAACTTATAAAAAAACAATTTTTTAAGTGGTGCGTTTACGTACCTTTGGCCATAAATGGTTTAACTTAAGACATTTGATGTTAATAGATTTTTGTTAATAGAGAACTGTTTTGTTAATGGATAACTGTTTTGTTAATGGATAACTGTTTTGTTAATAGAGAACTGTTTTGTTAATAGAGAACTGTTTTGTTAATAGAGAAATGTTTTATTAATAGAGAACTGTTTTGTTACTAGAGAACTATTTTGTAGATAGAGAACTGTTTTATTAATAGATAACTGTTTTGTTAATAGAGAAATGTTTCGTTAATAGAGAACTGTTTTGCTAATAGAGAACTGTTTTGTTAATAGAGAACTATTTTGTTAATAGAGAACTATTTTGTTGATAGAGAATTTGATGTTAATAGAGAAAGAAAAAGGCTTGCTTCACATGCACGTGTTCCATGAATGTTCGCAGTACGTACGGTTCCGGATGCGCAGTGCCATTGCTAAGTCAATAGGTTCTTTAACACTTGTAATTATATTCTATCAATAATTTGCTAGCTTTCCAAAAGATTTCTGAAATGTATATGCATGATTATTAAATCCGTAGTAATTATAATCCTTTACAACAACATGACCGACAACTCCTATCTAAAAACAAGGCATCAGTTTTTTTAACTATCAACATTAGTGGCGAGACGCACAGTCAAACTGATCAACATTGTTACGATTTATTTAAACATCATTGGGATGGACCGATTCTGAAAAATGGTGACTAGTTAACGAATCTCACCAAAGAAACTTGTGACTCCAGATTATAATTGACCGTATCAATTTTTCATATTTGCCTACTAACTATATATTTTTCACCGTTGTTGTGGGGGGATACGGTACCCAAAACATTATTTCTAGAACTAATAACATTAACTTGTAAATTATAGAGGTTTTATATAATGTTCACTCTAAATAAACATTTTCTAGTAATAAAAACAAATATTTACAAATAGTTTTTCATTTATTTAAAAAAAAGAGTCAACATTTTGAGCTTTTTTAAGACGCTACTCCTTTTTCAATTTTGAGAATAACTCCACCAAACTTTTATAGTTTGTGTTTAGTATTATTAATTAAAGAACTGTGCATGGATTTTAAAATGTGAGCTACAGTTAAAAAGTAACATGCATTTATACTGAACATCACACAAAAAAGTACAAATTATTGAGTTCAACATTTTTTTAAAAAACAACTATAAATAGTAGACCTTATTCCATGCACAATTTTGTGCACCAGCATCATTCTAGCATCAACAGACGGAGTTCCGTAGCTCAGAAGAAAGTAAGTATACCAAAATATCGAGACATATGACAAATTCAAAATCTATGAGGAAGTAATATTTTTAAAAATAATATTTGTTTGAATTTAAAGAACATTTGGCACATATAAACAACAAGTTCACCTTAAAGATGTTTTCTTCCAAACTGTTTGACTTAATATTATACAATAATATTTATTTCGGTGTTATTAATATTTGAATTTTTTGAAAAAAATTTTGGTGAACTTGTACCTTGTGTCGCTACATTATTATTTAGGAACTTGAACTATTGGCATAAATTGGAAGATGAATTCTTAATAAAATGTTTACAGATTCAAACTAAATATAATAATTTGTAAAGTTTTGTGTTTCCCTAAACTAATTATATTGATTAAAAAATATTCAAGTTATGAAACACAAGATATAAAATAATTACGTTAAATAGTTCAATATAATTAATTTCTTTAATATAATAAGATATAAAAGTTTTATAACGTTGTAATCAAACCTTAAGTTTGTAATGGGCTTGTTTCACGAGGGATCTGGCAACAGCTCCGCGGTCTTGTTTTCATTTTCCTCGAATTACTTTTGCCTTGGTATTCCAAATTGAGTTTTCTAAGAATAGTTTAGTTGTTATTCTTTTTAAATTCCAACTTCTTTCAATGCAAGTTTTCCTTGATAAATGATTAAAACAACCAACAGCACAGCAAGAAGTTGTAATTTTAAAAAATAACAACTAAAGTAACTTATTCCTATAAAACTCAATTTCGAATATCAACAAAAGTAATTCGAGAAAAATGAAAACAAGACGCAGAGCTGTTTCCAGATCCCACGTGAAACAAGCCCATTAACTTTTTTTAGTTTCAATCATATACAATTTTTCCGATCTATGTTAATATGATAACTTTTAAAATACTATTGCTTTATAATTACTCGACACATAAAACGAAATCTGTAAGATTAATCTTATTGGTTAAAATGTAACATTCTTGTATGTGCAATAACTCTTTTTCAGGAACTAAAGAGAGTGTCAAAAGAAGGATATACATAAAAAAAAGAAACAAGATTTTCTAATTGGATGATTCCGGATATAGAACCAAGAGCTTACACCATTATGAACCTTTACTTTTAACCATCTTACACAAGTTACTGCTTGTACCATTTTCTCCGAATGTTCAATAAGGAATATTTTGATGTATACAATTCCGATATTTTACCAGTAATACTTTCAAACTTCCCGTTATTTAACAATCCTTGTAAATGTTGTTACAATTCATAATTAAATTACCGTCGAAGCGGGTAACTTTGGCCATGGAGGGTAACTTTGGCCATAGCATTGGAAAAATATTTGTTTCTTAATTTCTCTTCATAAAATTATCTCATCTTAAATTGTTTTACATTTTTGGAAAGGTGGAAACATTGCCTTTCATGTCATGGGAACAAAATCTCATTTTCATTTTGGCAATACCACAAATGACGTTTGTATAGTTATTACGAGCATTTGATGACAAAAATCTCTTTCTTCCAACTTTTGTCTGGAACACCTAAAAAAATATTGAAAATAGCTAAATTAAACACTCTATACTATTCTTTTATTTATGGGGATGAAATTTACACCGTTTGTTTTAATCTAAGTTGAATACTTTTTATTCTATATTTAATTATTGGTCACACTGGGAAACTTTTGTCGATGAATGCGGGTAACTTTGTACCAAGTTGTAAGGATTTCTTTATGGAAGTTTACACTTTCAAAAATGTATGTAAAAGTTTATTCTGTTTAACTATTTTCGAAGAAGTCTTACTCTTATGATTACTCTTATGATTATGAGATGATTTTTTTTTAAAAATTAAACGATTTTAAACATTAAAAAGATAAAATGCAAGAAACGTACAACATTCAAAATCGCTAATGTCGAAACGTAATCATTTTCAAATTCCTAAATACGAATATATTATTGATTTTCTTTTCTATTAAGATATTTGTTATTATATCTTGCTTTTTAAAAATAATTTAATTTTCCGATATTAAAATTGAAGTTTACATTTTTTCTTTTAAGTGGCGCGGCCATTAATCGTAGTATTCATAGTGTAATGTCATTCTACGATGCAATGCAATGCAAATGTTAAGCTATAAACCATTTTTAATAACTTTATAACTTATATTTTTATCATTTTTATGTTTATACTTTTTAATATTACTATTTAATTCTATAACACAGCTCATAAGGATGGTAAAAGGAATGTTTCTTATGTATTTAATGTTTGGACCGAAGTTACCCGCCCGGATTCTAACCGGGTCTTAATTTCTTAAACTATTTTATTTTTAATTTATAAAATTTAACGAAATTGCTTAGAAATTATTTATAAAAGTTCAATATTTAAAATGAATGGTGATTTCAAAGTGTTTAAATTATTTTTGTAGCAAAACTTTTTCTTTGCTTGTACAAAAACTAGTATTTTGTACCAAAGTTTTCCGCATTCACGGCAGTTTTTATAAATAAAAGTACATTTATTGAATCGCTAAATTTCTGAAATTTAAGTGTTTTTACTTTAGTATGATATTGCAATGGCTTGCTCATTCATTAAAAAAGTTGTTATCATTTTAAAAGTAATCTTTATAAAGTAACATATTTTGTTCTTGCACCTTCAGAAATATGAGTGTAATAGAATATATATAAAATGTATAGAAATTCTGTTCGGGATTTGTAATAAAAAAATTAATTTTAAATTTACATTTACAAAAAAAATTAATTCTCATTTGAACATTTTACTAGAATATTTAGTATTTTTATCAACTGCACGATTTCTTTGCACTTTTTTCATATTTTTCTTTTATCTATAAACATATTATATTAAAACGTTAAATACATTTTTCAATTATGTAACATATCTATTTTAAATTTTAAATATGTTTTTAAACGATGATTGTATGTATTCAACTGCAATTTCTACGTCTGTAACTATAACCATACTATTTTTAAAGTTAAGGAGAAATATCAACTGCTATTTATACTTCTATAATATTTTATTGGTGTATTCAAAGATATTTTTCATTTCAAAATTATTAAAAAAAATAGATAAAATACAGAAAAAGTCGGATTGAAATAATTTTTAATAAAAGTTCTTTTAAAGTTATTGTTTAATATCAGATGTTTTTAATAAAAACTTTTAAAGGTGATAGTTCAAAAATAATAGTTTTATGATTTACTTTCATTTGGCAGAAAAATATACTTTATACTTTTATACTAGTAGTATACTATAGTATACTTCTAGTCTACTTCTATACTTAGTAGTTTTTGGTATTCAGAATATTGTGATCTAGTCTTAAGATGTTACATGGGGGGAGGGGGAGGGAAAAGCGTAAAGAATTACGAAAAATGGTGTGAATTTCGTTAGTCTGTTTAAAATAATAAAAAAGTTCCCGTCTTTGGCTTCCGGGTATACAAAAAAGCAAATATAGTTTATGATAGCAAATAATGAAATTGAATTTAAGCATTTTTGAGCAGAGTAATTTAGTTGAAAATGTGCCCTATATACAGGGTCAATTTTTCCGACCTACTAAAAATGTATCCAGAAATCATTTTATGTTCATTTGGCTTTTCTAACATTGCAATACACACTCACCAATAACAAGTGGTCATTTATTACTCACTGTACGAGTCCTATCTGTCTTTTTTTATATAAACAAAAAAAAGCTTTTAAATCAGCTACGGGATTTTTTGGAATTTACTGTTTAAGTTACAGTTATTTCGCTAATTTATAACTCAGAACTTACATTTTAGATAAGATGAGACTAGCTGATTTAAGCCATGATAAATGTTTGAACGAGAGCAGTGAACGTTCCCCAAATGTATTTTGTTAAATTTTTCCGGTCACTATATTGGAGATTTGATTAGTACCTCAACGAGTAGCTGTGTAAATTATTTGAAAAATAAATGCATGAGCTATACATAACAATTTCTAAACATAAATTTAATTCTAGTACACATAATTTTAATTTCCAATAAAGAACTGGAATTTACTCAAAGTTGAAAAATATATAATATCAGATCTTTCAATAACATGGCAGCTTCTATTAAATTAATTTTTATATAAGATGATGTATACTTTGGCCAGTTTAAACTCTTGCGTCATTTAGAGGCCAATTTCTAAATAAAAGGTTTTTGGAAAACCTTTCCACATTGGAAAATTAACCCCGGTATTCCCTTCATATGCTAAGACTGTGTAAAATTTTAATGGCCTCGATCGATTGTACGCCCACTCTATTTCCATAAATTTGTGAATGTTTGGAAAAAGTCCACTTATTGTTAAAAATAAATCGATATTAACTTTGGTAGCACACTAATGTGGGATCTATATGGGCCTACTTGGTTAGAGTTGGCACCACCCATATGGGCCAGAAATAAACTACCCCTTTATATTCCGTCTAACCACATGAGCCCACCTGGAATCACCCTGGGGTATCCCACGTAAGTCCGTTTTAAATTGTGTCTTAATTACGTCTATTTCTAGAAAAATTATTCAAAGTAAGGAACTAGTTAAACTTGTGGATGAATAATAAATTAAAAATGACACATTATTTTACAGTTAAATTATTATTAAATTATCCAAATAATAATACTTTTCTTCAATTACTCCTATCTATAACATGGGCTTTTTATGGGTAGCCCCTAATAATCTTTATGGTTTGCCCACACTGCCTCATGTTCATCTATGTGATTTTATTAGTTTGCCAAAAATCTTAACTGTGATTGACATGGGTCAGTGATGGATGAACTATAGGTATACCCATGGTATACCTATACCATATATACTTATGGTATACCCATATTAGGACAGTGTTATCGAAAAGAGTCATCTATGACACAGTATGTTAATTATTTTTGGAACGGGTAGTTTAAATGTAAAATTATGTTTAATTGTTATTAAATAGCATTGTATTGATGGCAATAAAAGAAAATCTAAGATAGAATTTTTTTAACTGTTTCCTTAGAGTATTTTGGCTTTTCTAACATTGGCAATACACACTCACCAATAACAAGTGGTCATTTATTACTCACTGTACGAGTCCTATCTGTCTTTTTTTTATATAAACAAAAAAAAGCTTTTAAATCAGCCATTTTAATTGCGAATGAAACAAAATTGTAAATGTGTTTTGGTGGGGTAGCCCAGGTGGGCCCGTGTGGATTAATTAAAAATAAAAGGGGGTTGTTTCTTTCTGGGCCATATATGGGTGTTTTATTTTTCTGCTAGTGCTCATATTACCCGAACACATTAGTGTGCTACCAGGGAAATGACTAAAAGTTACATAATAAAAGTAATGTTTGATTTTTCTGCTAATTGTGTAACTGAAATATGCCAAGCACATATTTTCTGCAGTGTAAATAAACCAAACGTTGGTAGTTGTAATGAAGTGTTTTAATTGTTTTATATTTATGAAAATTCTATTATTAAATGCTTTTACCTATACATATTTAAAAAGCTCAATAAACTTGTGAGAGTTTTGATGATGTCTTTTATCATTTTTTTAATGAATACTACTACAAATACTGAAAGAATATGCAACGGTAGAAATGTTAAAAAGTGCAAAAAATGTTTATGATTTAAGAAATATTAAAATTTTATTCCAACAACGTGAGTTTACCACAACTTCATATTTATAAATGCGTCAAAAACTTTGGCATGCATCGAATTCACTGCCACAATATCCATATAGAGTAACATGACCTCCTTACAATATATATCCCTTGTATCAAATAACATGAGACGAGGTTTAATGTTAGATGATGTGCATTAAGTAATTAGTAGTTAGTTAATATATGAATTTATATACAGTGGGCAGAAACCCTTTAAAAAGCTGGCCAAAATAAAAAGTGTTAATTTTCAACGTGATTTTTAACATGAGTTAAGTGTTAATTTTTAACATGAGTTAAGTGTTAATTTTTAACATGAGACGAAGTTTAATGTTAAATGATTTGCATTAAGTAATTAATATTAAGTTAATATATGAATATATATACAGTGCACAGTGGGCAGAAACCCTTTAAAAAGCTGGACAAAATAAAAAGTGTTAATTTTCAACATGATTTTTGACATGAGTTAAGTGTTAATTTTTAACATGAGACGAGGTTTAATGTTAGATGATGTGCATTAAGTAATTAGTATTAAGTTAATATATGAATATATATACAGTGCACAGTGGGCAGAAACCCTTTAAAAAGCTGGCCAAAATAAAAAGTGTTAATTTTCAACATGATTTTTGACGTGAGTTAAGTGTTAATTTTAACATGAGACGAGGTTTAATGTTAGATGATGTGCATTAAGTAATTAGTATATTTAGTTAATATATGAATATATATACAGTGCACAGTGGGCAGAAACCCTTTAAAAAACTGGCCAAAATAAAAAGTGTTAATTTTCAACATGATTTTTGACGTGAGTTAAGTGTTAATTTTAACATGAGACGAGGTTTAATGTTAGATGATGTGCATTAAGTAATTAGTATATTTAGTTAATATATGAATATATATACAGTGCACAGTGGGCAGAAACCCTTTAAAAAGCTGGCCAAAATAAAAAAAAAAGTGTTAATTTTCAGTTTCCATCCACATGGGGTTGCTTATAAATATCAAATGTATTATATGTCACCATAGCCGACAAATTTATGTCTTCCGAAAAGTTTTAGTGGGGGTTGAAAGTTGACCTACATAGGGGGGAGTCAATTACTATAATGGGAGTTTTCTCAAATACGGTTGCTCGCTTTTGAAGCTTCTAATAAAAAATATTTCGAAGAAGCTATAAGATATAATAGAACAGACTACTAGTTATATGTATAACCTTAAAAAAATTTATTGGGTTTTCTTAAAAGTTTATATATTTTTTTAATTTGAAAAGAATGAATTTTATGTTTAAAGATCTTTTTTGTGACATATTTTTGTAAACATATTCAATATCTAGAATGGATTTTTTTAGTACATTGGAAAAATTACAGAATTTCGTCCAGGTTTTTACCTTTTTTGCCTCAATGTACAGTGGGATAAACTGAGAAGTTTGGTTGACGCATAAAAAATATCAGCTTTACATTTAGTTATTGAAATATTCAGAATTCGATATTCTATCGTGCGTGAAAAATAACGTTAATGACTAATAACATAATTGAGAATTAATTAAAAATCATTTTTTTCAATTAGAATTCAAAATAATATTGCCAAAATTTGATAAAACAAAAATATCTAGAATTCTATATAGTTTCAATTCAGACAGTGAAAATTACATAAATATTTTTAGTTTTTATTTAATACATAAAATCTGTCCAAATCCAAGAAAAATCAATTTCAAAATTATCAAATACAGAATTTCTTACTATCCGCTTTAAATACAATAGTAAAAAAAAGCATAACTTATTTGAAGTGGAAAAATAACTTTAAAATTGGCTGCGGAAAAACTTTTTACAAAATACTAATTGTATTCTAAATTATGCCGTACTTTTGAAATTTTTACATTAATATTGAAACTTACTGTATCAAACTATGTGTCAGAAGTCATTTATTCCACTACCTGTTTTATGATTATCAGAGTAACTTCTTTTTGCACGTAATACATTGTTTCACGCTTCATAAATAATACTATTGATTTCTTTGTTCCATATAAACAGTAGGTTCAATAGTCATTAGCAAACGTGTGGGATAGAGAGATAAATAACACGTTATCTGATTAATGGGAATTATTCACCGCTAGTTACTCTAGTTAATTTGTGTAATTAACTGTATTTGGGGTCAATTTGGAGAGAGCGAAATGCGACGTTCAATCCAATTTGTGTCAAGATTTCCTTGCTCTGCTACATTACGCTTGGATGCCTAAGAAAATGGTTGATTAGTTGGTTGGTTGGTTGGTTGGTAGACATATATTTTCAGGCTTGTGTGCTTAGTCACAAAGACCCGCTTATAAACCTTCGTCAAGAAGGACGGAGACGACATACACATACAAGACAGATGCTGCCATCTATCGCCACCTCCACATTTTAGACATGTCCCTGAAGAGGAGGGAAATAGTCTCCAGGGACCTGTACCCATGGTAAACTGCGCAATGTTTGACCACAGGACTTTCGGACCCAACAGATTTGATTTAACGAGCACGTACTCCGCATATACCCGGCAGGTCTTCAGTTGGGTCTTCAGTTGATCTCGATCGCGGGACCTTCCGATCTCGAGACCAAGACGCTGACCTACGGCCACAAGAGAGAGAAAATGGTTGATTAGTTGGGTTTGTATAGCTAGTTTATTTCTTTTCTCAAGGCGTGCTTATACCAAACATAATCCGTAGTGTTTTTTTAGTATGCATCTAATTATATTGACTCTACATAGTCAATAATTGCCTCGCTATTTTAGAACCGTGGTCAATTGACAAGGTTGCTACCTGAGCTGTCACCCAATGGAATTTCGAGCGACATAGTACGCGCCGATGCTACCTCTATCGGGACTTTGTACTTCATAGATTTAACGAGCATGTCTATCCAAGTATACAAGGGTAATTTAGTTGTATATTGATTGCATATTACCGTCTATAGGAAAGCAGTTACTACCACTGGGATCGAACCAGCACCAAACGCTTGCGATCCTATCTGGGATGATAGCGTCCATTGTCCAACGCTATTCCAGCAGGGCTACCAAGACTCCCGAGAAAATGGGGTAGGGTAGGGTAAGGTACATATATATTCCGGCTTATGAGAATGGTTATAAGAGTGGATGGGTATGTAGGTAATCGTTTTCGGTTGGCTATTTCTAGAGTTTGGGAAAAGCTTAAACACAACCATGTATACCTCGTAATTTAAAACCCTGGTCCAGTGACGAAGAGTCCAGACGAATGGACAACCAATGGAACTTAGACACTACAAGAAGAGCCATTTAACGAGCAGTATACTCGAGCACCTCAGTGATTTTTAAGTGATTTTCTGATATATTGAGTGATTTTTAAGTGATTTTCTGCTTACACTGTAAAAAATATGTTACTTTTACAGTAAAAACATATTTTGATAAACATATACTGTTATTTTCCTTAAACAGTGTTTTTTGGTAAAAATATGCTGTTTAATCCTTTCACTTCTAAAACGGCTCTGGTGGCCGTACAACCAAAGGTCAATAAAGATATTCTTATCACACGCTAAACATTCTGGGTTCGGGTTCGAATCCCGGTAAGGCATGGGTGTTTGTGTTTGTCGAGTATATGCGGAGTACGTGCTCGTTAAATCTGTTGGGTCCGAAACCAAATCAATTCCAAAAGTTCCCATACGAAATCAATGCCTCTGGGGTGACAAGCCAATTCTGGGGATCCTCTAGTTGGCCTCTGTCTCTAAAAATTAGATGGATCCACTTATGTGTGTGTGTTGTCTGTTGTGTCTGTCTTACTTGACGAAGGTTTATAAGCGGGTCTCTGACCAAGCACACAAACCTGAATATATATGTCTACCAACCAACCAACGCTAAACAAAAATCCAGCGTGGAATTCTTTATGCTGATTCATTACCCTTAGTTCCACCGAATTGGTTGTCCAAGCCATTCTAGAGGTGTTATGACAAAACAAAACAAACTTACCACACAATGGGCTAGTAATGGCGGTGTGGCAATGCAGTACGCACACGTTTGGGGTTCCAGACAGTTTTGTTTGTTCTAAAAAAACATCAGTATCTAACATGGGGCAGTATTGTAGGGCCCATTGAAAGTCTAAATACTAGTTTGGGGTACCAGATACATGATAATAGATAAACTTATTGCACATAAACTTCAGTAAATTTATTAAACAAGCTTTTTGTATTATTCAATTTACTTTAAAAAATGTATTCTTATTGTTGTTCAATATATTAGATTGTAAAAATGTATTAAGTAAATGAGTATTCTTGATAAGTATGGATTTTCTTAATATTTAGAATGAATTTAGCAGCAAATTCTTTAGGAGAGCCGTTTAAAGTTTTTTGCAAAAATTAAAAAAACTATCACCAAATCGTTCCAAATGAACCTAGAAAAATATTTGGCATGGATATCGGTTTTATGAGTACAAAAAGAAGCATACGTTGTCATTTTTAGCCTACTTTTCTTTTTTTAATTCGAAAGAATTAAAAAAATGAAAAAGTAGGTATTGACATGCGGTCGATGTCCGTCTGTCCGTCCGTACCCCCCTTCCAAAATCGGTTCTAATCATCGGATCTTAAAAATTCTTTTTTTGTTAGAAAGCTATAACCTCAGATACACAACTTTCATACTTTTTGTCCGTCTGTCTGTACGTCCGGACGGACATAAATCTACTATCTGTCGGCGAATTTCCCATTGAATTAGCATTGAAATTCAATTTTGAGTCATTTAAATCACTGTAGGTATTGAAATGCGGTTGATGTCCAACTGTCTGTCTGTCCATCTGTCTGTCTGTTCGTATGTCTGTCCGTCTGTCTGTCCGCCTGTCTGTCCGTTTGTCTGTCTGTACCCCCCTTCCAAAATCGGTTCTAATCATCGGATCTTAAAAATTCTTTTTTTGTTAGAAAGCTATGACCTCAGATACCCAACTTTCATACTTTTTGTCCGTCTGTCTGTACGTCCGGACGGACATAAATCTACTATCTTTCGGCGAATTTCCCATTGAATTAGCATTGAAATTCAATTTTGAGTCATTTAAATCACTGTTGCCAAATCAACAATGGCATGAGAAACTTTATTTAAACATATTTGAAGCAAAATAATATTTTCATGAATCAGTTTGGAATGACGTCATAAAATGTAGAACAATTTGATTCTTTGATTATTCATTAATTATCTACCAAGAAAGCGGCAAGGCATACTTTTGCATGCAATTATGCTTAGTTTTAATTTACATTTCTTGTTTTTTAATGCAGTTCGGAGTAGTTTCATTACTTTTGTTATTAATAAATATTTATTCTTCGAACTACAAATAAATCACGAGCAGATGATAAATAATATTTAATTAATTTGCGAACGAATATTAAGGAAAATAGTTGATTTTGGCTTTTAGAAGTTTAAATTATAGCTGGGTGCTGTGTTTCGATTTTTTTTTCTAATGTGTATAAATCTAGTGTAGAAACGGCTGTTGATGATATTTACTTTAGGAACCTAGTTTTCTTCCCGATTAGAACTTCAGTAAGTATTTAAGTAACAGGAAAGTAGGCTATTTTAGTTCTTTATGAACTTCTTGTTTATTTTAAATTTGCATTTGCTGTGAAATTTTCAGATAGGTTACATTTCCGCATACAAAATCGTTAAAATGTCAGCGCGGACCTAACTGAAAATTTCTCAGAAATTACTAATTTAAAGTAAAAAAATAATAAAGCATACTTTTTGTACTTATAAAACGGATATCCATGCCATATACTTTTCATAAGGTTCATTTGGAACGATTTTGTGATCAATTTAATTTTTACTAAAACTTTAAACGGCTCTCCTGATTAATGGTGTTTTTCGCGATAGGTCACTTTTCCGCCCACGCCACGGTGCGATATTACAGATTGCTTCTATAACATGAGTGGGCCAATGCAATAACGAGCCAAACCCATTTGCAGTTAAGCCACTTTTCTTTGCATTGGGAATAAAATTTCAAATTGTTGAAAATAACTAATAAGTCGTTTATACCGATTCTGAACTTCGAAAATTAATGTGGTCAATCTCATTCGGCCATCGTTATAGACATGTTTTTAAGGTATCGTTTTACTTTGGGTACTGGTAATCCTTAGCGTTTTACATTCGATTCGAAATTTTGTGAATCTTACAACCATCTTTTTCGTACCATTATTATAATTACAAGATGTGACGTTATTGAAAACTATACCATTTAATGCAGCCACTACTACTCATAAAATTTAAAGAACAAATTAATTTTATGTTAAATTCAAACATACAAAACGATATCCGATAGCCAAAGTCCAATATATGAAGGCTATCTGACAAGAATGCGTCGTTATTATATTGATTGACATTCACTTATAAAGGCTTTTTCCACTATCGAAGTACATTAAGACTTGTTTACATAGCGTAAATGATTGTGAAATAAATGAAAGCTTGTAAGTGTATTTTCAATTATTATGCTATGCGTTTAATGATTTATCAATATTTGATGCGTTAACAAAATAACAAAATTCGTGTTACCCTTTTAATATGCAATCATCAATGAAACTGTTCAATATAAAATAACAATGAGGCAATTTTTTGTTTGGTGTATACTTCTAATGGTTACTTTGTGGATGAGTTTTTTCTGAGAAATAATACAGAACAAGACATGGAAGCACGCAAAACTTAATTTATTTATGTACATCCATTATCTCTTTTATAATTTGACAGTTTTGAATGAAAAAACTGTACTTCTAATCGGTTATAATAATTTTCGGGACAGTTTTGGATCAATTTCTCCCAACTGAGGAGATTTTGGGTGCAATTTTATTGGCAGGTAATAATAAGTGACTATTACTAATTTGATATCGCTATTTCTTTTAACTTTACTTCAAAACAACGAGACTGTTTTCCCTTGTTGTCCGTGACTGGTTATTATTTCATCAAAACATCGTCAATAACCCTTTCAGAAGGAGTTTCATTGTCTTCCAGGGATGTTTGGGACTATTAGTCGAAAGTAGTATCGAATGGTTTTCATTGTTAAATATGTTAAATTTCAACAATTCGTAAACTTGTAAAACTCTACTATGTATCGAAAACTATACTTTTAATCAGTTTTAATAGTTTTCGTGACAGTTTTGGATCGATTTTCCTCAATTGTGGAGATTTTGAGTGCTCCTTAATGAGAAATTTAAATTTTATTGGCACGTAATAAGTGACTAATACTAATTTGATGTCGCTATTTCTTTCAATTTTACTTCAATACAATGAGACTTTTTACCCTCGTAGTCTAGACTGTAGACTAGACTGGTTATTATTTTTCATAACATCGTCAAAAACCCTTTAAGTAGGAGTTTCATTCTCTTCCAGGGATGTCTGGGACTATTAGTCGAAAGTAATATCGAATGGTTTTCATTGTTAAATATGTAAATTTCAACAATTCGTAAACTTGTAAAATTCTGCTATGTATCGAAAACTATACTTTTAATCAGTTTTAATAGTTTTCGTGACAGTTTTGGATCGATTTTCCTCAATTGTGGAGATTTTGAGTGCTCCTTAATGAGAATTAAATTTTATTGGCACGTAATAAGTGACTAATACTAATTTGATGTCGCTATTTCTTTCAATTTTACTTCAATACAATGAGACTTTTTACCCTCGTAGTCTAGACTGTAGACTAGACTGGTTATTATTTTTTCATAACATCGTCAAAAACCCTTTAAGTAGGAGTTTCATTCTCTTCCAGGGATGTCTGGGACTATTAGTCGAAAGTAATATCGAATGGTTTTCATTGTTAAATATGTAAATTTCAACAATTCGTAAACTTGTAAAATTCTGCTATGTATCGAAAACTATACTTTTAATCAGTTTTAATAGTTTTCGTGACAGTTTTGGATCGATTTTCCTCAATTGTGGAGATTTTGAGTGCTCCTTAATGAGAAATTTAAATTTTATTGGCACGTAATAAGTGACTAATACTAATTTGATGTCGCTATTTCTTTCAATTTTACTTCAATACAATGAGACTTTTTACCCTCGTAGTCTAGACTGTAGACTAGACTGGTTATTATTTTTTCATAACATCGTCAAAAACCCTTTAAGTAGGAGTTTCATTCTCTTCCAGGGATGTCTGGGACTATTAGTCGAAAGTAATATCGAATGGTTTTCATTGTTAAATATGTAAATTTCAACAATTCGTAAACTTGTAAAATTCTGCTATGTATCGAAAACTATACTTTTAATCAGTTTTAATAGTTTTCGTGACAGTTTTGGATCGATTTTCCTCAATTGTGGAGATTTTGAGTGCTCCTTAATGAGAAATTTAAATTTTATTGGCACGTAATAAGTGACTAATACTAATTTGATGTCGCTATTTCTTTCAATTTTACTTCAATACAATGAGACTTTTTACCCTCGTAGTCTAGACTGTAGACTAGACTGGTTATTATTTTTTCATAACATCGTCAAAAACCCTTTAAGTAGGAGTTTCATTCTCTTCCAGGGATGTCTGGGACTATTAGTCGAAAGTAATATCGAATGGTTTTCATTGTTAAATATGTAAATTTCAACAATTCGTAAACTTGTAAAATTCTGCTATGTATCGAAAACTATACTTTTAATCAGTTTTAATAGTTTTCGTGACAGTTATGGTTCGATTTCCCTCAATTGTGGAGATTTTGAGTGCTCCTTAATGAGAAATTTTTATTTTATTGGCACGTAATAAGTGACTAATACTAATTTGATGTCGCTATTTCCTTTAATTTTACTTCAATACAATGAGACTTTTTTCTCTTGTAGTCCTAGACTGGTTATTATTTTTTCATAACATCGTCTAATCAGTTTTAATAGTTGCCGTGGCAATTTTGGATTGATTTTTCCCAACTGAGGAGATTTTTTCTAAATTTGAAATTTTAATTTTATTGGCACGTAATAAGTGACGAATACTAATTTTATATCGTTTTTCTCACTTTCAATTTTACTTCAATACAATAAGACAGTTTTCCCTTGTAGTACGAGACTGGTTATTATTTCTTCATAACGTCATCAATAACCCTTTCTGTACGAGTTTCATTCTCTGCTTTCGATGTTTGGGACTATTAGCAGTAGAGCAGAAAGCAGTAAAGAATTGTTAATTTCAACAATCCGTAAGCTGATAAAATTCTATGTATCGAAACAACCATTTTTACAAGTTTTAAAATTTTCTGTATATTAGTGTATAGTATGTTCAAAAGAGTTTGATGTAAGCTACTATTCTTGTTAAAAACAACAACATTGTTTTAAGAAATAAAATGGAAAGACGTGTACTACCATTGGAACCCAGGGGTGTTGAAATTCTGGTTGTCAAAGCAAAATCATCTAGCGCAAATTTTTTTGGCTGGTTTAAAGTTAAAAAATCCAAACGTATAATATGCAAACATAGTTTATGTCTGGATAAATTACTGAATATTTGTTCTCTTTGTGGTTTGCCTCTTTCGTCAATTATGCTAAAACATAACAAGAAAGACATTAGTAAAATGATGAAATCATGGTGCTATTCTGTCATGCTTATAAAAATTATATTGTTCTCCTGTAGCATGGCATTTATCTACCAATTATTTGATTCTGTGTCAATCTGTTTATCTGTGTATGCCGTTATCGTATGCGGAAACTTATCAACCTTGCTAATTTTCATGAAGAGAAAAGCTTTGTGTAGCTCAATGCAAAACTTATGCCACCTAGCGTCTGTTTTGAATCCAGGTATAAACGTTGGCAAAAATAGCAACAATTTTGAATTGTTCGTTTTCGCCATTTTTTTCGCTTTTCTCTCCGGATGCATGAGTGTCTTCTTTTTCAACGACGTCTTCGAGTTGTTCTTGCACACTATCCACCTTCCTCCATTCATTAAACAAGGATCGAAAACTGAATATCTCAACTTTGTTTTGTTCTGCATCATTTCGTCGTACCTCTCCAGTGTACTAACTGGAGGCCTCGTGTACTTAATCTGCAAGAATATATACAAGACTATTGGAGACATTTTAATAGAATACAGACTGGAGCTCAAGAAACATCTGCGGACCATAGAAACCTGGACCATCGAATCACTGTCAAACGATATCAGTGTCTTTAAGAACATTATCCTCAGAGTCAATGAAATCGAAGAGGTCTTTGGAGTATTTGTTCTGCTTCTGTACGCTATCCTGATATGTGGATTCTTCAACACAGTCAGCGTCATAATACAGAACAGTTCTCGTCTTGATTCGGCGGCTAACAAAGCCTTTATTGCATGTAATATCTGCGCAGCAACAACAACCTTCGTTCAGATGTCTCGCTACGGTTCCTACATCAGCAGTCAAGTCCAGAGCCTAAAGACGCAGATGATAGTGTGCTCAGACAAGTTCATTAGATCTTCTCCTTCCAAATCAACAATGGACGTGTTCCATTATTTGTTCGAAATTGTCATGAAGTCTCAGATAGAAGTTACTGGCAATGGTATGTTCGTTATTAATTATAGCCTTGTACTTACCATAATTTCCACGATGGTAACATACAGTGTTCTCATACTTCAGTTAGATAACAAAAACTCAATTAGTTACACAGAATCACCCGTAGAATCTTCAACGCAGACACTGTCATAAAACATATCGAAACATTCGTCCGAATTTTGTAGTGAACAAATTCCGCATCGCCTGTACTATCTAGGCGCCTATGACAACCCTGGTCAAGATGTCTAAATACTGATAACATCATCAGTTATGTCCAGTGCCTAACGAGGCAGATGATAGCGTGCTTAGACAAGATCATTAGCTTCTCTTCCCAAATCAACAATGAACGAGTTTCATTATTTGTTCAAAATTATAATAATGAACTTGTGGCGGTGTGCCTTGTGATGAACTAGACCTGCAGCTTTTGCCAGAGCAGCTAACCAAAATTCAACTAATTATATCAGGTGGCGCTGCACTTCCGGCCACAGGCTATATAAGCTACGTCGCCGACCGGAACACTCTCTCCTGTTTCTTAATTTTCCCATGGCACTTGTCACGACCTTTCCCCTGGTCGACATGCCACGTATTTTCAACTTGAGTTTTATGCTTTGTTAAGTTTGTACAATGGTTAGGAATTTATATTAAGTTTATTATGGTTGTTGGAATAAAGATTGATTTTATATGAAACTTGAAATTTTCTTCAACATCCCACTTCTGACACCATAAACTGGTGACCCGGACGTGATACGAACACGCAACCTTCTGATGTACCCACGTTTTCGTGAGACTGGACTGCGTGAGGAAATCGCTTCAGCAACCGTACGTGGGCCCTTACGAGGTGTTGGAAAGGAAAGAGAAGTTCTTTTGCATTAACATTTCCGGCAAGTCAAAAGTGATTTCAATTGATAGGTTGAAGCCAGCCTACCTGTTAGAGGAATCGGGCAATTTCAAGAATGTGTCAATGAACAGCGGTCAAGAGATTTCAGTGCCGAATTCAGACAATGACTCTTTGCAGAACTCTAAAAACGGCTATACAACCCGTTCTGGCCGAAAAGTCAGATTTCGCTTTCCTGTTTGAAATTGTTACTACTTATTACTGTTCTCAGTTGTAAAGTTGCTACTAATCAATTTATTCATGTTTTTTCTTCATACTTTGCAATTTTTTGGTCTTTCAGACTGGAGGGGGAGTGATGTGGCGGTGTGCCTTGTGATGAACTAGACCTGCAGCTTTTGCCAGAGCAGCTAACCAAAATTCAACTAATTATATCAGGTGGCGCTGCACTTCCGGCCACAGGCTATATAAGCTACGTCGCCGACCGGAACACTCTCTCCTGTTTCTTAATTTTCCCATGGCACTTGTCACGACCTTTCCCCTGGTCGACATGCCACGTATTTTCAACTTGAGTTTTATGCTTTGTTAAGTTTGTACAATGGTTAGGAATTTATATTAAGTTTATTATGGTTGTTGGAATAAAGATTGATTTTATATGAAACTTGGAATTTTCTTCAACATCCCACTTCTGACACCATAAACTCTCCAGATAGAACTGCCCTGTTAAAAAGTTTGGTGCAAGATTGTACCGGAGTACTGGAACTTTCTTGTGTGATAACACGACATGAATTTACCAATGACCAATCATCAAGAATTTACATGACCACGACCTGAATTTACCAATATTTAGGTTTTTGACATTGGAATATCTTTTACAAAAGTTGCTTCACTATTTTGAATTTGCCATAAAAAAACAATTATTAAGGTGTTTTATATATTCATAATGTCCTTGAAAAATTGTTTTAACGAGGAATTTGCATGCAATCACAGAAATAAATTATCTGAATTCAAAAATTTGATTTTTTTTATTTTGACAATACTTTTTCATAGGAAAAGCGCCAAATATTTCATCATCAATTACTTTCGTCCTTTTCTCACATTAATATTTCCTTAAAAACGTAGAAATGTAAAGATGGTTCAATTCACCATACTTCATTAAAAAATTCGTAATTAGACCCAAAAAAGCTCACTCTCATGGAAGCCGCAACATTCAACCACTGACGGCGTCACTTGAACAAGCTTCTAAATTATGAGGCGTGATTGTCTGTTTTAGAGCTCCATGAAGGCTCGAAATTAACGTTATACTAGAGATGCACGAGGTCTTTTGGTGACATGCATCGTAATGTGAAAAGGCTGATAACTGAGCTACACTACGTCAGGATTTTGGACCTCCCATATTTAACGAGCACGTGTGTTCTTATGTTTTCGGAGTAATTTTGTTGGATTTTGGATGCACAAATGGAAAACCGGGAATTGATCCGAAAACCAAGCCTAACTTCATAAAAGTTGCTTAGTATTGTTTGCAAAAAAGCAACTCATTCTAAAGTTTCTCAAAGAATGCTGGATACGCTATATCATCCAGGCTATATCATCAGGCTATTTTCTATGTACGAGGGCTGGTTTTTTTTCAACCTCCGATGGGCTGTAACAAAAAGACTGGTCAAAATACAAAAAAGATTTTTTTTTTTTACCAAAAGTAATGTACAATACTGCTTATTTCTCCACATAATCATCTTGGCGATTAAGGCATTTGTTATACCTGTAAACAAGCTTTGAAATACTCTCATCATAAAATGTAGCCGCCAATGATTGGGAGGGAGATGTGACGGTTTCGTTTAAAAAAAGTTTGGTTGGTTGGTAGACATATATATTCAGGTTTGTGTGCTTGGTCAATGGTCAGACCCGCTTATAAACCTTTAAAAAAAAGTAAATTTGGAAGCTTTACGTCAATTTTTTTTGGTCAAGGTGATTATATGGAGAAATAAGCAGTATTGTACTTTACTTTTGGTAAAAAAATCTTTTTTGTATCTTGACCTGTCTTTTGTTACAGCCCATCGGAGGTTGAAAAAAAACAGCCCTCGCACAAAAAGGCCCCCCGGTGGCCGAGAGGTGTAAGCGACGAGCCTCTCACCGAGAAGGTTCTTCGTTCTGTTCTTATCCTAGCCATACTATAAACGTATTCATGCTGGTGGAAAAAAATCCTCTAAAAATCACCGGGTGCCCGAGTACACTGGGATATACGTGCTCGTTAAATCTGTGGAGTCGAAAGTCTCGACGGCGTTTGCGTACAATGTCACTCGAAGTTCCGTTTGGTGCCCGCTCAGGTGTCGACCTCGTCATTTGACCAAGGTTCTAAATTACGAGGCGTAATTGGCTGAGTTAAAGCTCCTAAAGAAGGCTAGAAATAGGCAGCTGGAAACGATTACATTAGCATGTACAAAAAAGTTGTTCAAATTATTGAACGGGTTTGAGACTAATTGTCTAATAATTATTTATATTGTGCGTTAATTGGTGTAAACAACAATACCGTGCATGTTATATATGTACTATAGAAAAAAAATTAATCAGTATCTTAAAAGAAATCTTCGTATTTGTGAATTTGCATATTTCTTTATGTTACATACTTACATTGATGGCTTTTTATAAGCTTCTGATAATTGAAATGTGAAAAGAAATGTGGAATTATGTAAATATGTGTATTTGTATTTCAGAGATGCGTTAAAAGAGGTACCTTGAGAAAGAACCAAGTACTAAAAAACCATTGCACAATAAGGCAGTATTTTGACCAACAATACTTGATGTCTCTAACCACATACCATTAGGCATTGAATTTGTAAATATATGGGGTAGGTGTAGACTTTGCAAATTCTTTCAAATTCATAAGGGTGGCACTAGGAACACACTATTCGTCTTATTCTCCCTCCTTTTGCTTTTTAAAAAAATATTTTTCAGCGTGTATTTTAACGGCAAAAAGAATTTAACGTAATTTTTCAACTTTTCTGTTTATCTTCAACTTTTGCAATTTTAATCAAGTAGATGGCTATGAAGAAGGACGAAGTTTAAAAAAAATTGGAACAATTGTTTCGGTTGATTATAATGGCGGAAGTAATTTTACTTTATAAAACTGGAAACAAGCTGTGACTATGCACCGCCATGTAGATTGAGTTCAATCCTTCCATGATTTGCATTTCAGTAAAAAAATGATTATTATTTCCCAATCTAATAAAATTACTTTACGGACTTTGTATATTGAATAAAAAATATATAGTGAAAAAAAAACAATTTCTCTCACATTAAATTTCTTTCTTGCTTATTATATAAATTGTAAAAGTAATGTGGTTTACAATAAATTGTTTTCAAAAATTCAAGTGTAATTTAAATTAAAAAAATTGTGGTTTAATAAGTGCAAATAAGTAAATAAAAAATATCAAATAATTGATGCCTTTACTAAAAGTTCGTCATTATTACGCAGTTTCAGTGAGTAGTCGCATAAGATCAGTCCACCATTAAAATTAATTCGACTATAATAAAAAAGGAGAACAAAGAAAACCTCAAACTTAAATATTGATAATTAAATACTCGGATGATTTATTTATTCGAATTTGTTTTCTTGTTATCACTATTTTCACCTGGTAATAAAATTCTTATACATTGTTAGGAAGTACTGTTACAGATATTGTGATTTAAAAAATAATGCACTAAGTCTAAGCACTGCTTATCCCTAGTACCTGAAAAGCAGATGGGACAAACCTCCTCCTCTTTTGGTCTTCCAAGGGTAACAATTACTGTATTGGTCTTTCAGTAGGAACGATTTATGACTGCCATGTTATCCCATTTTCACCAGGTATAAGAATTATCATAACATCAATTTAAACCAAAATTAAAAAGAAAATAACATCCGGTTATTTAATTATGAATTGATAAAATTTTAAAATAGTGTCGTCATCTGCTGAATATTTTGAAGCATTTTAAAACTTCAAAAATATATAATTAAATAACTAGATAACATTTTCGTTTCAAATTTGTTTCATTTACCGCGGGAAAAAGGGCTAACAAGGCAAAGCAATGCTCCTGTGGAAGTTGTGATTCTAAAACTAATGCATTACCTCTATGGGACTGACAATCCATCTTAATCATTTGGTAGGAACATAGTTACACTGCCCATATATTAGATTTACTTTCCTTAGGGTACGAAAATACTCAATATATTCCCAGATCGTTTTCATCAATAAATTTCAATAGCTCTTTAGAGAGGGGGTAACGGAATAAAATTAATCTGTATAAGAGGAAAAAGAATAAAGCACACACACATACATAGTAAAACATTTTATTGCTTATTCATACATAGGAAATAAGTTCAAGAATATTTTTATTGCTCATGCCGCTGTAGCTGGTGTTGCAGCAGTTGCTGGGGTCGCTGCAGTAGCTGGTGTTGCTGCAGTTGCAGCCTTTGCGGCAGTAGCTGGTGTTGCTGCAGTCGCAGCCGTTGCTGCAGTTGCAGCCGTTGCTGCAGTTGCTACTGGCGCCGCTATTTAAAAATATTAGTTTATTTTTTTCAACAGGTTGCTTTTTCTCTTTTAAAATCCTTATGAAATACCTAAAAACTTTAAAAGCGTGCGTGAAACTTCACAGGCGAAAATGCTAAAATTGGAGTTAGCTGGATCATTCAAGTAAACATAAGTATGATTTTTATTCAAGCAAGTATACAGTTTATTACCAGAAATGATTATTCCTAAATCTATGCTTATATGATACACACTTAATATTACCCCTAGTAAGGGTTTCAACAACGAGATTCTAATGTTTGGCTTTGCTTCAAATTTTTTTAATGTATATTATCTATTTGACTTAAAACAAACAAGTAGAAGAGATCAAATAAAAGGTTGTAAATATAAGTACAATTCTTAAAAGATTGTCTGGAGTATAATGGGGTTGCGGTAGAGGTACCCAGAGAAATCGGAAGTATTATAAATACATAAATCCAATCATAACGTATTGCTTCAAACTACTAATAGCGAGTAGTAGGAAAGTCAGGATTCGAATAAAATTAAGCTTTGAGACTGATTACGAAGGCAATAAAAGCAGCACCTATAGTAGATACACTCTTCTTAACTAAAAGTAACTCATTAGAGGAAATTATGCAACAGAAGATGTGAAAAATGTTTAAATAAATAATGATTAGATTACGAATGAACAACTTCTGGAGATATTATGTGGGTACCAGACATAATCCAACCGTCTAAACCAAGCAAGCCATAATGCCGATACCCGAAAAAATGACAGGCCATAAACCCAACGAGGATGAAACGAGGATGATTTTGGAAATCACAAACATAATTAATCGGAGTATTTTAAATAGTCCTTTGTTTATGTTTATTTTTTTGTGTTTCATAATTTGGACTTATTTATTATGTGTTCTGGTCCCGATGGACATAATATTTTCTTGTAATAGGTAATGAAATAAGCTAATGGTGTTTTTTGCGCTGAGTTCAAATATTCTTGTGCCCAACAATATTTAACAACAAACAGTTTCTATCTTATTTAAAATAAACATTCTAAATTCGAAAAAAATCGACAAAAAATATGTATTTCTAGTGTCGGAATTTTGACCCTGTCGGATCAGGAATGGCCAGACAGAGATCTGCCGCCGCTTTTCATTCTTTCTTATATTTTTTTTCTCATTATATTATATTCATTTTTTCATGGTATCATTTACTATGTGTGGGTTTGGATGCTAAATACCTATGTTTCATCATTTCTTTGAGTCCAAAAATATTTTGAAAAAAATTTCTGAACCCTGTTTAAAAGTCTTTCAAAATACTGCATCAGAGAATAAATTTTTACAACCTTTCATTAAATGTGCAATTATTGTTCTCGTCTGTATAAAAATGAATGTTTGGATCGCAAATTGTGTACTTCATTGTGTATTTCATTTATTATTCTCAGATTATATTTTTCATAAAATGAAATTTAAATCTTGATTCTAGAATATAGAGGATTCTAATTCATCTTATCAGGACAAAATATACACAATTTTCTAGTAAGTAATAGACGTTTTGTAAGACATGGTTGTCTGTGTGGGTTCGAGTACCGCTTAGGAATATTCTGGTTATGCTAGCTACATTTTAATTAGTACTTCCGTTACTAATGATTTGAGCATATCATATATTTTTTTAATTTCGAAACCACGATATTTTAATGTGCGCATATTCTCTCCATAACTCGAAACACTTTTGGTATTTTTGTTGGTTATATATAAAAAATGGTGGAGACATATTAGCTAAAAAGATAGTGCAACTGACTTACCTTGGCTAAGTACGCAACTTATACATATAATAATAAAACACGTCCTTATGAGGGTATTCATGATGGGGCTTGTTCAATAGACATAAAACACCTTAGAATAAAGTTTAATGTATAATTAGTTTTTAGACACGACACATCGTTATTTATACAAAAAGTAAAACCCTGATCTGTGTCACAGCTGGTTAACTGTGATAAGTATATTGATACAACTATGATGTTATAACTACGATGATTCATTTAACAATGCGACGTACTACTTTCCATTAAATTCGATTCGTTCTATAATTCTCAAGCTGTATGATTATAGTTAACATGTAGCTGTTATACAACGGAAGGAAAATCCATAGAACCATATCAGCTGCGCCCTTGAAAAACCGAAATTAACAGAATTGTTTTTGAGGTGGTTTTATTTGATTGTTAGGACGGTTCGCGTGCGTGTTCTTAAATTACAGCTGAGATGGACGACACGATCTTTACGTTCAAAATAAATTAATAAATTAAGTTCTAAAAGGCATAAATTTTAGCTGCCAAGCCAACAAATTATCTATTGGTTTATTTGTTGCAGGAAAATAAGAATAAAAGTGCAATACTACTGTTAAAAAAAACTTCGTTGGTTCAGTTTTAACCACCAAAATCATTAATCACTACTTCAGACAAGTATAACTAGTTTCATAAACTAATGCAGTCCTGTGTTTATATTGAAATACACATCACAATATTAATCAATAATTATAGGTACACAAAATTATGCCGCAATAAATAAAATTATATTTTTGCTTTTTTAATATCATTTGTGATATTTGGACTATTATGCTTTCATATTAATTTACTGTGAAACTGATATTTTTTATGTTATGATTTCACTTACTTTCTTAACATTAAATATGTGTGGGTTTTAAAAACTAATTTCGACACAATATTCTTGTTATAGCAAATATTCCTTATAGGATTGCTGACGGTGTGAACTGGAGAAATGTTATTTTTTCTGATGAAAAGCGTTTCAATCTTGATAGCCCCGATAGTTGGAATAGTTACTGGCATGATTTGAGAAAAGAAAAAGCAGTCAGATGGAGCATACGTTTTAAAGGTGGATCGCGTATGTTTTGGAGACAGCGGAAAACGGATTTGGTACTTGTGCCTATCAATATGAACACAGAGTTGTATTTTCAAATCTTAGAAGTACAACTACTTACTTATTGTTCACCTTTAGGAGGTGACGATTTCGTTTTTCAACAAGACGAAGCTTCTTGCCACACCTCTAAAGCCGGCAAAAGAGTGGTTTGATAAACGAAAGATCAATCTTTTGACATGGCCACCTGATTCCCCAGACCTGAATATTATGGAAAATGTTTGGTCTTACATGGTGAGGCATGTTTATGCGCAAGGTCAGCAGTACAATTCATTTCAAGAGCAAGAAGACAAAATTTATGCAGTATATGGGACAGTATCCATGCTGTATTTTTGAAGAAACTTGCTGAAAGTATGCCAAGTAGAATGTTTGATTGTTTAAGTAAAAAAGAAGCAGCAACAAAGTATTAATTGTACAAATAATGACAATAAATTGCACTGTCCTTATATTTCTGAACCTCCATTTATTCTCCATTACTCTGTTTTTCAGCTGTACTTTTAAATTATCGAGTTTAAAGCTTATAAATTGTGTTTATACATGATATAAAAATAAACATATACATACTTGTTGTAGTAAGTAAATAGCTTTCAGTGTTGCTGAAGCCATAAAAACCTGTTGTCCTTATAATTATGATCCGCACTGTATTTTTAACCTGTCCGAAGTCTAGTATAATGGGTTGAAGTGACATTCTGTTGAGGAAACCTTTGCATGTTCTGTCTTCACTCTATAACTATTATCTTAATATTTTTTCGCTGCGAATATTGCCGTAAGGCATTAAGAACTAAGGATTCGATAATGCTATCGTTTTGACACGTTAAGCGACAACAACAGATTTACGCAGTGGAAAGTGTTAACGGATCATGCAGGAGTTCAACTTTTTCAGGTAAGTGATTGGTCCAAATGGACTACCCTCACTACGTCACACTTTTAATCTGAAACCCCTTAACCCTTGCAGAAACGATTCTCAATAATAATATAGGTTTCTTATTTATGATATTGCCATAAAATCATAATTAAAAATTATTTACATTTTGTTAGGCCTGAATAAGATACTTTCTATAAACAATTTAATCGCCACGGTTACCGTTGCTTACGGGTTCCCCATCACCATCTGATTACGTTTGAAAGTGATAATGAAAAATTTCAGTCATTTGCCGCATTGCTTCGATATACAGCTGTAGTAATGCATCGTTTTTCTACTCATCCATAATAGTTTTGATTTTCAACTTGCTATAGCAACCCTTAGTTTTATTTCGACTTTAGACAAAATTCAGTGACAGAACTAAATCTAGCTTACCCGGCTTGGTTAATAGAATTTGAGCACGCTGTTAAAATCTAACAACGTTAATTAACTGATACTTGAGAAAATTCGTAATTCCTCCAAATAAAGCTCTGCACTCCCATGGATGACGCAACCTTCAACCACTGAAGGCGTCACTTGACCAGAGTTCTAAATTACGAAGCGTAATTGGGTGTGTAAAAGTTTGTGGAAACTAGAAATGGACAGCCGGAAAACGTATCACAACTCCCGCAGAAGTATTGCAGTTAGCCATTTTTCTCCAGGTATGGAAATCAACATAACATCGAAATGAAACAAATTTGAAACGAAAATGTTATCGAGTTATTTAATTATATATTTTTGAAGTTTTAAAATGCCAAAAATATACAGCAGCGATGGCGACACTATTTTAAAACTTTATCAATTAATAATTACATCGGATGTTGTTTTCTTTTCAATTTTGTTTTAAATTGATGTTATGATGATTCTCATACCTGGTGAAAATGGGATAACATTGAGTTACGCTTCGTCAGGATTTTGAACCTCCGAGATTTAACGAGCACATGTGTTTTTGTGTACTCGGATTACTTTTTTTTGGATTTTGGATTCATGGAAAAACGGGAATCGATCCGAAAGCCAGATTAGCCTTGTTTCTAAGAAAGTACCTCTAGATAAAGATGTTTCTAGATAATAAAGTAATCTAGATAAAGATGTGTTTCGTATTTTTATCTTACTCAGAAAAGCTTTTTAAGTAAAGCCTCTTGATTCCCGTCTGAATGGATCTAAGGCTGTATTAAAAAAAATTACTATGACCATTTTATTCTGCTACAACCGTATTTACTACACTTCTTATTGGTTGGAATATTTTTCTTCTTGGGTTTAGTAATGATTATGCTTGAAAAGAAGAAATGGTTCAAGTCATAGGTGGTGTTATCTGGTGAATGGTTACATCAATGTTCGGTATACTTTTATTTTTATTTTTTCAACTTAATGATTTATTACTGATTATGTGATGACTCAAAACCTTGTTCGTTTCACTTAAATTTTTAATGTTGTGTCCTTTTATTAACTTCTGTAAACCGAGTGGTATACTTTGTGGTACACGATTTGGTTTTAAATTTGTTCTATATAAAAATAAATCTAAAAAACACAATTTTAGTCACATTAAGCATGTTAGAAACCGAATATCTAATTCCATATTTAAAACATCAAACGCTTCTGAAATATCATGAGATGTCAATTAAGACCTGATTGGTGACTGAAAAATCCATTAAACGACCAGTTTTAGACGCTTTCAAATTAGAAGCGAAGCTTAATTTATTTTTAAGGCACGACAAGTGTTTGATTAATGAAGGATTATTGCAAGTTTAGTTAAACCTAACATACAAATCCATAATGTTTACAAGCAGCTGGTATTTTAAATATTTGCGAAACAGAATAATGTGAACTACATGTTTCAAAGTATAAATATATTTGACTTGATTAGAATATGTAAACGTTCTAAAGATATACGAAATTATAGCTATTTATACTATTGCTACTGCTGTCCAACTGCCAATTTATACTGCACACTAATATTGAGCTATAACGCAGCCAAAGAACGCTTTGCAGTATACGCTTTACTACAGTATAAGGCCTTGTAAAAAATTATTTAATGAGAATATAAATAGAACATATCGTAATTTTGAAGCAACTTAAAATATTCTAAATCATTAAAAATAAGCATTTAAAGAATGTATAGTACAGCTTAACTTCTCTTTAAAAAATAGTTCTGTTCCTTCTACTCTGGGGACTACTGCTGCGGCAAAGGTTACAATGGAGTTGAAAAGAAGAAATAAGTGTATAAAATGCGGTATTATATATGGTAGACTTCGAGTCAACTGAGCAAAGAAGATAATTTCTGAATATCTCTTTCATTATTCATTTCACCGGGATCTGATGTTTAATGTATTGCCACAACAATACGACAGCTGATATATATAGGACGAATTAAAAAGAAAGTAAACATGAAATTAGAATTTCTTATAATAATGCAGTGAAAATAAAACAGGGTTGTGCTTTTAATTCCACAACCACCTGTATTAGTAACATTCGCTATTCTACCAGAAAATTGTGTTTTCGCGATCTAATAATTACTAAAAAAATCCTTATCATAGCTCTGATATTCCTTATTCCATGATTTTAAATGCAATGTTTAAGTATGTGCAATATATCACGATGTGTGATTTAAAGCAAAGTGAGTTAGAAATAGTGAAAAGAAATTATTTTACGCATTCTCATTACTGCTAAAAAATTTGAAATATTTTGTCCAATAAATAATTTGTGCGTTACAATAAAAATGCATTCTAAATATGCTTTGGTTTCTACATTCAACTAATATATAGTAACTGTACCCAATATGCACATCCTAAGGAAAAAAATTATTTCACCCCCTTGTACACGTCACAGGACTTCAAAAATTTGTGACCACAATATTTGGACTGTTGACTATCAACATTAAAATTCGTAACCTTGTAATTATTATGTTTTACTTTACTAAATAATAAAAACATAAAATGTTTAAAAGTGTCCATATAAGGAACCATGTCCTTATTATGGGCATGTATATCCATATTTTCCATGCCTTTTCAATTGATGACATCAATTCTCGTTTATTATGGTACTGAGTGAGATTTTTGTAAACTTCATGCGCCAAAATACCCCACAAATTCTTGATTGGGTTTAGATCGGGCTATCCAATCAGTCAACAGTTTAACAGAATTAACGTCAAACTATGATTTTGAAGCTGCGGACACATGTATTGATGCATTGTCTTGCTGCAATAAATAGTCACCACTGGTTCAACGGTGCTTCTGGCAAAAGATTGTCATCCAGCATATCAACATAACTATTTTAATTCATTTTCTCTTGAAGAAATACTATTTATGTAGTTCCAGTTCCAGATTAAGTTTAAATTTACCAAAATAAGAAATCATTTCTTAAATTATTATTGTGCATATTATTTTGTGCAGCAAACTGTTGAGTTCTCTGATTTTCTTATTTTAAAATTTCTACGATCGCAAATGCCACGATAATTTTTAGTAGTAAGGAAATCTTTTATGTTCGCTTCAGCAGACATTTTCAGTTTTGAGCATTTTGAGTAAGTATTTGTTGTCATTTCAAGATGACAATAGACTTTTCAAACACTCGGTTTGTTGTCATTTTGACTTGGTGACATTTTACGACTTGGCGCCAAACCTGGACATGGCCTGGATTTAGGTTAACCTAAAAATCGAATATTTGCTTGCTCCATAGTTTCACTTCTTGCGATTCTCCTGTGAAGATTATTGCAAAAAAGTGTTTCTTCAGTAATGGCTTGAAAAAGGGAAAAATAACTATAAATATTATGCACAAAACATAGTTCGATACGGCAGAAAAAACATTGAATGTATTTTTTTGAGAAAAGCACTACGAAATAACACAAGGATTGACAATTTCGGGAATGGCTGCAATAAGGCCAAAAAATGAAAAACAACCATAAATATTATATGTGCAAAACATTGTTCGATACGGCAGTAAAACAGTTTTTCGAATAAAAACACAACGATTTATAAAAAAAGTGGAACGTTAAAATGCCGAAGAATTGATTTAAAAAAAGTAAATAATTATTTAAAATCGTTAAGAATATAATTAATAAAAGATTGGTATAAAAAATCTTCATAATAAATTATATGCATTTAAGATTTAAATGGATTAACATTTAGAAATTGGGAATGCATTTGCTAATTTCGCCAAAGGTTGGGCGGAACGTTAATGTATGAAAATTTAAATTATAATTTCGATCGACCGAAATTAATAAAAAACGCGTGTAATTCACGTGGTTTGCTAAAATCCAGTTACGCGAATACATTTGTTCACGTTATTTCATAGTTGATAAAGAAAAATTCAAATTGTATTTAAATATAGTTTCTAAGCGTTAACGGCTACCGCGGTTTCCAATTTAGTTACAAATGGATCTTAGTCAAGCAGCGAAATATGTTCGCAATAATCTTCGCAAAAGAATGGCAAGAAGTGAAACTCCAGAACAAGCGAACATAAATTTCAATAACTTAATATACATATGAGTCATTCCACGTAAAATCAACAAAAAAAAGTTAAATGTATCACATTAAAAAAAATTATAATCATCATTTGTAATTAATAATTTAAAAAGAATACTAAAGTATGTACTAAAATGTTTCAAGGAACGGTTAGCGAGCGAAGCGTGCCTGGACATAGCCTCCTACATAGAATGCCGCGTATACTCGAGAAATAACATGAATTCACAGGCTGTCCTCAAAAAGTACTCTGGTCGCGCCATCTGTTGGTAGTCGGTCGCATATTTTAGTAGAAATGTATTCGCGGTGAATGACGGATCCAGCGGGCTATTTCGAATACCGTTCGGTCCGAGTAAAATAATGAACAAATGAGTTTTTTTTATTTTGTTTCTGCTTCCAAGCAATATTATTTGCCAGAGAAATTCATAAAATAACATTTTAAATTTTAAAAAATCTTTCTTCAACATGTTTGCATAGTGTAAAAAAAAAACTGTTACAGTAAACTACTGCTAAAATTCACAATTTTTAGAAATTTAAGATTAAAAACAGCAAGCACATATTTTTAAAAACATAATCATGTAATGAATTTCTTTGTTTTTTTAACTTTAAAAAAAAAACGCTATAGAACTATTCATTTAAAATCCCCGTACTAGAATTTTCTACTGGAGATTAAAACACTAATGAAGTAATTTAAAGTAATGAGAACCTTGTTCAGACATTCCATTATTAAAAAAAAATAGCTTTGGCTTCTTAAAGAAAAATTAACAAATACTATAACACTTATTAAAAATGCTTCTGTTAAGAATAACAGTCTCTTAATAATAATACTATAATTTCGAACAACAACAAAATTTTAAAATGAGATAGATCATTTAAATCTTAACTATAAAATGCATTTAAAGTATTAGAATTTATGCGAATATAGATATTGAAAAGTTTTTTTTTCAAAACTTATTAATTCAAAAACACATATATCAGAAAACAGAATGCCCGAACTAAAATGAATATAAATCTAGATAGAACAAAAGTAAATATGCGTTTAAACTATATATTATGAGGGAAAAAACAAAAAATAATAATTAATGCATTACGAAAAGATTCAAGAATAAAAATATTTAGAAATTTTCACCAAAAAAGAATAATTTTAAAAACTCCTTACCTTCTATTTCGTAGGAATTCCTATATGGAAACACCGTGTTCTTTCCTTGACTTATAGGATAGTATGATGCAAAAAAATAGCCATTATTTGTTGCATTTACAAAAGTTTACAAAAAAAAAATTATAAATTACGAACTCTGTAACCAAAATTTCTATCACAATCACAGCGAACTGGGGGTAAACAAACAACACATGTCACCGAGCACATTGTTTGTCGCGCCACGGCGCCATCTATTGATAGCTTTCTCACGACTTCCAGTTTTGATCGAGCTTGGACGGCATTATATGTAGGGGGCTATGGCCTGGATCGCGAAGCGATCCAAAGGGAACAGCGAGAAGGGGGCGTGCCCCCTAGTTTGAATTTAATTTGCGAAAGAAAATTGATTAAAATAGTTGATTTTGGCGTTTAGAAGTTTAAACTATTACTGGATGCTGAGTTTGGCGACTTTTTTTCCCAATGAGTATAAATTAAGTGTATAAACGGTTGTTGATGACATTTACTGTTACAAACTTAATTGATTTTCGATAATAATTTCAGTGAGTATTTAAGTAACAGAAGAGTAGGCTATTTTAGCCCTTGTAGAACTTCTTGGTTAAACTTAAATTGATTCTTTTAAGAGCATTTGCTTCAACTATCAAGGATTTCTTGAACGGTTATTAAGTCTTCTTTCAATGGCCTAGAGTTGATCCCTCTCTTCAAATCTTTAAATGCCTAATGGTTTGATTTTGAAAATAATTCTAAAAGATTACAAAACTGCAACAAAGACACTGACGCAAAAGTCATTTAAACTCTTAAGACCCTGAAATATTTGAGAATGACTAAAAATTTGCTTCAAACGTTATTTTTAACAATATAAATTTTTTTAAACTGACAAAGGGATTAAGTCGTCCGATTCTTTACTGCACTGGAAAATTCCTTTTAAACCTTGCCGAGTTAAATATTTCAATCCCATAAAAGACAAAAAGTAACAATTTAAAACTAAAATTAAAAACAAGAATAATAAAAACCAACTATTATAAAAATGGTAATAAGCTTTCAGAAAGCAAAATTTGAATGCAAATGATGTTTTTTTTTCACTTTAAAGATTTAGTAATTAGAACTTAACTTAAAGGATAGAGTCAGTGCTTTCTTATTTAAAGGATTATTTTTCACAAAAAAACTTTTATATTGAATGGAAATCAGGATATACTTTGTTTCCATTATTAAATTATATAGTATTTACGAAAATTAATTAACTTTGAATTCAATTATTATATTGATTATTTAAAATGATAAGTACCCGCTGCTTTTGTTAAAAATCATTGCCAAATCATTCAGCGTATTTTTTTATGCTTTACTTAAATATCGTGTTAAGGTCGTAAACATCGTTTTTTCATATGTGGTATATATTACCGATATAGTGCGCCGAATTAAAAAAAAAAATTAGCAATATAATATAAATGAAACAAAAATTTCATAAAATGTAAAACATAAATGTAATAATCATGTTTGTCAATCTGATTGTAACTAATCGCATTAGAAAATCTGTTTTAAATAATCGTATATGTAACTTAATTTAAAATCTAAACGTTTCCTCTTCTAGTCTTTATTTTGTTTCTGAATTCGAAATTCCAAAAATTGTTTAAAAAACACATCCTAAAAAAATCACAATTTTGGTGAAGAAAGTTTAATTCTAGTATCCGTTGGCGAGAATATGTTACCCCTTTTGTTAGCTTGTCGTTTTGAAAAGACACAACCTAAATCTTACATTTTTAAATTTAGAGATTTCCTCCTAAGCGAGTTCAAAATTAATGTTATAATACCTAAACGGTTCTTTTTTAAATATAAAGTTGTAAAATAAATGTACAAAAGTACGAAAACTTCTTTTCCCCTAAATTTTAGTGAATAAACTATTTCTCAGTGCAACGTATGTGTTGGTAAAGAAATTCCTACATGAAATTTGTACGTACGAAGGTTCGGGATAATAAACAGGATTTTTCTTATGACAGCATTTATTTCAAGTTAATTTACACATATTTGTACATATTTTTCTGTTTCGATTAAACAGGAAAATTTAAAATATACACTGTTCACAACAATTAGGAGAGCGCATGGTTTAAACGCTTTCACCCCCAATGATTCCATTTGGAATCATCAACTTGCAACATTTTTTCTGACTCGCACTTATGTATCGTTAGATGGAAGAATCATCTCTTTTAAAGAATTAAATAATTTCGTTTTAATTAAATAAAAATATGAAAAACACGGTAAAATAAAATTCACTCTGAAACAATTTTTGCAAATAAATTGACCCTAAATTCTTCATGCATGCATTTTTTAGAGGTTTAAAAATTGATTTTAACTATTTTTAACAAATAAAGTTTTGAAAAAAAGTATTTTTATAATTTATTCAAAAGTTATGATACAATTTTTTCCTCTTAAATTTTAGTAAAAAAAATTAAGATTTTTCCCCTCTGTTTTTTACCATTTCATACTGGGTGCATAATAAATCTATTTCACAAATTTTGGATTTTTAGAATAAAAAATAAAAAGTTGAAAATGAAATGTAACAAAAGTACGCAAAGTTCCCCCCTAATTGTTTTGAGCAGTGTACAAACTACGTCCAGGGCAGCGGTAGTGTAGTGGTCAATGAACCTGGATGATATTATGTCGCGTACAAGGTTTCGCAAATGGGTCACGGCTTCAGTTTTTTTAAATGTACCCTGAGCTACAGAAAATATTCCTGGAGCACGAATTTTTTCTGTATTGCTTTGCTGCTCGAAAACTCTGTTAACATATTTTTTTCTGGACAGATAACGACAGATATTATCTGGCAACTTTGTTTGTCAGGAATTTTCTGCAATATATCAGGGTTTCATTTTTTAGAAAGAAAAATAGGGAAGGTAGAAACGTATTTCTCACTAAAAAAATAATTTATAAATGAGTAAAAAAATATTTTTAAAATGAAAAAAAAGATTTATTTAAAAAAAAGCATTTCTTTTTAACTTTTCAATTTTTTTCGAAATTACATTACCTACTCTTTTAAAAAAATTTGATGTTATAATATACCAGTGTAGATTCTTAAATTAAGCACATTAAATATGATTGATACACCAAATAAGGGTTTGGGAGACTGTCTAAAAGCAATTTCCCGGTTCCTCAGTTATAAGTTGAAAAATGGTATATATAAGAATTTTTTTTTATTTATTTCTCACATTGTCAAACTGGATACCACGTTGCCTTGTTGGTCACGTTGGTTGACGTCAACGAAAACTATTATTTCATCTGAAAAATTATAATATATTAGATATTTTTATTATTTCCCAATTAAGATTTTGACTTGAAATGCAAGTGTTTTAGAATAATGTAATGTTTTATAAGTTTAAAATTGTTTTCTTACAGTCATCAATTTATCTTAATTTTCTCACATCCACCTAAAACACAATATAATGAAGTGCTCGTTTCAAATCGGGGGAAAATAAACAAACCAATAAACTGGGATGCCAACAGAAGAGTAATGTAATATAAACAAAGCCAAATAATATAAAAAATTGTAATAGCAACCAAATTTATATTTAAAATAAAAATTAAAATAGATCTAAGTCTAGCAGATTAAAAAAAAAAATCTGAACTGTAAAAGTGTTTTCAATGCATGAGTTCAATTCCCTTTAGTGAAACTGTAAAACTTGTTTTTCCTTTGATATACTAAGGAAGTAGAGAAACTAATAATAGGCGAACAGTTGGCACGTTGCGATATACCGCAATATATACTAAGACGAAGCGATATTTTTATAATCCATTCAGTTTAGTGTTAAAGCCATTCAATTTTTTTTTAGCCTACCCTCTTTTTTTTAATTTTAAGGAATTATAATTTTGAAAGACATTGAGAAAATTCTAATTTGTCTTCTTATAAGTTCTAATAAACTTATAAAACAAAATCCTGTTAAAATATTGAAAAATTATGGCAGCAAAGTTGCTAGAAAGTATCCGCAATGCTACAAACAAAAAAATATGTTTACAGAAGTTTTCATTAGTAAATCAATATAGAAAATATTCAGCAGTATTAATATGCATAAGATATTTTCTAACAAAAAATAATAAATCTTTAAATATTTTTAATTCGACTATTAGAATGTAACGAAGTTTTTGAAACATTTTCAATTATTTACATTGTACAATATAGTACAAATAAATACACCGAAATATTATGCTGGAAAAAATTTCAATTTTCACCGATTTGAAAGGTCTTACAACAATATTTCCTAACAAGTAAATGAATTTTTTTTCCCTTTGGCTATACATTTTCGAGAATAACAATTATCTTTTTCAAATGGAAACTTGTATCCCATTAAATCTATAAAAAAAGTAGTTTACATAAGAACCAAACCGATGTAGAAGTATTTTTGTTACCAAGTGATATTATAAAAATGCAATTTTTTTTTTACATTTTCAGGTTCTGGTGTAGGGTATTTATAATAAGACAAAATTGGTATTTCATAATTATAAATATTACAAGTATACTCCATTTCAAGTTGACACATAAATATTCTTAAAATTCTTGATATAATTTTTTTAATAAAATTTTCTTTATATTCCAATGAGGGTCGACAATTTGTTCAAATGTGTCACAACACTTAGGTAGCGTATTACGAGATTTAAAGTAATGTCATTTATAAGTTTTCCAAAAAAATAATAATAATAATAATAAATAAATAATGCAAGTTATATCCCACAATTTATTTTTAATATTTATGTTTACACATAATTTTATTTTACAGCAAATGTTTTTTTATTGTCGAAGTAATATCGAGAATACTTTTTTTTATAACTTTTAAAATTTGCTTTAGTATAGAAACTGCAGTAATATAAACAAATTGCCGACACAGTCGCCCCGTTTCATACGATGAAATAATTATCCGATATGATTAGTCGTGCCACTCATTTGAATAGAAATATATATAATTTGGTTTTTTACGTTTTAAAATTTTGTATATTTTGCGGTATTAATAGTATTTTATCTTTTAATCGTAATGATGTCGTATAGGTTTTTAGCATGAATTAGTGGAAATTTTTTAACTTCATTCCAATTTTTACCAAAGGTTACGAAATCAAAGTTTTCAACAAAAAAATGTTACAATGCTTAACCCTTTCAGTCCCAAGAGTAATTTGGCATAATCATTTTAGAATTTTTTTTTTGATCGTCTATAGACATTTATAATATCAAAAAGCACATCATTCGATTCTTAAAACTTTTTTCTAATAGAAAATATTTTTATTAATCCTAATAGATGTCAGCCGTATTATTTTTTTTTAAATTATGATCAGAAAAATGATGATGCCAAATGGCATCACTGGGGACTGAAAGGGTTAAAGCATCAGAAATTTAATGTGAAGTACACAAATTGGTCGGTATTGGATAATGCCGTTCCCTGATTGGAAAATTCCTTTATCAAAACAAAATAGTGGTTTTAATCAATCACTCATATTTAATATCTCACTATGCCTCTACCTATTCATTTTCTTCTGATTTTATGTTAGTTTATTTATTTAAAGGTTCGAATCAGAACTTTATTTGACATCTTTCATGAGTGCATAACAAATTAACTGCTATTTTATTTTATCATACAAAAAAACATTCTGTTTTAAACTAAATATATACACCATTAAAAATTGAAGAAAATGTAAGCTTAAGTGTGACTTGATAGTTTGTAAAGAATATAAACATAAAAAAAACTACCTTCCAAATTAAATGAAAGCACTCAGAGCACTTTAATTCAGAAAGTCTTTTAATTCGAGAAAATTAAGCTTTTATTACATTAAAAGAACCCAAGGGACATAGAAACTATTAGAAATAACTTTATTTATTGCTCTGCATAGTAGAGTAACTCGATAATAAATTGCAAACCTTTTACCCTATAAGTGGCATCCTTTATTGCTCAAGGACGTCGCATCACTCTTAATTAACACCTTCCTTTTCGTTCCCGTGATATTTTCGGACTGGAGAGTTCAGAAGTAACGCGCCAATAAGATTAAAACTAACTTAAATCCACCAATTGAAACGCCAATGGCTGGTATGCCCAGAGGGAACGCACCAATAAGATTAAAACTAACTTAAATCCATCGATTGAAACGCCAATGGCTGGTATGCCCAGAGGGAACGCACCAATAAGATCGAAACAAGCACTTTTATTGAAAAAAAATAAGCAAATTATTCTATCGTTAAGGGGTTAATTACTTTTCTTAATTGATATTGAGAAGAAAGTTATATTGATTAATGGTGGACGTTAAATTAATTGCAACTTGCTTAACTACCTGTTGCCTAATGAATAAAATGGATTTAATAGATGACATAAAATGTTGTTTTAATTTTTATTGCGAATAAAGGAAACAAATGGGATGGAATATGGTGTAGCTTTTTGGTTTATACTTACACGTGTAAAGAAAATTCGTGAAAAATCTTTTGCATATTACGAAACTTATTCTAGGCAAAAATAAGAATAAGGAGTAGAATGAAAGTATTAAATTCCGCATGAATTAATAACTCAGTTAAACTTTCATTTACATAAACAACGCAATTATATACTAGTTATTCATATGCGTAAAAACCAAACTCATAAGAAATATTGTTTAATTCTAAGTTTCAGTTAAAAGATTAAGAAGCATAGAACTGGAATGTATTAAAAATGGTATTTTTTGATAATTCCATTAAAATTTATTTTCAAATCAAACTTTCATTTTCTTTATTTCATTTTAAACTTAATATTCTAATATTTCATCATAAAATAAAATTTAAGTTACAAAAGAGGCAATTTTCTCACTATTTAATCAATATAGCTTCTAATATACATTTTAGCAACAATGAAATAAGAGTAAATTCTAAGGATAATATAGCACTGAATAATTTATATTGGACTAATTATAAAGTTACCCAATAAACGAATTAAAAAAATATAATAAAAGTTATTTTTTATACGGAAATGAAGGTGTTAATGGTGTTCACAAAGTTGTTGTTAATGGGTTAATTCAGAATAAATTTTATAAATTTTACAAGATTAAAACTATAATGGTAATGAATGAATTTTTTTCCCGTATTAAAAACGTTTTTATAGGTATGTATACAAACCACTCTTCTAATTGACTAACATGACCGTTTCAACTTTAGTCACATTCCTTTTTGCAACTTGTCAATAGGACTATTCGACTAACTGTTAAAAAAAACACCTTTGTTAATGTTATCATGTAACACAATACCTCCGTAAACGATTCCGCCCATTTCGACAGTTACATACTTTCCGAGGACATTCTTTAGAGAAAAGCGGGGCATTCTATCGACAATTGCTGTAAATGAAAGAAATAAGAAGGGAAATGTATGCTAGTAATTTTGGGCAACAAGAAATAAAATTTCAACCATCGTTTAATTAAAATAACTATGTAATATTATTAATATAATGAGTTAAAGTAATTAATATATTTTTTGTGCATTTCGAACAATAAATATAGTAATCATAAAATGGCTTCCAAAAGAAGGAACCAGCTAAGATTAAAAAACAACATTCACTTAAGTCTCCAATTTATTTTAATAATTTCCTAAGAGATTTCATTTGAATATCAGATCTATGCTTCTAGAATTAAACACAAGAACTCTTCGATCTAATATAGTCGAACCCCGCCATAGGGAACCCTCTACGGAACCAACAATTGGTTTACTATATCCAATTTTTCTGGAATAAAGTTTTATACGATATAGAGCTTTTACAAGAATAATAATGGTTTTAAATATCTTGAATTAATGAAATAAATAATTGTATTAAAAATTAAGTATTTAATATAAATTAAACAAATTATTAATTAATTTTTGAAATTTTTCCAAAATAATTATTCAAAAATAATGCGAATACATTCGGTTAAATAGTTACTAATATTTAAATTTTCACGAAACACGTCTGCATTGTAGGTAAGAAATCGTCATTTTTAGGCTTTTCTCTTTATAGAAGCCTCTCCTATTCCAAAGATGTCTAAAATCTTTCATAAAAAAATAAGTGAGTAACAGAGAAGTACAGGTTAAATGGACAATGGACAGTTCCACTAATGCCCAGTTTTCAAGGGGTGTTTGAAAAGAAAGAATAGGTAGCTGGGGAAGTGAATGGCTTCATTTAACTCCTGGCTTGTAAATGAATGCTGCAGTTTGACACGCCTTCCAAGAATACAGAAGAATTGTGTATGAGTGTGGGGGATATGAATAATGGGTTGGAAAGGAAGGATGGTTCCTGGAACCCAGAGGTGTAGAAGAAAGTTGTATGTTTACTTTGAAACAGGTCCAGTTTGAGTACAATAAGATCCGAAGCACAGGTTGAAATCAACACATTGTTAAAGATTGTAATCTCCCTGCCACTTGCCACTAATAGTATAACTTAAAAAATATGGAGAACTGAAAAAAATATTAAGGATGGGAAATTTAGGTTCACTACAAGTGAACTCTTCTTTTCTAAGTAGTTCACAATATCCATATAAAATAACATTAGTTAAATAGGAGTTCGGAAGGGACCACTAAATAGGTTCATTACAAGCAAGGGTTCACTATATCCCAGGTTCACTATAGCGGGGTTTGACTGTATTCTTATATATCCCCAGTTTTATTAAAAACAACTTTTATAATTATAGTTATGAACAAATCTAAATAAGTTTGGGTAAATAGCTATTCAGTGTTTCAGAGTAGAATAGATTAAGTCAATGAAAACACAACACTATATTTATAAATTTTAATTTATTCAAACAATTTTATAACAATTTATAAAACCAACATGCATGTTATTGAGATAACTGTAGGTAAATATACAATTTTACATTTGTGATCATCAAGTTGTGAGGACAAGCTTATTTTCCTAATCACAAGAATAATGCTGACACATGACTAAATAAAAAAAGTCTAAACTAAAAGACATTTAAAAATTTGGGAACCTTTAACAATTATCACACATATTATAAGGAAATTTGCTTTAAATCTGATGTGTATAACAGAAACTGAAGACATTGGTTTTACAATGAGTGATAAATTTGGTCATTATTAAAATAACCATTTTTGATGATGGTACCCATAGAGTTATAATAAGGAGAGAAAGAGCGATAATGCAAATCTCCCATTCACTACCTGATACTCACACTTGAAATCGTTCCCAAATAGTCACATGCTTTAGGGCTGAGATATTTGGCGTTGATCCCCAAGGTCAACCACCAAATGGAATTGCCGCTCTTGTTAAATCTCTCCCTTTTTGGCGCTCCTGGTAAAAATCGTAGTTCTTTTACGCGGTCTGTGACAATTTTTTTTAACTGCAATCCATTTGTTTTGTAACAATTGTTTTTCTTTTTTCTTCTATTTATATTAAAATAGGTACTTGAAGAAACATGTGATTTTAGAAAACTTAAAGAATTGAGGGAACTATGATTATTTTAATGGGTTTTTCTTGTGCAAGTAAAAACAATATTAGTACTTTAGTTTAAAACAAATTTAAATTTACACAGTGTTTTATGCTTTAATTTTAACTATTTTTCTTTATTTCTATTCGAAAATTTTTTGTTTAATAGGTATGACATGAGATACCTAGCAGTTAAATTTTTTATAAAAACAATAGAAATAAAAAAATAATTAATTGATCCAAAGCAAAATATTTCATTTAAATTGCAAAACGAATTCCCAGTAGTTTTAGTTGTGTTAGTAATACAAATTCATTAGTTTTACAAATGTAAATAATATCTTTTGCATCGGTAATAAAAAAAAAAATAATAAGCATAATAAGAGCATTGGATACAAGATTTTTTATTCAAATAAATTAACCTAGTCAGTTCATATTATTAAAAAGTAATTAACACGCACTGTTTTGAAACAATAAGGCTGATCATTTTAAGCAATTTCATGTTTCTAATTCATGTAGGAAAACTTTATTATAAGTTAAAAAAAAAACTTTAAACAAAAATAAAGGTAAAATTTATTAAAATAACTGTTGCTCTTTTAGATATCTTTTAATTTTATACCATAAATCACGAAATTTAAAAGTAAAAAATTATATAAAAATCAGGAAAGTATACCTGTAATATTGAAATGAAAAATAGATGTTCTACTCATTACTATAGATGATACTCATTATTAAAGAGTCTTTATTTAAAGTTGAAAATAAAGTAAAATGAATAAAAATATTGTTTTACTTAAATAAATTTTAAATAGCATTTAAATACCGATTTTGTAAAAAAAATACCAAATACACAAAAAATAAATAAAAAGATATAATTAATCCATTATTCAAATTTCAAAAATTTAATTTCACAAAAAATTAAATGTAAGAAATATAAGGAAACGTAAAAACTGCAAATTAAACTGAGTAAACTTTTTACAAATATTTATTTTATATGCAACACACTCTTATTTCCAAGATCTATTTATTCTAAGTTTCGATTATTAAACAAAACATGCATTTTCATTTCACATGCAATTGATAATAATAAATCGTATTATAACACAGAATATATCAAATATTATTTTAAAAACCACGATTAGCAATATACTCTTTGATTTTATTTATTAAGTAATTTGAATTTCAATAAAGAAAGTTTATAAAAAGAAAAATCTTACCAATGACATGTAAAAGGTCATCCCTTTGTCAATTTTTCATACATCCATATGCTCAGCAATAGTGTACGATTTTGAGTACATTCTGCGTGAGCAGACAAATTTTTCCCGCTGTGGACAATAGAAATAAACTTTCTTATTTGTTTTCAAACTCCAGCAATCACGTGACTTCCAGTGTGGCGCATCGGATCGTTCTTCTTTTTCGCCCTCTAGTTTACTTATTATAACTCTATGATGGTACCTATTTAGTTATGTGCTGTAACATATCAATAGTATTTGAAATTTAGCCAGTTCGCTTAATGTGTAAATACAATTTATGATAAAGATTTTTTTTTGAAGATTCAATCACACAATCCATTTTTACGATACGGCATGTAATAATATTTGAAAAGCTTAGTGGAAGAACGTGCGAAGTGATAAAACACTGCAAAAACAAGGTTTCAAGTTTTTAGTTTGCACTCAGATCTAATAAGAACGAAATTTGCAAGCCGTAAAAAATATAATAAACTTAAAGTTTATGAAAAAGTGGACACTTGTTATCGCTAAAGAAGTTAGTAATATGTTCATAGATACATTAATCTAAGTTTTCAAAAATATCACTTAGCACGTTCTTCCACTAAGCCCTTCGTTTAACTGTTTGGAAGTATCACAGCAATGGTATGTGTACCTATGCTAAAATTTGCAAAGTATTTGAAAACTTAACTGTTTCACCAGGTTCGGAATATATCCATATGACTTCAAGTTTCAATCAATGACACTTGTAGGCTGACAAATTTTTGTGTATTTAGGAATATCTGGACAGTGGCTCTTAAGTTTTAGATGGCAAGTTTAGTAGTTTGGGTAGACATGAAATTTCTGGGAGTTTCATGATAAGGAAAAAATAACAGAATATTTCCAAATTCAAAGGGAAAATATATAGCTCCACTTAGCATTGTAAAGACAAATCGAGCCAGGCAACTGCACTTAAATTGCTTTGAAAAAAAAAGTTACACTACTAACTCACCAGTCATGATAAAACAACAGGATACAGAAACTGCATTTGAACCTCTTTACTCTTCAAGTTCAATTTCTGTAAGTTCTTTCCAATTTTTTCGCTGACGGGTGCAGTTACGCTTACTTCTCCTAATCGGCACAACACCATCGTTGTCAGCACTCTCTACTTGATTATTTTTCTTTGCACTCTCTACTTGATTATTTTTTCTTGCACTCTCTACTTGATTATTTTTTCTTTGAGTACATTTTTTTATTCTCTTTTCTTTGGAGCACACATGTACCTTTAGACCATCACTCGCTCTAAAAGACCTCGAGCAAACACTACAGGAATAAGGCTTCTCACCAGTGTGAATTCTCAAATGCGTCCTCAGGTGATCCTTTCTGGAAAACAACTTTTGACAGACCTCACACTTGTACTTCTTCTCGGAATGGGACGACATATGAGCCTGCATGTTTCTTTTGTGGGTAAAGCACCTGCCACAGATTTCACAACAATGTTCTTTGTCGTCAATGTGAATGGCAACATGTTCTCTCAGGTGATGTTTGAGGAGGAATCGTTTGTTGCAAAGGTTACACGAGAAAGGACGTTCGCCAGTGTGGACCCTTTCATGATTTTTGAGGCTATCTTTATATGCGAATCTTTTGTTGCAAATGGGGCATTTGTAAGGCTGGGTACCAGTGTGGAGAGTCAGGTGTTTTTCGAGGCGATCCTTGTACTTGAACCCCCTATGGCATATGGGGCAGGGAAATGACTTTTCAAGAAGATGGGTCTTTTGATGAATGTAAAGTTGGTGGATGTCTGTGAAGAACTGGAAACATATGCAGCACTGGCGAGGTTTTTGGTTGGTGTGCTGTTTCTTGTGTTGTTGTAAAAGGTCGTCTCGTACGAATCCTTGTCCACAAATGTCACAGAAATGCTGTTTTTGATGATTACTGAGGGTATGTGAGATCAGTTCAGGCTTATTAGAAAATTGTTTATCACAGGCATAGCAGGAAAATACCTGGATTTTGTCGGAAGCTGACTGCCTCACCGTCGGGAGCTTAATCCAAGACCCGTCCTTATATTGTACATCTTTAAAGATATCTTCTACTTTTACAATAATATCACGAATACCGTAATTTTCGTCGACGTTTTCTACTTTTACGTTTGAAAGATCGTAACTTTCGATCCCTTCTTTTACTTTTTGCATCATATATGTTTGAACAAAAAATACCCTCAGCTTTAAAAATAAAATTAATTCGGTGCAAGCCTAACTAATAGTTTTCTTTACATTGTTTTAGATTAGTTCGATATCGGGTAATTATCAGAGCAGATTGTTTGTCAACACACGAACACACTTTCAATGAATTCACTTCAGTTGTTATGCCTCTACTGGAATGAATTCAGATAAAATAAATTAAAGGGTTTTTTATTTTTTTGTACGCATAGGGATTTTATAAATTCGAACAAAATGATCCACAGCCGAAAACTTTCGAACCAAAGTTATACGAAGTTATAGATAAAATATAATGATTCAATACACTACATATTTTAAAGATATATTTTAAAATTTCTTATCTTTATTTTTAACCGGTATAACTGTACCCTCACTTACTAACTACTTCCTGGTTCCTGATTCGGTATCAAGAAGAAATTTTGTGTCAAAATATTAAATGTGAATATATATTATTTAATAGTTATAGTTAACAATTGCACGTATTCTCTTTATAATTTTTAACTATTCGTTAGCGTTGTTGTTAGTATTTGTGAAATACTCGGGTTTTAATATCAGTAATCAGTTTCCATACATTGACAAAATTATCAGTAGCTATAATCAGTACAGTCATACTTAAGATAAATCATAAATGTATTGAAAAGATGCATAGCTTCACATAAAATAAAAAATATTCTAAATTCAGGCATTGTGCATGTTTGTATATTCATCACTTTTTGCCTAGTAATTATTATGAGCTTAATTTATAAAGTATAATTATTGTCTGCTTTACTTTTATTAACTCCCCTTTCAGATATTTTAAATGCTAATAAATTCTGTCTGATTTTTTTTATAACTGAAACAAAATGTTAATAAAATCCTGTATATTTGCTGACAGGGCTTTAGCTGGAAAAACCCTCTTTATTACCGGGGCAAGCCGAGGGATAGGCAAAGCCATTGCCTTGAGAGCTGCTAGGGATGGAGCCAATATTGTAATAGCTGCTAAGACTACAGAACCTCATCCCAAATTGCCAGGAACTATTTACACTGCAGCGAAAGAAGGTAGTACATTTATTTTTATCATTGGAATTGACACTACTAAGGTAAAATCTTAGTTGTTGGCCTGGCGACAAATGACAACATTTGTCAAGTTTTTAAAAAGCAATAAATAACTTTTTCTGGCAATCATATTCACTAATCAAAAGAATGGGATGTTGCATGCACACAGAAGCTGATCGAGACCTGTCTTAGGGTTACTTAAGAAAAAGGACAAGCAAAATTTGTGATTTTCTGGGCATTGGCAAAGGCTGGGGAGATCAGTTGGTTAAGGCGTTCGGCCTTGCATGAGAAGGGTCCCAGGTATGGGTACGGGTATCACCAAAATAACTGCCACCTATATACCGCCCGTGCATCCAAAACTGTCTGATGGATAAAACCCTGTGTGTAAGAATTGAACATTGCTGTGTACAATGTTGCCTTTAACAGTTGCGTTGGGTGCCTACTCAGGTATTGGCTCGTCACTCGACTGGTTCTAAATTATGACGCCCGTTGCCAATAGCCCTCGTGTAGCTCTAGTGCTACGATATTTCAAACCTAAACCTGAATGTCGGCTAACTCAAAAAGTGGGTGGGCTGGCGACTAGGAATAACCAGACACTATATTGTGTATAAAATCACTCAATACCTCGAAGTTTTGGATGGCTGTTCCTGATAGGTGGCTTGTGAATATCCTGTTGGGTATCTCCTCAATCGCTCAAATTTAGGAAACTGATTTATAGATTAGAAATTTGATATAATCAATTGTGCCTAGGGTATTGGTTGCTTTCAATATAACTATATAGAGGTTGCCCAGGTAACTATTGACAACAGCATTGCTTTAATATAATTCCTTCATCCGAAACGAGGCAGGTATTCACTAACAGGCTAAACATTGTGATTCAAGAAATCGCAGATTGCACATATAAAATTCTTAAAGACTATACTCCTTTAAAAGGTATAAGTCATTTGTTAAATTTTGCATTCTATCTTTGGATATCACATGTGGCGTTACTACACGGTTGTGTTGGGGGGGGATCCTCGACGCATAACAGCCATTCAAATTGGGGATGCTACTATCCATTGCCCTTTGTGTACCCGTAATAGATAGTAATATCAGCCACAAAAAATCATGCATACCTTAACAAAGTGTTTTTGCAATGCATATTAATTTTTCTTTTAACTTTATAATTATTGTGACCAGATATTCTCAACATCTATGTGTTAAAGAAGCAAGAAAAACAAGAAATCCATGGCATAATATTATAGTTTCAGGCTTGTAATTGTCTCAGTTCTTTCGCTCTATTCTGGTTGGGTTAAGAGTTGAACAAAGAAAATGTCCTGCTTATGTTTCGAACAGAGAAGTTGTAATCTTTACACAAAATGCAGGACATTTTGCAGTACAAACCCAAAAAACAGGATATTTGACACATTTTAAGACTCTTTGAAACAGGCAAGACAAAAACTTAAAGAGTAGTACTGTACTGTGAAATGCTACGTCTGGTCACCCTACTTATAATGTTTAACTTTTACATTACATGAGATCATGATGTTCATTCATTCATAAGATCTTTCTTTTCCCCCAGTGGAAGAAGTTGGTGGAAAATGCTTTCCATGCGTTGTGGATGTTCGAGAGGAGGAACAAGTGCAAAAAGCTGTTGCATCTGCTGTGGAAAAATTTGGTGGAATTGATATCCTAGTAAACAATGCCAGTGCTATACACCTCACAGGGACTGTTGATACTCCTATGAAGCGTTACGACTTGATGCATAACATTAACACCAGAGGAACATTTTTAGTGTAGGTATTTTAGTGTATTCGCTGTGTCGAAAGTGATTAATAGGTTATTATTAATGATGGTCGGTTAATCACTTGGAATGTAACATATATTACTGTTTATAAATATGGCTTGGTGTGAATTATTTTCAACTGTTAATTATTTATTTTGAATTTAGTTAAGTATCCTTAATCCTTTAGTTAAGTACCATTACCTTGTATTTAAACTGAGATTTATAACACTTACTGTATTCAATTCATTATGTTTAGTGCCACAGTAAACATGTTCATATTTGACTAGTTTTCTATGTAAGAATTTTGTTATGAGTTATGGTATACACTTAGATTCACATTGTATTTTATTATAAACCGCAGTATACAAAGTATACCCATTGGTGTGTTTAAAAAATAGAGTATGCTTATGACCTTTTTTTTTAAAGGCAGAGGCTATGCGCACAGGCACCGTCCACGCATTGCATGTACGGGTATTAACTGTGCATGCTCAAGGCGGGGCTTACTGGAACCGTGTATGCATTGCGTGCACAGGCATGGGAAATGTACTTGAAAGTTATTATTACTCTTTTTGGGCCCCGGGCAATTTTGTTTTCTCTAAAAAAAAAACATCAGTATTTAACATGATGCAGTACTGTCGGGCGAATTGAAAGCCTAAACACTCGTTTGGTGAACGGGAAAAAATGTTTTTCTCTAAAAAACATCAGTTCTAGCCATTTGTAATGAGCGTTCAAAAAATGAGAAATTTAAATAATTCATGAAAACTTAAGAAATGCAAGTAAACTTTCCAGGACAACTTTAAAACGATGATATTCCTGTGTGAAATAAAAAAAAGCTTGTAAAAAAACATTTGTACTTCTGCCGAGAGAGAGGATATGAACCCGGGACCTTTTGATTACGAACCACTTATGCTATACCTGTACACATAATGCGTGTACGGTGCCCGTGCATGTAGACACTCCGTTTTTGAAAATGGGTTTAGTTAAAGAGGATATCTTTATTTAAAGGGTACCTTTAAAAAAAGGAACTTTTATGCCTTGGCCTTTCATATACTTTTAGGCTACGTTTTCGAATACAGCACCATTTCGATTTTATAACCATGCTTGTACGAAAGTGCAGCCAATTTTGACCAAGCCTTAATTTAACACGGATTATTAACATGACCACTCTTGTGCTGTGGGTTACTTTTATTGATAGTTATGTTTGTTTTTACAGTGAGTTGTTAGTTGTATTTTGTGCTCTGTATCATATATCATTTCATCCTGAAATTTTCAGACAATTTAAAAACACTCTATTATTTCTTTCCCTTTTGTCATCAGAGAAATTTACTAGAGCTTTCGAGGAGTTTAACAGAAGCCGATAGCAAAACTGTATAATGTGTTATCTTTTAACTGGCATAAAGTTATATGAATGGTGTTTGGCTAATAAATACAAGTATATCTTAATGTTTAGAATATAGAAATGCACCATGTAATAAAGATTTAATAAAATAACATCCAGGATGCAAAGATATTAGATCAGTTCCATTTGAATCGGGCATATAACTCATTTGTTAGCGTTAGAATAAGAATGGTCCATTTTATGGTCTGTTTTTAAATGGATTTAAAGATGTTATTTGATTAAATAAACCATTTCATTAGACACCAATGTACTGAGACGATGTTTACCTAGGGTTTCTGTAAAAACAACTGCAATATTTTAAAATGATAACAAGATAACACTGTTAAACTTTAATGGATATTGAATTTGTTCAGTTGATAGCATTTTCTATGTTTTCCCTCACCATTTTTTAAGGAACAAGCTTATTATAACAAATGTTTAAATGATGCAGATCAAGGAAAGGTGTTTATTTTTACTTTTAGTATTAACAAAAATGGGGACTGTACTTTTTAAAAAATTATAAAAAAAATGGTGTTATAAAATATTGTTATTAAATATCTAAATTGGAATAAAAAGTTAAAGTTTATATTTTTAAGAAACAATAAAACTTATCACCATTTTTATGATAATTTTAAATTCTTCCTTCACAATTAACTTTGTCTAGTCTTTTTATAAAGGGATGCCTTTCTTTTCAGATCAAAAGTTTGTGTGCCTTACCTCAGAAAGTCTTCCAATGCTCACATACTTAACATTAGTCCACCCCTACTCATGGAATCAAGATGGTTCAAGGATCATGTTGGTAAGAGGTCAACCTCTAGTATTAAAAGGACTTATTTATTAAACAATTATTGCATCAAATGAGGATTAAGCTTGCCTGGATGAAAAATGGCAGGCCTTGGCCCACTTACGGCTGTTGCGCTGAGGAGTTTAATATGTCATTTAATCTTATTAATAAACTTATTGCTTATGTGTGAAATATTTCTCCAAGTAAATTGTGACACTTATTATATATTTTTCTTTGTTTTATATATAAGAATCTAAAATAAAGCAATTTAATAATAAAGTTAGGAATAGAAGGTGATTGGTTAATTTTTATTTGGTCAGTTTTGCCCGATGAAATCGCAACTTGACTTAGAATTTCATTTTGTACCATGAAGTTCAAAGAAATGACCCGACAGCTTCCTAAATGTTAAAACATTTTTAAAAATCTACTAGTCAAACTTTTACTTTTTTTAAGAATATTATGAATACATTACATTTTTATTGTTGAACTGATTTAGATTGATTCTACATTAAGTTTTTCCATCAACTTAATTTGTCTATTCCTTACTTTATTATAGCTTATACTATGGCCAAATTTGGAATGTCTATGTGTGTACTGGGAATGGCAGAGGAACTGAAAGATGATAACATTGCAGTGAATGCTCTTTGGCCCAAAACTGGTATTGTTATTTGTATAACAATTATTTAACATTAACATTACAAACATTAATAACGTAAATTGATAATTATATTGTGTTTCATAGATTTTAAATTAGAGGGTCTGGTAACATTTAGCATACAAAATATTTCTTGTGACCTAAATTTAAATGCTAGTTTATGACTTAACTTTGAACTAACAAGGAATTTGGGCTAAATGTCTTTGAATTTTTCAGAAAGTTATGTTCTTAATTGTCAGTTTCTTTTATCAATTTTTTCCGATGATAAATATTGAATTTAGAAAATGTTATTTCTCAAAATGTTGAGTAGATAAAAAAAATTTAAAAACAATTATTATTATTTAATAAATACTTATGTTTTGTAAAAGAATTTGTAAAATGAAATTCTTTCTGTAGCCATTGCAACAGCAGCTATGGAAATGCTTGGCGGAAAGGATATTACAAAGAACTGCAGGAAACCTGAAATTGTGGCTGATGCAGCTTATGCCATTTTTCAGGGTCGAGATACTGGAAAATTCTTCATTGATGAAAGAGTTTTGAAAGCTCAAGGAGTGACAAATTTTGATCAGTATGCAGTTGATCCTTGTAAGTATTATGAATATTAGTTGGTTGCATATTTTTAAGTCATGTCAAGCAGTGTATTTTATTTTTAGTTGTAAGGAAAATTTAAACGAGCTCCATAAAATCATTTATGGGGTTGAACTTTTAGATGCCTTATAGAAGCAGTAGAATTATCAACCTTTTAACCTTTTAATGACATGTATGAGACATAGTGCACCCTAACCTTACATAATGTAGAAATACATTAAAAAAATTCATGTGATTTCATTTTCTTAAGTCTTTATCAAATTAGAGCCACCAGTTCGACTATTTATACAACAAGATATTGGAATATCTCTCTATATAATTTTATATCATTTAAAAGATTATTCTATGATCCCTTGTCACATTATTTTTGTATAGAATTACGCTGCTTTTTTCCATTTTTATTTAATGTATACAATTTTTTTTATTATGTGTATTTAATATCTACTTTCACCGATTTTTTGTGCTATTGGCTATACTACTTTAAAATATACTTAAATTTACTGTTTGCGAGTATTCATTTGTAAAAATTGGCTTCTTAGTGCAGACCTTAATCTGCTTTTGGGTGTCTGCTTTTTAATGTACTTTGGTAATTTCTCTAACTACTGTTTATTTTAAATAGTAAATTAATACTACTAGATTTATGACACATAGTGCATTCCATTAAGATAATTCATTTTATTCTTATTTCTGAATGTGCAGCAGTAGTTTTGTATAGAATGGCCAAGTTTTCTGGGAGCCAACAAACTTGCACAATACCAGTGGATCATAAAAAAATTTGTATGTAACTACTTTTACTCTGTGCTTTTGTATAAGTATGTAAAATGGTTTAAACGTTGTGCAAGACAGTTGTTGGCTCTCTACTATAAATTGTTTCATCTTCTTTTGAGTTGGGTGTGTCTAGTGCGCCTTAAATTCAACCCAAATCAAAGTACAATCCTTTTGAGTATCTGACAATACATTATTTAATGTACTATAACTCCCATTGTTTTTGTACAGTTGATTTCTATGATTAAGTTTAATATTTTTATTAAGTTTGCATATTTCATATATTTTTTTTATATAATTTAAAATAAGTTGGTTTTTTTCATCAAATTTGTCTTATCTTGAAAACAAACTTTAAATCCTTTCCTGCAGTCCCAAGTATTTTTCAATCACAGTTTTGTTTTTGATAACTATTAACTATATTTACTTTTGAATTGCATACATGTTAGATAGGAATAGGATTTGAAAAAAAAAATGTTAAGACCAAGGGATAGCCACAAGCCAACTGATTTTGATCTGAATTTACTCCTTTTTACAATTTACGTTTTCATAACTCCCATTTCCACAATGAAAAAATTCAGAAAATCTCTCATGCGGATACATGTAACCACTTGAATTTTGATCGTTTTTCAGAGACGTTATTAAAAGGGAAGAAATACATGAATCGTTTTAAAATTTAGTATGTTTATATATTGTACATTAAAATGCAAAAATTAGATTTTTTTTGTTTTAGTTTTTTCAAAATGGCCGCCGTAGGAACTAATCTCCTGAGACCCTCGCAGATAAAAGTATCAATCAGCGTTAATTCTAGCTACTAAAAAATTGATCTGAAATCAAAATTTTTGATTTGAAAATGTTCATAAAACTTACATCTTCTAGTTAAACCAATCAAAAAATAAAAGTTGAAAAATTGTAAATCGGCAAGCCTCGGAATAAAAAAGTTTGATTTTTTACCCTGTTTTTCAAAGGTTTTTGGGTAAAAAAACCTAATTTTTTGTCATTTTGAGGTGTTGTTGTTGTTGCCAATCCCCAAAGTCCAGCGGGGCTAGACTAAGTCCATGAAGTTAAAAACCTGAGGAAGTCAGGACCTGGGGAAATGTGCAGTTTTTTGAGGTTCAACTTACTATAAAAAAGACGTATACCAAATTTTATAAGGATCTGTTGAGAACTTTTTGAGTTATCTTGCCCGCTAATTTAAAAAAAGTAGTTTTGAGATAAGCATGCTTTGACAAAGCCCTCAAGCACCGAGTTGGGGTGAAGCATTTAAATGAGTTTTTAATCAATAAATAATGTGAATTTCATTCTAAAAAATTGCAGGCATATTTTTGAGATGTATCGCCCCCTTAAATAAGCAATTATGCTTGATGAAACAATAGTTTCATCTGGACTTGACATCTTCTTACAATTAATCAATTCAAAGGTTACCCCCGTTCATTTACCCCAAAATTAAAAAAAGTATTGGGAAAACACAGATGAACAAATGCACACAATGAAACAAAATTTGTTAAGCTTCATATTTCATTTATGGTACAATATGTATTTAAAAAGTTATCTATTAACCTGGAATAAAAGTATTCATCTTCCAGCACATTTTAATTAATTAATGGTTGGAGTACTAAAACCCTGGTCTCAGAAATTGTTATACTCTATTGGGATGGGGTTTTTTTTCAAATTGTCTAGGTTTTGTATGTTAGGTTTTTTAATGTGTTGAAGTTCTTTGAATCTCTAATAGAATATAGTTTATTATTTACAACTACAGAAATAAACATAATGCAAGTATGAAATATTTTGTAACTTGAAATAATTTTTTGAAGTTAAACTAATAGTATAGTTTCTTCCGTGCAACAATAGTTGTTAAGAAATCACTGTTAGTCACTGTAAATAATTTTGATGATAGCCACTGCTTATCGGCTTTCAATTGTTTTACTTGTGCTTTTATGTAAAATGCATGCAAGATTTTTGTAATCTGTATGACCTTGAAAGCTAACCTTATAACGTTTAAATCAATTTTTAACCAATTAAACATTTTCTTTTTACAAAAGTTATATTATTCTGTCAGTTTTGTTTTTATTATTTTTAAATTAGCACATTTTATTGTTAATCATTAAAACTTTATTACGATTAAATACAAATAGTTTATTACTAAAACTTTTTCCCCTTTTGCAGCTCAACAGCTGTCTCCTGACTTCTTCCTGCCAGAAGAAGAAATCAAATCTTTCCCAAATTGGAAAGAGTTTGAAGCTGTCTATGCAGCAAACAAGCCTGGAGCCTCTGGCAGTGCATCTGCAGGTGGAGATTCAGTTGAAGGTGTTTTTAACAAAATCAAGTCCGTTTTAAGCGAAGAAATTGTTAAGAGGACCTCTGGAGTGTATGCTTTTCAGATCACCGGTAAGAGCTCCGGTTTCATGGGTATTTTGTTTTTCTAACGGGGCTGCTTTATTGGCGGCTAAACCTTTACAGACTTTGCATTTCCTCCAGAACTGTGAGCCATTTTTCGTGACACCATCTAGGTGACTCTCCCTATCAATTTTGACAATTAGATTACAATGAATCTGAGCTCGCTGTTGATGTTAAAGTATGCCAAGAATTAATTTTGTAGAGAGAACCTAAGCCAAATGGGTACTTGGGGGATCTTTTACATGCCACATAATCATATGACATGCATGCCCATGATTTTCCCATCCAGAAAAAATTGAATTTAACTTTGTGGTATTACCTCTGTAGGGAATGTACAGTCAAATCTTGCTAACAAGAACTTGCGTCATTTGAAATTCTGCTTAAGTTGAATGGAATGACACAATTATTATGACTGTTAACTTAAAATTCTGTGAATTACTTAAGATTTCCCTTGTTTTTACATTAACATAGTTCAAGTTAAATAAAAAAAATTAACATGTTTAAAGATTCATATTGGTTTGCACATTATTGATAAAGTGAAATAATGTATTTTAGTCAAAATTTGTTGTATACTTAGTTTAGTTTAAGATAAAAATGTTTTTGGCTGTTTTACAAATTGCATTCTTGAAATCTTGTTTTTATTAGCTCTTCTTCCCCTTGGAGTTTTAGAACTTTTTCATCTGTTTGTTTTTACCAGTGTGGATAGTTTATTTCAATATGTGACATGTTCATTTTATCAAATTACACTAGTCTCGCCAGGCTCTATAAACAAATATTAATTTTAATTTTTTTTTAAATATGTTAACAATATATTATGTATTTGTTATCAGTTAAAATTTTCATTACCCAAGATAAAAAAAAAAAAAATATTGACTTAAGTTTTATTTAATGTAAATATCAATTTTCATTTGCTTACATTTATTAAAGTATTTTGTTCTCAAATATAAATTTAAAAAATATTTGAAATTATACATGAGTAGTATCAATCTCTTGTCAACTAGTAGACAATCGAATATTTTTTGATAAACTAAATTAGTTTATTATTGAGTAAATATTAATGAAATGATAAAAATAAGATACTTAGCATATACAAAATTAGTTAAGCATATTTAAGGTGCAGAAATTGTTTGTTTGTGTGAATGCAAATCTTAATCACTAGTTTCAACGGTTAAGTGTCACAAGCTGTATGCTTGACCTGAAAATAAATTATTAAACTTGGCTGTAAAATATTTTAAGCTTCCTACAAAGTTACTTTTTTACTACCAATATTTTTTCACCTCCTGATAGTTATAGAAGTACTATATTAAATTCTTGGGTTTTTTGCAAGCAATTTTGAAATATATAATTTTTTTGTTTCGAATCATTTGTTAACAAATAAAGAGCTTAGTGGAAGAACATGCTAAATGAATGTGAAAACGAGACCATGAGCTTTAAAGTTTTTCGTTGCACTTAGATATGTTACAAATGGCACTTACAAAATATAGATATTATACTTAAGTTTATGAAAATCTTGTTATCTTTGACAGAGCGAATAACATGTTCAGTGACATAAAAATCTCAATTGTTTTCAAAAATGTCACTTGGCATGTTCTTCCACTAAGATATTTAAATATATGTCTGGTTAGAAAGAACTAGGATAACTAAATGCAGCCAACCTAGATATAGAAATATTTTTTTTTATTAAAATAGCTATTATTCTATATAAATTTCTGAAACGACTAAATATATAAGCGCCACAGTTTTTAAGTTGTAATGGTCATGACATTTATTATTTCCATAGGCCCTGTTTCTGAAACATGGTATGTTGACATGAAAAATGGTGCTGGTTCAGTAGGCAAAGGGGATCCTCCATCAGGCAAAGCTGACGTCACCTTAACCATGGACCTTGACAGCTTTGGAAAGATGTTTGGCGGAACTCTGAAACCTACTGCTGCATTCATGTCCGGAAAACTCAAGCTTAAAGGTGACATGGGACTGGCCATGAAACTAGAGCAGCTCATGTCTAAAATGAAGGCAAAGCTGTGAGATTTCTATTGTGAAGTTGTAGGAAATGAGTATTTTTATATTTGTTATTATTGTGGAGATTTAAATAGGAAATTTTTAAATGTTTTTGCGATCAATTAAAGTGTGTGGTGCCTTAATGTTGAAAAGAATGAATTTTTACTGAAATTGGTGTTGTAAGCATTAAAATTACGATATACTTTTAAAATATTAATATTTGTATTTTGAAAATAAATTTTTTGTTTTTGCTATTCAGTTGTTTTAATACTTACAATAATATAGATTAAAATAAACCAATTCTTTATCCTTCTCCTAAAAAATATACAAATTCATTTTTATGTTTTGATTAAATTTTTAAATAGCGCGACTTTTAAAAACTTTTGTACTTTTATTATTTTTTTTTTGCTTCCAAATATGCATTTTGATTTACCAAATATTTTGTGTTTGATGGAAAATTAATTTACAATTAGTGTATGATTTACAATAAATCAGCAAAGGTACCAGTAACAACTAAATGGCTCCTACTATATGAAAATTGTAACTAATACTTAGTTTAAGTGTGGTTTAAATCTGAAAGCTTTTTTTTTCATATTAACATAATTACTCAGGCACGGTATTTCATTGAAAGATTTTGTTGGGGAATTTAACTTAAGAGCTGTACAAAGAAAACGCACTTCATTCACAACTTTCACTCTGTAGCTTACCCGTTAAAGTTTGCTATTTTCAGAAAGTAACCTTTTTTTCATTTTCTAGTGGATTTGTTGTAAATTCATCAACTTTGTGTTTTACGTTTTCACAGACAATGAGCTTAATATAATTTTACTTCAAATGACACAGTAAGCATACATAGTAAAACATAATTTTTTAAAGATTCCTGATGATTAGGTTATAATAAAGTATATAGAAGTTAATATTAGAAGTCATTGAAATCAAATTAATATATTTTTTATAACAATAAAAATAACTTCTAAGTACCAACTTTTTTATTTAACACTTAAAAATCACTAGATTTGAAAATGTATTTGGCTTCTGCTAATGGCATGTAAATTCAAATACACCTGTTAGGATTATTTTACTTAGGTAATCAAATGATGTAATATAACATTAAGTTTTGAATTTTTACTAAAAATGTACATGACATTTTCCTTGTTTTTTTAAAAAGCTAATCTTAAACTATTATTTTTTGTAGAATTAAATATTCATAATAAAATTTAATATTCACACACATAACAAGTATCCCTGTACTTAAACATTTTGCTGTAAAAAGAAATTTGGAAATTACAATGCTAATTTTTAGCTTCCACACTATGTTTATAACATAAAAAGTGGAAATATTATAATTGTTCGGTCCGTCTCTCCGTCTGTCACCAACTTTCATAGTCCAAACTACAAATGCTAAGACAAGTATGATACGTCAAAAAAATCAGCGCATCGAAATTAGAAGACATTGAAAATTTCGAATGCGAAGTACTTTAATTATATAAAAAAACTGCACAATTTAATGCTCATTTAAAATACATAAGCCATTTTTATTAGAATTAAATCACCATTGCCATTCACAACAATAACTCGAGAAACTGATGATTTCGTGTCTATGGATAAAGATTATATGGGACCAAAGGTCTCATAGACTGCTTCAGCGATCTGCAGACAGTGGTCCTCATAAAGGTCTTTGTAGGGCGAGTTGGTGATTTGCTGCAATTTTGTCAGGATGGCTGGACAAGAGAAAAGATGTTTTGGATCCAGTTCCGAGTCGGGGTAGTTTCTGCAGCTGGAGTATTTCCTAGTTCCATCTTTTTGGATTTCCATCCCTTTGAAGTGGCCAGTGGCCTGTCCGTAATCTAGTTAGGGTCTCGAGAAACTAATTTTTTAAAAATACTAAATTAAAAGAAATTTTATTTTTGCGACATCATTCAGTTTGAAAAGACGTCAAATATATTTCACTAACAGATTCTTTGTATGTTGATATGAAATATTTTAGTTCTATTTAAGAGAGAGGCATATTACATATTTATTCTTTGAAATATAAATTAATTTTCGCAAACAATAATAATTATTGAATAAATAATTATTGAATTTTCAAAATAAAAAAAATGAAACTAGCTAAATTTAGCGTGTATAAATGTTTATAATAGAATTAATATAGTGTTTGGCGACTTTTTCCTGTTGAATACAAATCTTGTGTGGAAGCGGGCTGAGTGACAGATTGTATTACAAACCTACTTGTTTTGTATTTGCAATCACTTATATAAACCTAAAGCATAAAGTTTTAGAAAGAAGAAAGCTTATTTAATTTTTGATACTTTCTATTTGTAACAACAATGTTATTGGGAATTTGAGTTGGCAAAAGTAGGAAGCTCTTGAAGAGGTACAATCAGGTTTAGATCCCGAATGTTTTACATGTGCGCCTCAATGCTGAACGGTCTACAACAAAGTAATTTCTCGGTCTGTGCACCCCATGCCTACAGACATCTACTATGTTAGTTTTTTATATTAAAGTAATTTTATTGAATAAATACAAGTTCTTTCAAGTGCACAAAACAAAGAAATTTCCAAGAAACACTAAGGAAACTTTATGTGGGGGAGCTGTAATAGTAAAGATGAAGAAACTTATTTGGTAGCTATCGACCTTAAGCTGCAGCGAGTGCTTTTAAAAATGCGATAAAAATGGATTAAATTTAAATGGTAATCAGTAACAAATAAAATCTTATCTAAACCCTTTAAAAATTAGAAAAAGAAAATATTCTAAAAATGAACAATGCTAAATTATACACATAGACAATAATACCAGTTCTGTTAACTAGGTATTAGGATATTTTGCACTAATTTATAACACAATTTGTTATTTGCATTGCCACACATAAACTTCACATTTTTTTTAGTTTTTTTGTAACGGAATTATCAATTGTTTCACCTTTATATGTATGTATGTCTGTCTGTCTATCTATCTATCTATCTATATATTGCTGATTGTTAGTCACTTGTTTAATGTTTTTAATTGTTTCTGTACATAAAATACAACCAATATACATCTTGCATTCTTAAAATTAAAGAAAAACAAGTAAGTTTGTAACAGTCATTGTCACACTTATTTACTACCATTTTCCCAAATATATTTCCTTGCCTATTTAACATGATTAATCAAATTTTTAAACCGTATCTAAAATTCAAACATACAAGAACCAGTTCTAGAACTTTTACCAAACAATTAAAAACATATTTTTAAAACTTCCGTGTCTTAATTTTTATATATTGTGTAATTAAACTGCTATAAATCACATAAAAATAAAAATTTTGGAAACAAACTAGAGTGAGAGCAGGATTGTCTAAAAATTTGTATAAATAAAAGAAAGTAATGATTAATATCTGAAGAGCAAATTTAAAATTTTTGAAAACTGTGATTTAAAAAAAATACTACCCATGAAACAAAAAGTAAACAATATAATTTCTTTTACATCATAGTCAACAAAAAAACCTAGAAAATAATTAAACATATTGTAATTAAAGAGAATTGTTAGGAAATTCTCCTGATTTGTCTCCTTTGAAGATAGGTAACTACAACAGGGCCGGTCCTAGACATTTTGGCGCTCCGGGCAAAACCTTAATTTTGCGCCCCCCCCCCCCCCCCATTTTTTTTAAAGTAAATCTCATGCGACCATATCAGAAAGTCAAGAAAAGATTGACAGAAATCAGTAGAAGAACAGTATATTACTATAGTTAGGGGAGACCGGGGCTAGTTTTCACATGGGGTAAGTTTTTTCCACCGGGCCTCATACAAGAAATGAGCCTTTAGGAGGCGCCAAATGGCTGCTTGGTTTATGAAGCAACCCGTTTTATGTCACCCACAAGAATTTTTGCTCAGTTGCTGTTGTAATATTTTCGTTGTTTTGTGTTAATTTTTTCAACGTTGCGTGAATTTCCATGCTTACGTTCAAACCTAAATCAAACGTACTTTTATTAAACTTACAGTTTTATTACTGCGTATCAGAGGCGTAGCGTGCCTTGGCGGGGCCCCGTATAAAAATTTGTTTGGGGGCCCTTAGGAAGGGTAAAGTTTTCTCACAAAAGAAAAAAATGCATAAAATTAAAAGAAATATTTATTCATCATAGTTAACTCACTTTTTCCAAAATTTTTACAAACAATTCAAATTAACTATATACCCTCCTTGCCTTTTTTTCGGCAAACTGATTTTCTAATTCATTTATAGCTGATGATGACTTTAGTTTTTCTGTTTCTGCCTCTATGAACAATATAGTGACAGGTCTGATAGGTGTTTCTGTCCCATCAAAATTCTTAGGTAATTTTTTTATCAGTTTTAATTTTGAAAAACTTCTTTCAGCAGTTGCGGTTGTGTAACTGGAAGGGTCAAGAATAAAAAGCATGCTGTTATTACCTCGGGAAAACCGGATGCAAGACTATTGAATTTTATCAACAATAATTCAATCAGTTCCTTAATGGAATGAATTTTTTGAATTTCAGATTTAGGCATGTTTTTAGAGCCTTTAATTGGTCATAAAGATTAACTGAGATGTCTTTACTGTATTATTTAGCCGACAGTTTTCCGGAAGCGTTTAATATCTCTTCGTTTGAAGAAGACAGGAGTTTTTCCGGTTGTAAATATTTCGAACATACTCAGGTCGCAACGGCTCTGAAATCGTTGTTTAGTTTGAGAAATTAATATATCTAAACAGCAATAGTATACATTGACTCTTTGAAATAGGATTCTGGGTCTGAAATTCTCTTATCTTGTGATAACTCATAAAAAAACCGCTTCGTTATCTTTTGCCTTTTGTTCTTAAAAACAGTTTTTACCCTCCACTCTTTTGCTAAATCTTTGGACTCATTTAGCAAACTATTGAATGAATTTTGATTCCACAATTCGCACAGTCTATTCAAAAGATTACATAATAATACCTGCCAACATTCCTCTAAGCTCTGTCCGTAGTCCCTTCAGCGGGGGCAGGCGATTGTTTACTAATCACTCAAAAATAATTGATTACCGGTTATTTTTCTTTTAAATCGGCCGATTCACGATGGAAGAAAAATCAAGCGCCAAAGTTGGTCATATAGTGGCAAATTTGTTTGAAACACGTAAAAAAAATATGATTTCACTGCGAACCTTTAAAACTTATATTGCATTAAAAAATTATTGTTTTGTTAATTCGTGGTTTACGACCACTTCAGTTCTATTTTAAGTTAAACAGCAACCTCCATATTTTGTGTATGGCAAACGTTAAATAAATTGTCTTTTGTTTTTCAATTAAAAACACAATAACATTCCCTCAGCAACAGCAAAAAATCTTATGTAGTGATGAAGACACAGGCCATCGTAATTTTGGAAACAACAAAGAACCTGAAATTTGGCTGACTGATCTGTCCTGAACTAAAACTAAGAAAGAAATTGAACCCTGATCCTATGCCGATTACACTGCCAACTAGTAGATATTACGAGGATTTATGATTGGTTGATCGATTTTTTCAGAAAAAAACTTTTAAAAAAAAACAAAAATCTGCTACGATTACGTCTCTAACAAATATTACTAGGTGCTGAGGCTGATGGTTGACAAATCTGATCATAGCTAGAACTATAAAAGGAACACCAACTTACTGTGAATCCGACTCTATAACAAACATTACTTAGGCGCTGATGCTGGTTGACAAATTTGATCTGATCATAACTAGAACTATAAGAAGCAGGCGCGCAGCCAGGGGAGGGGCTCGAGCCCCACCCCTGACTGCGACAAAGTGCCCTTCCATCCAAATTAATTTTCTCAAATTTGTGTAATTCTAAAATAAATGAAATCGAAAAAGGTATTTTAATGCAAAAAAAGCTTATTTGCACAATTTTCTTGCAAAACGAAACCATAAACGTTGCTTATAATCACTTTCCAAAATTAATCATTTGATACGGATTATTATGCTAACGACTGACTAAACGGACGACGGCTTTAAAAAGTTGCTTTTGCCTGTTTCTAGGCTTCTACAACTGAAGTCTGGCATTATAGCCCTCGTGTAGCTCTAGTGAGACGATAATTCAAACTAAACTAAACAAATTCGGCATTAATCTCCATTCACAGGAAGGAAGGTTGACATTGGAAAAAAAAATACTAATAGATAAACTTGCACTAAGGGCAAAAATAAAGGGGACTGAATTTTGTAATTTGATAATTAATCACAAGAGTTTGTGTAGTGCTACTTATTGGTATATTAATCATTATTTGTGAATTTTGATAAACCAGCAAAGATGTTGTTACTTGTATCACATCCATTTCTATTTTGAACCCCACAAAATAAATCACTTTCAGGAAAAATATTTCTTTTGAATCATCAGTGATCGTTAAATAATAATAAAAAGAAAAGATGAACAAGAACTGTATATCTTTTATAAATTATTTAATTTGAAACTTGAAACATGCTTTTGAATTTAAATGTATCTTTTGGACGAGGGTTTGTTTTGGCAACTTTTGAAAAGAAAATTAAAAAATATTTTAAAATGTTGCTCTATCCCATAGCTTTTGGAATTCATTCGATTTCTAGGTAGATGAATGAATTTTTAGCTAACATAACTTATAGACATAGTTTTAAAAAATCACCATTAAAAATTTCATAATCGTATGTCAAAAACGACATAGATATCAGAGATTTGTTGAAAGCATTTTACTCCTTTTCACTCATTTCCACAATTTTTTTTTTTTTTTTTTGGTTTCGAATATTTTCCCGGAGGTTCCAATTCCAATGAAAGAACTATTTTCGTGCCAATTTTCAGAATTTCAGTAATTTTAGTTTCCTCTGGGAATTCTTTTTATCAACCACTCACTTTCTTAAGCGTTTTTCCCAGCAGTTAAGTTTGTAAAACATTACTGTAAATTTAGTATATTTACAAGTATTTCAAAACTAGCATTTTGGAAACTTAACATTTCAAAATTTCCCGAACCCTTCTCAGATCCTGGGTGTAATCCAGACCCTCAAGAATTTGTGTAAAAGTGCCCTTCTGAAGTTAAGCCCCCTCCTTCAAAAAATCCTGGCTGCGCGCCTGATAAGAAGAACACTAACCTACTGCGATTACGCGGCTACTTAGCAAATGTTACTAGTCGTCATGGGCAGGTTAAGTTTTCTTTCCGCAAGAATATTTTTAAAAAAATGTTGATAAAATATTTGGATTAAAAAAACGGGAAAAAAAGAAATTGCTTTTTTTTTTACTTTTGTCATTTGTGAAATAAAAAAAATGGGAAAGTTTTTATTAATTTTTGCTTGCACACGTTGGGGGCCCCCGTGGTCCGGGGGCCCCGTATAATTGATACGGCATATACGGCGGTAGCTACGCCTCTGCTGCGTATTCTAAAAGGTGGCTCTTCTCTCTATGTAACCTATACATTCGTTTTCTAAATAACTTAAAATTCTACTCGTCAAGGTACTATTAAAGTCAAAATGTTTTCCAAAGGCATGTTTTCCAAAATTTCACAGGGCAAGTTTTCCAACAATGCCTTATAGAAAAGCGTGTTTCAACCTTTGTAAATTAAGCTTAATATTTCCAAAACTAAATTATTTTTTATCGTATGTGTCATGTCCATTAGCTGGGTGTAGTTCGGGTATAGGGAAATTATGTTAGGTAGTTTAATAGCACATTAATTTATTATATTCCATAACTTATTAGTTACAACAGCACACATCTTAAGTGCGCTTACTAGTGCCATTTACAAAACAGAACCGAATGCTGACCGGTACAGTTACAGTTAAACAGTTCATAGCTGTAGCCACATCTCCTCCCCTCTACAAGTCCAAGCGGTCAGGAGGTCTCCGGACTCGGGTGGATCTGCGAAGAGGCTCAGGAGGTGCTGGAACTCGGGAGCTGGGTGGTCCAGGAGGTCTGACGGGACTCGCTGATGGTGCTGGGTGGTCTACCAAAGAATTCCCCGGCTGGTCGACGGCGCTGTCCCGCCACTGCCTTCTCTATGATAACTGCCTGTCCGTTCTTGAAAAAAGCTGTATTTGCGTAGGGACAAGATTCGCCAGTAGGGAGCGCTGCTAGCGTATAGTAGCTGTTTGTTTACATTCCTTTGATTACAACGCAATAGAATTTTCAACGTCCGATTTAAACTTATTTTTACGACTTTAAAACCAACTGAAATTGTTTATAATGGCATATTTTGTGTTCCGAAGTGTAATTCGAAGTTTGTGAAGGGTTGCAGCATTTCATTCCACGAAATTCCTGCGAACGAAGAGCTAAGAAGTAAGTGGCTGAAAGTCATTTCGAGGAAGAACTGAACTTTACTTCTAACTACTCTCGTATCTGCAGTAAACACTTCTTGGATTCGGATTTCAGTCACACTACGAAGTTTAAACGACTTTTGAAAAATTCCGTACCAAGTGTTTTTCCGGATCTTATTTATGGAACTTCTCATATGAATTTTTTTTTTATTTATAAATTGTTCTTCTTGTTTTCTTAATAATTGTATATTTCTAATAAATTGTTAATTGTAAACTGTCTCTTTAACTTCAAACAACACCTTTGAAATATTTATCTTATCAAAATAAAGCTTGAGAACTAGTTAAAGAAATACAGTTGCAACTCCAACACATTTCCAATTTTTTCTTTCTTTTAATTTTTAAAGAAATATATTAAAAATATTATTGCAAATTCAAGGTACTTCTTACAAAATTACTGGTGTTGAGCAGAATGATTGAATAAAATATTTTTATAATCTGTGCAAAATAACTATTACCATCCTTTTACAGATATAAAGAGAATATATAACTAGAACTTTTATATTTTGCACTTAAAACTCCTACAAGATATAAAATTATGATTTTTTGGGGGATCATAAGCATATAATTTTTAAGTGATTAATTTATTGCCTTAGTATGATTGAATAAAATATTTTTATATATTAAATCTATGCAAAATAACTATTACCATCCTTTTACAGATATAAAGAGATATATAACTAGAACTTTTATATTTTGCACTTAAAACTCCTACAAAATGTAAAATTATGATTTTTTTTGGGGATCATAAGCATATAATTTTCACGTGATTAATCTATTGCCACACTAATTTGAATAATTTAAACGCGAAAAGAAGATTGAATTTCCTCACAGTTGTACTATAGCGAGAGAGCGAGATTGATTATACGTTGCGAGCGCTCGTAGTGGGGGATTGGTGTACTATCGTCATCTTGTCGTAGCAGGGAAAGAGCGAAAGTCGGACAGGCAGTGTTAATAGAGAACGCAGAGCAGCAGGCTCGTCCGGTGTTGGTTGCTCCGCAGTTGTCACAGAGCCAACATCTGAGGCATCACCCTGTGTAGAGATCCGAGCATGCGGATCGCGCTCCCACTCCTGGTTTGTCAGTTCTCCACAGTCTCTCAACTGGTCTACGTGACGACGCCACCGTTGATTACCAATAGCAACCGTGTTGTCAAAAATATGTAACCCTAACCCACCTAACTAAACCAAACCCGAAACAAACCAATTCTGTAAATAGCACCTGGCAATAGAAATTTGTGTTATTAAGTTTTACAAATCTGGCAATGTATGTATAATAACTTTTTTGGAACGAAACAAGAACAAAATAAAACGTTAATAACTTGAATATTCTCAATACCAACCTACCTACTAGAATTTCAAATAATTCCTCTTCCCTTTTAGATCTTTCCATAGTGTCCCCAGATTTATACATTTTTTGCTCACATAAAATTATTCAAGATCCTTTTGATAGCGACCATCTTCCTATACAAATTTTAATTAATAATAACAACCCCATTGATGTCTCATTTCGTAAAGTTATCCTCTGGAAAGATATTGAAGAACATTTTAGTTCAAACCCTTCACCTCCTCCACATATTCAGTCCTATAGAGATTTTCAGGAATTTTGCACAACTCTAGTCAAGGAAAATTCGAAAGAAATTAAAATCAAGACTAAGAAATTTGGCCCTTGGTGGAACAGCCAATGTAGCCTCTTGCAGGGTCAGAAAAGAACATTTTTGAGGATAGCTCGCAAAACTTTAAACTTAACAGCCTGGATTCAATTCAAAAAAACTTCATCAAAACTCAGAAACCTGGTAAAAAACTTAAAGCGAGACTTTTGGAGCAATACATGTGAGGAAGGAGCAGACTCAAAAAAAATCTTTAAAATTATTAACAGTATACATAATAGAACCAATCTACCTCCTCAAAATAATCTAATTATTACCTCTAACAATAGTACAGTTTCTGACTCAGGCATACAATCTAACCTTTTTGCTCAACACTTCTCTGATCAAAATGACACGGTTCCTATCCCTTACACTCTCACTGAGAGTGACTACAATGCAGAATATAACAAAAATTTCACCCTCACCGAAATTCAAAACGGTATCAAATCACTAAAAAACACTTCTCCAGGAAATGACCACATTAGTGCTAAACTTTTAAAACTCCTCCCTCTTTCTTACATTGATACTCTTTTAGGACTTTTCAACGGCATCTGGAACTCCAATGAATTCCCATACGAATGGTCGGTTTCAAAAGTTATCCCAATCCTCAAACCTGGGAAACCTTCACAGGATATTTCCTCTTACCGTCCCATTTCGCTTACTTCAGTTTGCTGTAAACTTTTCGAAAAAATGTTGCTTTCACGTATCATCAGGTTTACTGTCTCCTCAAAATTCCATAACAACCTTTGTGGCTTCATTCCTCATAAAGACTGCAACTATGCACTGTCCTTAATACATCATAAGATAACCCTGGCAAAAAACGAAAACAAATACTGTTTTTTTATTAAACTTGACATCACGGCAGCATACGATACAGTATGGAGAGACGGCTTAATGGTAAAAATTCTTAGCCTAGGCATCAGAGGCAAAGCTGCTTTCTTCTTCCACCGTTTCCTAAGCAATAGGAGTATTTTTGTTGCCTGGAGGAACTCCGTCTCTCAACCCTTTCCTTGTAATCTAGGAGTCCCACAGGGGGCGTGTTTATCTCCATTTCTGTTTTCCATTTTCATGCATGACATCTTCGAAGTCATCCCCGATGAAGTTGATTGTTTAACTTATGCAGATGACATCTTTATTCTTCACAGTGACAAAGACCTCAACAGATTAATTTTTAAAATTCAGTTAACCCTCAATAACATAAATGATTGGTGCAATATCTGGAAATTAAGTATCAACCCTTCAAAATGTGAAAGTATTAATTTCTCAAACAAAATGGTGAAAACTTCAAATTGGTTTCACTTCAATAATCAACCTATCCCCACAGTCGACAATATTAAAATTCTGGGCATTATTTTCTCTACAAGTCTAACTTTTAAACATCACTTCAACTACTTAAAGAAAAAATCTATTAAAAAACTTAATGCCATCAAAGCTATAGCTTCTAACTCTTGGGGCACTAGGACCTTCCATCTCATAAAAATTGTTAACTCTGTTATTAGAAGCTCACTTGACTATGGTTGCCCGATTTTCTTGACCTCCTGTAAGTCTGATTTACAAAAACTCGAAATCATCTACAATCAGGCTATCAGGATTGCAACTGGTCTTCCTCGCTGGACTCCAATTCCAGTTCTCCTACAGGAGGCAAGGGTTTCTCCTCTGTTTTACAGGCACCTCTTTTTAGCTCAAAAATTTTATTTCAAGCAGTTTGCATGTCCTAAATCTGATCTCCCAAATATTTTTTCGAATCTAGCCAAAGTGAACCGTCTTCAACGTCCCATTACCCTGGGAAAACACCTCAGCGACCTCGCTGTCAAGTTAGGTATCAACACAAATTACATTCTCTCCAAAGAATTCCCGAGCCCTAAAAACAACAAGTTCCGAATACATTCACATAGTTATCCCTTTCAGTCCAAAGATCTCTCGGATTCCACAATTGCTAAACTTTTCTTAGAATATAAAAACCAGTTTAGTGTATCCACAATTTTTATCTCAACAGATGCCTCAAAAACAAATAGCTCATGCAAAATCGCTGCCATTGACTTTGCTAATAATAGTACTGTTTCAGGTAGTATTTCAAATATAAACAGCATTTTCACAGGTGAAATTCTGGCTCTTATCCTTGCAGTGATTTCTTATGTTAATTCAGATTCCTCATACGTTATTTTCTCTGACAGTTTATCCACGATTTCGGCCCTTCAGTCAATAAATCTAAAATCCAATAGCGCAATCATTACTCTTCATAACCTTATTCTGTCTAAATGCGACCTGTGTAAAAGCCTCGATCTTGTCTGGACTCCTGGTCACAAGGGCATCTTGGAAAATGAAAGAGCAGACATTGCAGCTAGATTGGCCCCAGACAAAGTTATCCTTGAACTGGTTTCACTGGAAGATATTTCTCAGACCTTAAAAACCATTTCCTTTAAAGAAGGCCTCAAGTTCTGGCTTGATAGCAAATACTCCTCATCTTTTAGCCATTTGGCATCTGTCAAAGCAAAGCACCTGCTTCTCCCACCTAATAGGAAATTTGATGTCTTGCTATCTCGTTTTCGAACGAGATCTTTCCCTACAAATTCTAAACTACATAATCTAGATCCTACTATTTCACCTGACTGCCCTTTATGTAAGGTTCCGGAAACTATTGATCATGTGATTCTCTCGTGCGATCGATTCAATTTATCTAGAGATCGGTTCAGAGAAAAAATGGGGATTCATCCACTCTCATTTAGTTGGATTTTTGATCTGTCCGAAAGAGCTTCTTTTAAGACGTACGCAACGATCAAATTCATAAGTGATATCCTAAAAATTCTCCAACCTTAGGTCTTTTTTCGTGTTTTATTACAGGGTTTTTTCTCCCCCCGGATGACTGAGATGAAGCAGCCTTTGGGCGAGCACATATCTCATTTCAACCAATCAATCAATCAAAAAATAAAACGTTGGTTGGGTATTCTAAGTGTGGAACTGTCCTTTTTATTAGTTGAGTTTTGAACTCTGAGAATAATTTGAATAGTTTTAGTTAAATCTTCTGATTCTGATAACTACAGTGTGTATTTGCTGTGAAATATTGGCGTCCGTGACAGGACGGTGACACTGCGTGTAAGTTTTCGACTGCATGTTCTTGAAGAATTCCATTTGATATGGAGGCAGCGAAAAAGAAACGAATACAGCAACGGAGGCTGTTCTCTAAAGCTTGTAACGAGTATGAAGAGGAAGAAGCAACGTTAGATTTGTCTGCTAAACTAACAAAACTAAAAGTTATCGAAGAGAAAGCTACGCTTATGAAAAGTTCCGAAGAAGAGGTTAGAGAATGTCTTTTTAGTGACAATAACATTGAAGAAAATGATTTTATTAAAGACATTGACGAATCTGAAAAATATATAGACCGTTGGAGGGTGTTGCAGCTGAAGTTACAGCAACTTACACTTACGGAGAAAGAAGACGTGTTGTCAAATTGTAGTGCTTTTCAGCAGAATACATTGTTACGCTACCCTAAAATACAGTTACCTACATTCAATGGGGATTTAAGGAACTGGGTTAGATTTTGGGGTCAATTTGAAAAAGTTGACAGATGCTAATCTAGATTTGCATGATAAATTTGCTTATCTATCCCAATGCATGGAAAAAGGTAGTGTTGCTGAGGAATTAATCAAAAGTTTTCCACCCGGGGGTAACAGTTATGAGAAAGCTATACAACAATTGAAATCGCGTTATGGCAGAGAGGAATTACTTATACAGGTGTATGTGAGAGATCTTTTGTCATTGGTTCTCCAAAAGCAGGATGGACCTAGAAAATCCTTGAGAAGTCTTTATGATTTGTTAGAAACCAAACTCCGTGCACTTGAGACATTGGGAGTAACTAGGGACAAATATGCTTCAATGCTCTACCCACTAGTTGAGTCTGCTTTACCTGAGGAAACGCTTCTAGCTTGGGAGCGCTATAGATCATCTACAACTCGTAGACTGCTTGATGAGGAGGATCCAAATGGAACTAAAGGGACTATGAAGACTGAACTCGATTTGATTCTTGATTTTCTTCAGGATGAAGTACAAGCTGAAGAACGTATGGTTCTAGCCTCACAAGACTTTGGGGTTGGAACCAGGCAGAATTGAAGAAAGTTCCAAGAGAAGAAAACTGGGAACAATAAACCCAAATATGGAGGTACTCATCACATAGCTAGTGCGGCTGAACTTTTAACTTCTTCGAAAGAACAGAGACGGTGCATATTTTGTCACAATTCACATAACTCTGCTGACTGTTTGAAGGCGCGAAAAATTGAAGTAAAGGACAGAGATGATATGGTTGCGAAATCTAAATGCTGTTTCCTGTGTTTAAGGCCTGGACATCAAGTTCGCAAGTGTTATTCCAAGGTAACTTGCTTCAAGTGTGGTAAAAGACATAATATACTCCTGTGTAGAGAAGATCCTGCTCCTGTTGAAAATTCTGAAAACAAGACAACAGAAGGTGCTGTTGTGGGTAATGTCTTGACCAGTCAATCTACTCATTCTGAAGTTTTGTTACAAACTTTAGTTGTACGCATAAAGAATGGCAGAGAAAAACTTGTAAGAGCCCTAATCGACACAGGTTCACAAAGATCGTATATTTCAAAAGATATAATCCAGGCATTGAGGTTTGAGAAGTGTGGTGAGGTCAGACTGATACACAAGTTATTTGGAGGTGTGTCATCGAGTGAGAAACTGCATTTTCAATACAAGATTTCCCTAGCAAGCTTAGATGATAAATACTGTTGTAAGGTGATGTGTTTAGATCAGCCTGTCATTTGCGATGGTGTGAAACAAATCCCAAGTGGTCCGTGGTTGAATGAGTTGAAAGATTATGGTATTTATGTGTCTGACACAGAGTATAGTTCACATGGAGTCGACAATGAAATTAAACTGTTGCTTGGAGCTGACGTGACTGGTAAGCTTCTGTCTGGAAATGTCAAGCTTTTGAAGGAGGGTCCTGTTGCAGTTGAGACACATTTAGGTTGGACCTTGATGGGTAAAATAAGTTCGAAGGATAGTCCTGCTGCCACCCATTCTTCCATTTCCCTGTTTCTGACTGAAGCCCCTGTAAGTCATCTGTGGTCATTAGATGTCTTGGGAATTGTTGATCCATATGCTAAAAGGAGTCGGGCCGAGCTGCAAGAAGCAGCAAATGAACACTTTTTAGAGACTGTCAAGGTTGGGGAAGATGGTCGCTTTGAAGTTAGCATGCCTTGGTTAGAAGGTCATGCTCAATTGCCAACCAACTATGATTTGGCCTGTAGAAGACTAAATTCGACTGTCAACAAGCTGAAGTCACAGTCAATTTACAACCAGTATGAGCAAGTTTTTAAGGAGTGGCAAGAGGAAGGTATAATTGAAGAAGTGCAGGATGACTATCAAGAAAATGTACATTATCTACCTCATCGACCTGTAATAAAAGAAAACAGCACTACAAAGATAAGACCTGTCTTCGATGCTTCAGCCAAGGTAAAAGGAAGTCCTAGTCTAAATGATTGTTTGGAAAAAGGTGAAAATCTCATTGAGTTGATCCCGAGTATCCTGATGCGGTTCAGAGCTGAAAAGATTGGTGTAATTTCTGACGTTCGTAAAGCCTTCTTACAGATTGGACTTTCCACTCCTGACAGGAACTATTTGAGATTTTTGTGGCCCAGTAATGAAGGTCTGAAAGTGTTTAGGCACTGTAGAGTAGTGTTCGGGGTGACCTGTAGTCCTTTCCTGTTATCTGCGACTATCAGGTACCTGCTGACTGGTGTTTTGAAAGAGATTGAAGAACTAAAGTCACCTTATCCAGAGACTGTCGTACAAAAACTGGTGAAAAGTTTTTATGTAGACAATTGTGTGACAAGCGTCAAAGATGACGACGAATTAGAGATTTTTCGAAGCATTTCTACTGAAATAATGGCTAGTAGAAAATTTGATCTCAGAGGGTGGGAGCAAACCGATTTGATGGCTGAGAAGTCGGAGCCTACCAATGTTCTCGGTATGATCTGGGACAAGAAAAGTGATACCCTTGCTGTAAATACAGCTTGTGTAAAAGAAGTGAATCTCGAGAAGGTAACAAAAAGAACTATCCTTTCTGCGGCACATCGGCTGTTTGATCCCTTGGGCATGATTTGTCCTGTTGCATTGATCCCCAAGTTGCTTCTTCAGAGTATTTGGAAGATGAAGCTTGGTTGGGATGAAGAAGTGGATCAGAAGACCAGAAGAGAATTTTTGAAATGGATTGAAGAGGTGCTGCACATTGAGAAGATCTGTATACCAAGATTTTACGGACTGAGTGGTGTCAAGAGCTGGTCCATTCATTTCTTTTGTGATGCTTCCAAGTTGGCATATGCTGTTGTTGTTTACATCAGAGTAGAGTCAGAAACTGGGGTTCAAGTGCAATTGCTGCAAGCAAGAAGCAGAGTAGCTCCAACTGGAAAAGGAGAAATTACTATTTCTAGACTTGAACTCCTGGCAGCAACAATAGCAGCTCGTCTATCGACTAGTATTTTGACTGAAATTGAATGCGGTGAAGTACATTTCTGGTCTGATTCGACAACTGTCTTAGCGTGGATCAAGAGAAGCGATCAATGGGGTATTTTTGTTCACAATAGAGTAAGTGAAATTAGAAAATTGACCTCTGTGGATTCCTGGCGGCATGTTCCGGGGAGCAAGAATCCTGCTGACTTACCCAGCAGGGGGTGCTCGGCTCAGCATTTGCTGAAATTGAAATGGTGGGAGGGTCCCAGCTGGCTACACCTGCCTCAAGATATGTGGCCTTCACCTGGAGATGTCATCGATGAAGATGAGGTAAACTGTGAGCGCAAGAAAGGTGTAACAACTTCAATGATGAATTTCGAGGTAACAAGACTGTTGGGTTCACCGGTTTCTGATTACAAGAAGATTGTACATACAGTGGCGTGGATGAAAAGATTTCTTTACAATTGCCGAAATCCATCCAAAATCAAAGGTAATCTTACTGTGAGTGAATGTGAAGAAGCTGAGAAAACCATTGTTTACCTGATCCAACAAGAGTCGTTCATAGGAGTTGCAGATAAACGTCTCAAGTCACTTGACATTTTTCTTGATGAAAAGGGAATCATCAAGTTGAAGACCACTGTATACAAGAGAGAGGATTTTGAAGAGTTTAGAACCCCTTCTGTTTTGCCTGGTGATCATCCTATTGTAAAAAGTTTAGTGATAGCTGAGCATAAGAAGAAAGGACATGCTGGTGTGACCTACACTTTGAATTCCCTCCGAGAAAGATTTTGGCTACTTAGTGGAAGAAGAGTTGTCAAATCAGCTCTGAGATCTTGTGTGGTGTGCAACCGGTTTTCTACAAAACCTGTAACCCCACCAACTACACAGCCACCTGCAGATAGGGTCCAAGATGCCAACATATTTCAGGTGACCGGGGTCGATTTCGCTGGTCCAGTAATATTGAAGGACAACTCAAAGGCATGGATCTGCCTTTTCACATGTGCCGTATACCGAGGATGCCATCTGGAGTTGGCAACATTACTTTCCACCGAGACTTTTTTGCTGTGTTTGCATCGCTTTGTTGCTAGGCGGGGAAAACCTTCGATCATATATAGTGATAATGGAACTAACTTTACTGGAGCTTCAAAGGCACTGTCAAATATTGATTTTGAACAAGTTTGTGCTACGGCTAGAGATCAAGCTATCCAGTGGAAGTTTATAGTGCCTGGCGCTCCATGGTGGGGTGGCTTTTATGAAAGACTGGTTGGTATGACGAAGAATATTTTGAAGAAAACTCTAGGTAGAGCAAGTCTAACCTATGAAGAGATGCAAACTGCGTTGTGTAACTGCGAAGCCATTCTCAATGAAAGACCTCTAACCACAGTGTCATCAGAGGCTACTCTTGCAGCACTTAGACCAGCTGATTTCATGAAAGAGATTAAAAGCAGTTTTGTTCCTGGCGTCAAGACTCAACCTGATCCCAACTATTTGAGAAGGAGGATTCGCTACCTTCAAACCGTCAGAGAAGCTTTCCGAGCCAGGTTTCGACAAGAGTATTTGGGAGCACTGTGTACAAGATACAAAAGGAAGAGTTTTCGACCGCTGAAAGAAGGAGATATTGTGTTGATCGGCGATGACAACAAGAAGCGAGTGTTGTGGCCTCTTGGTCTCGTGATTGAGGCACGACCAGGAGCTGATGGGATTGTGCGTCATGTCAAACTAAAAACTCAACAAGGAGAGTTGTACAGGGCAGCTCAAAGGTTGTATCATCTAGAAGTGTCATCAAAGGAGGACTGGGCAGGTACTAAAACTGTGAACAGTGACATTCCTAGTGTTCCTTTTGAAACTGAAGGAAGACATTCCCTGCGTTCCCCTGGAGACTGTGATCAAAGTACCTGTTACAACCAGAAGTGGGCGAATGGTTAAAGTTCCTAACAAACTGTCTCTGTAGAACTGTGTTTCTTTTCATGCATACTTGTATTTTACATGATTTAATTAGGATTAACTTTAATTTTGCTATTGTTAATTTGAGTTTATGTAGTTCATTGTATTTAAGTACTGATTGCACAATATTTTTAGTTTTGTAAGTTAAAAACTTAGGTGGGAGTATGTCAAAAATATGTAACCCTAACCCACCTAACTAAACCAAACCCGAAACAAACCAATTCTGTAAATAGCACCTGGCAATAGAAATTTGTGTTATTAAGTTTTACAAATCTGGCAATGTATGTATAATAACTTTTTGGAACGAAACAAGAACAAAATAAACGTTGGTTGCGTATTCTAAGTGTGGAACTGTCCTTTTTATTAGTTGAGTTTTGAACTCTGAGAATAATTTGAATAGTTTTAGTTAAATCTTCTGATTCTGATAACTACAGTGTGTATTTGCTGTGAAATATAAGAAGTGAAGTTGGCCATCTTTACTCGCAACCGTTCCGAACTTCCACCTTTTGTCACCATGACGGTAGTTACGTGCAGCCACTTTATCTCCAATGCTGAACCCACGGTCCGCGAACTCGAAGTTTTTCTTTCTGATCCGGTCCTGGACACGTGCTTGTAGATCCGGTCTGACTAGATCAATCCTTGTGCGAATCTCTCGCTTCATCATCAGCATTGCTGGACTATGGAGTGTTGTCATATTTGGTGATTTCCTATATTGAATCAGGAAAGTGCTTTGCTTGAGAGTGAACACGTAACGTTCGGCCTGTCCATTGCTTGATGGTTTGAATGGAGCAGTCGTTTTGTGTGCTTTATTCCGTTGCTATTCATGAATGTCTTGAACTCGTGGGACGTGAACTGAGGTCCGTTGTCACTGACCAACGTCACTGGTAAGCCAAATCTTGCAAAACAGTCTCTCAGGGATTCGATGGTCTTGAATGTAGTAGTTGACTTCATTGGGTAAACCTCCAGCCATTTGGAGTGTGCATCTACGATGACCAGGAACATGTACGCATGTACCCGAACATCGGTCCAGCAAAATCGATGTGAATTCTCTCCCATGGCTTGCTCGGATACTCCCAATAGTGAACCTTGACTTTGTGAGGATCTGTCTTGATTTCAGCGCAGTGGATGCAATTCTTGGCAGTGTCCTCGATGTCCCTGTCAATCGAGGTCCAGACAACAAATGACGCCTAATCCTACAGGACTAGCGTCTGTTGCTAACATTACTGGGAGTGCAGGATCATAATGTACCAGAACTTGAGGAGAACAGATTTCCTCTTTTATGTTCTGAAATGATTTTTGACAATCATTTGACCAATAATGAACCTAGTGTTCTTTTTTGTCAAGTTATTTAGCGGATTAGCAATTGTAGCCCAAATTTGAACAAAATCTCCCATAAAATTGCACTAATCCCAAAAAACTTTGAACCTCCTGCACATTTTTTGGTTTAGGAGCACCAGCAATGGCGGAAATTTTTTCATCAGTTTTATGCAAACCGTTAGCATCGATTTTATGACCCAAAAAGTTTCTCTTTTTTGAAAAATTTACTTTTCTGTAAATTCAACTTTAACCCATGCTCTTTGCATTTCTTGAAAAATTCTCTAAGTGCCTCAAAATGCGCTAACTCGCTTGGCCCTGTCACCCGTACGTCATCCATAAAAACCTTAATGCCTCCCATTCCGTGGAATAACCCATCGATGTAGCGTTGCCAGATTGCTGGGGCTGCATTTAATCCATACATGAGTCTTTTGCATTTATACAACCCTTTTGTTGTATTTATTGTCAGTAGATTTTGACTGTCTTCATGCACCTTTAATTGTAAATAAGCATGCTTAAAATCTAATTTCGAAAATTCTTTTCCCCCACTTAGACTTGAAAATATTTCCTCTAATCTCGGTAACGGATGTTGCTGCACCAATATACTAGGATTAACGGTAATGGAATAGTCCGCGCATAACCTGATCGAACCGTCTCCTTTTACCACTGGTACGACCGGGGTCGCCCACTCAGATGTTTCCACCCGTTCTATTATCCCCTCTTTTTCCAATCGGTCGATTTCGAATTCAACTCGATCTTTTAGAGCAAAGGGTACCGGCCTTGCACGGCAAAACTTTGATGTAACATCTGATTTCAACTCTAATTTAACTTCGTAGTTATTTATTTCTCCTAGTTTATCGTCGAATAGTTCATGGTACTCATCAAGGAGTTTGTTTAAATCAAACTCGCCACTGGTGCGTATCGTTTTGATAGCAGTCCAGTCCAGGTTATTGTTTTGTTTTTAACCATGCCGACATTGTGTATAGTCATTGGTTTTTCCAATAACTGGGATGTACTTTTTACCGCCTTTTCCATGGCCAAAGCAATTTTTACTGTAGCATCTAACTCGATATTGTCCTCCTCAAAAATTCTATTAAGGATAGATTTATCTCTTAGACCGCTCACATCCCGTAACATGATATTTAACATGGCTTCGTCATAAGCACACGGAACGGATAGTGATCTCAACACTGCCATATATTCATTAACTAGCTGTTATACCCGACGTTGCACGGGTAGAGGTGGAAAAATAATTTAACAGTCAATTTTTTAACTATTTTTTTTCTTTCATTTTAGTTACGTAAGATATGAAGATTACCCAGTAATTTTCCATTTAATTACCCAACTTGGATATAGTAATAAATAATATTAATTTCAAAAATACCTTTGATAAGAAGCTCAAATTAAAAAGAATACATATTTAAGTAAAAAATAATCAGAAAGAATTAAAAATGGAAAAACAGCTAAATCTTAAAAGGGTCTCAGACATTTATTTTAACGCAATTCAAGGAAGTTCTATAATAAATTAAGTAACTTTTTTTTGGACACTTTGTAGATATAAATACAATATAAGCAGTACAAATTTCTACCATAATTCAATACAAATGCTGAAAAATTAAGAATTCAATGCAAATGTATACAGTATTAAATCAATGCAGATATGTACACTAATTGAATGAAAATAAATACAATAATAATTCAAAGAAAATGAATACAATAATAATGCAATGCATATATGTACAATTTATTTATTTCTAATTTTTTAGCTGTAATTAAACTAAATATACTTAAAAATCGTTTTAAAAGAAAGGGGAAAATAAAACTAAATAAACATTTCGTGAAAACGTGCTGTTGAAGGAGCAATAAACCTCCAAGGTCTTCAATGCATTGAATGGGAAACATAAAAACGTTCGAAAACGATAGAAGGAATGGTCTGATTCGAAAAATTCTTAGCCTATGTTTGTTCCGTAGATGAGATGAATTTTTGTGCCAAATTTCGTGACGATCTGTTGCGTGGTTCTTTAGATCTCGTGTAACAAACAAACAAACAAAAGTTGCCTTTTATGTATATAGATAAAACCTTTTAGCTCATTTGGCACGTTTTGGGAAAAAAATTGGCGAGAAAATAGATATAGCTACAAACACACCCATTATACAGCTCTAACACAATGACCTTCGAACAACCAACCAGCTTATAAATTATTTATAAAAAAAATGACCATTCTGCGAGTTTTAGTTAATAATTTGGCGAGTTTGGCAACGTATTTGGCGAAAAAATAAAGACATAAAACCCTAATATGCAGCTCTAGTGCGACGGCCTTTATTAACCATCATAGTTCAGTAATAGCTTAACGATAAATTTATTGCTTAAATATGCATACATGCAGTCAACAGAAAAATCAATGAAAAAATCCTCAAATAAACAATATAAGATAATAAAAAATCCAATATAAGATAAATTAACACAAGGTTCGGGCCGAGACTGTTTGACATAAAGAAAAATATCGCTTTGGGAATCAAGTCACTGTACTAGGCGATCATGAAGGCGGCAGTAATTTTTCAAAAGTCCACTATTCTGATTTAAAAAAAAATTATACCTAGTACAATGTATTGAATAAATAACTTTCTTTTCAGCGAGATAGATTAATGTAATATATAATCTCAAAAGTATTAAAAAAGGATTATTTAAAACTTATTAATAATATTTTTTTAGATATGTTTTCTGGACCTATGTAGTTGTTTCTGAAAAACCATTTGTGTTTTATGCACTTCACTAAAGAGTTTCATCAAAATACTTTACAATATAATAAAAAAATCTTCAAAATTTATGAATTTTTCCAAATATTTAAAGTTTCTTAATAAAGTGAAACTCCTACAATTTTCTTTCAAACCATATAGCATTACAAAACTATGGAACTTTCATCGAAATTATTTTTCTACTCTTCGATTAACTACAAGTTTAACTTTTATTGCTAATTTTTTACAAAATTATTTTTTCTATGTGGTTCCATTGTCACCCCATTATGGAATGTAGCATATTCATAGTAAATTACAGCCTGTAAAACACATATATACTATTTTAAAATATTGAAAGGGTGATTTTTTATTGTGTAGCATATCAGCTTACATAACATAAAATTAGAAAGAGACAAGGCCTGTTCTTCCATAAGGCCCGGGCCTAGGGCCCCCAAATTTCGGTTTCTATTATGCTAAATGCTGTAAATCCCCAAAATATCAGCAAACATTAAAAAAAATTCTGATACTCCACCTTTGTTTTTTTGCTACATTTTGACTATGAAATTGACCTAACGTGATTGTTTTGATCGATGTTTATGATGAAGCCTATAAAATTGTAGCAAAAATTTGATACATCGGTCATATAGCATCATTTACTAGAAATCATACACAAAATTTTCCGTAAAGGGGCCCCAAAATAGGCTGTGCCTATAGTCTGAGATTTCCTAGAACAGGCCCTGGAAAGAGAATACTACACTAATTTGATATCCCTACGTGCAATAGTTTTAATTCTAAACCTGTTAAAACAGGGGTGCCTACAGGGGGGGGGGGGGGGGGGTCACCGACGCAGTCTGCGTCGTTGAAATTTTAGGGGGGGGCAAAAAAAATTAGAATTTTTTTAATGTAAATGGTTTAGTTTGTCTAAGATACAACTCTAACAAATTCTTGTTCTTTCTAATCATCTGTCTCCCCCCCCCCACCCCAGACACCTGGGGGGGGGGGCATAACTCCCCCCTTCCCCCCAACCTTCAAGAATCAGAAATGGTAACCAAAATCCTTAAGAGGATTCATCAGACGCCACCTACCGGTCGCCTCTCAATAGTAACTCTATGGTAAAATCGAGATGGTTTTTTTGATGATATCACACGAAATTATTGGAATATTTTCACGCGGTTTGTGTCTTTAGACAGATTTTGACTTGAAGATGCATTACCTAATTGTTATTTTTGTTTAAATTTTTGTTAATAAAAATTACATTAAAAGTTAACTTTAACTTCATTTTATAAAAATTGAGTAGAAGATATTGAAAAAATTAATTTACAGGTACCGAGATTGAACATTTTTGTATTAAACTTGCCTTTAAACTTTGAAATTGGGTAATTTAAAGTTGAGATATCAATTAAAATGTGAAGACAAGTGCTAAAAAATTGTGCAAAGCCACGCCTCCCATAAGAACCTCCCCTTCTCAGGGTTCATTAGTTTGGACAGTAGGTTATCAAGGACGGGGGACAGCTTCACATGTGGTCTTAAGTGTGGGGGGACGGGGGGGGGGTACTTTTTCCACCTTTGAAGGGGATTTCGGAGAAAACAGCTGACGCTGGAGGGGGTGCGAGTGTCTTTTTATTTTGTATTTTCGCTTTGTCAATGGAACTCGTTGCATTCTTCGCTGTGGCTATTTCACAGCCCAGTGCTATAATATTATCAAATGCCAATTTTCGATGCGTATTTAATTTACTGGAGTTCACAATTCACTAGAGCAATTTTAATAATTACTCTTTTTATTGTGTTATTTTTGTTTATAGAATGAAAAGAACTATAGTTTATGGTTGGAAGAAATAATTTTAAATCGCAATCTAATATTTAGTAGAAAGAAAAAAGTTATACTATAATGTATTTGATGTTGGTGAGGATTTATCGTTTCATATTAATGATTGTTACAAATTGACTATTCTACTTTCTTTACTCACAACAGACAATATTTTAGTTACATTTTAACATTTGAATACAAAATATAAGCATAATGCGTTACATATTTTTCACAATAATAACTAAATGATTGAATATTTAAAAAAACAAGAAGTTCATAAAGAACTAAAATAGCCTACTTTCCTGTTACTTAAATACTTACTGAAGTTCTAATCGGGAAAAAACTAGGTTTCTAACAGTAAATATCATCAACAGCCGTTTCTACACTAGATTTATACATATTAGAAAAAAAATCGAAACACAGCATCCAGCTAATAATTTAAACTTCTAAAAGCCAAAATCAACTATTTTCCTTAATATTATTTCGCAAATCAATTAAACATTATTTATCGTCTGCTCGCGATTTATTTGTAGTTCGAGGAATAATTAAATATTTATTAATAACAAAAGTAATGAAACTCCAAACTGCATTTAAAAAATAAGAAATGTAAATTAAAACTTAGCAAAATTGTATGCAAAAGTATGCCTTGCCGCTTTCTTGTTAGATAATTAATGAAAAATCAAGGAATCAAATTGTGCTACATTTTATGACGTCATTCCAAACTGATTCATGAAAATATTATTTTGCTTCAAATATGTTTAAATAAATAAAGTTTCTCATGCCATTGTTGATTTGGCAACAGTGATTTAAATGACTCAAAATTGAATTTCAATGCTAATTCAATGGGAAATTCGCCGACAGATAGTAGATTTCTGTCCGTCCGGACGTACAGACAGACAGACGGACAAAAAGTATGAAAGTTGGGTATCTCAGGTCATAGCTTTCTAACAAAAAAAGAATTTTTAAGATCCGATGGATAGAACCGATTTTGGAAGGGGGGTACGGACAGACAGACGGACAGACAGACAGACGGAAAGACAGACAGACATAAGAACAGACAGACAGATGGACATCAACCGCATTTCAATACCTACAGTGATTTAAATGACTCAAAATTGAATTTCAATGCTAATTCAATGGGAAATTCGCCGACAGATAGTAGATTTATGTCCGTCCGGACGTACAGACAGACGGACAAAAAGTATGAAAGTTGGGTATCTGAGGTCATAGCTTTCTAACAAAAAAAGAATTTTTAAGATCCGATGATTAGAACCGATTTTGGAAGGGAGGTACAGACAGACAGACAAACGGACAGACAGGCGGACAGACAGACGGACAGACAGACGGACAGACATACGAACAGACAGACAGATGGACAGACAGACAGTTGGACATCAACCGCATTTCAATACCTACAGTGATTTAAATGACTCAAAATTGAATTTCAATGCTAATTCAATGGGAAATTCGCCGACATATAGTAGATTTATGTCCGTCCGTACGTACAGACAGATGGACAAAAAGTATGAAAGTTGAGTATCTGAGGTCATAGCTTTCTAACAAAAAAAGAATTTTTAAGATCCGATGATTAGAACCGATTTTGGAAGGGGGGTACAGACAGACAGACAAACGGACAGACAGGCGGACAGACAGACGGACAGACAGACGAACAGACAGACATACGAACAGACAGACAGATGGACAGACAGACAGTTGGACATCAACCGCATTTCAATACCTACAGTGATTTAAATGACTCAAAATTGAATTTCAATGCTAATTCAATGGGAAATTCGCCGACAGATAGTAGATTTATGTCCGTCCGGACGTACAGACAGACAGACAAAAAGTATGAAAGTTGGGTATCTGAGGTTATAGCTTTCTAACAAAAAAAGAATTTTTAAGATCCGATGATTAGAACCGATTTTGGAAGGGGGGTACGGACGGACAGACGGACAGACAGACAGACGGACAGACGGACATCGACCGCATGTCAATACCTACTTTTTCATTTTTTTAATTCTTACGAATTAAAAAAAGAAAAGTAGGCTAAAAACGATTGGAAGTAAAAATGTGGGATAAGTTCTGCCCAACCCTATGATAAATTGTAAGAAATAGATGTTATAAGGGAAAAAAAGCAACTGTTACCTATAACAGCTCCCCACAACATTTACACGCCATAGAAAAAAATAGCCTAACACAGCAATTTAAATTAAAATTAATTAATTATTTCTAGTTTTCTAAATTTATTTATTATTCGAAGAATAGTTTTGTAAAATTGGTTAGGTCAATTCTACTTAAAAATAGTGGGTTTCGCAAGTCTAGATGAAATATGCCAGGTTTGGTATGAATGATAAAGAATCCAAGGCTGATTGTAGAGCTCTATATACAATACAAATTAGCAAACAGCATCAATGCAAAGGGCACAGTGGGAATGTAAAGAAAATGCCGACTTTTATTTATCACTATTGACGCCTTCTAGTGCAGTAGAAATAAGCGAAAAAACACCTTAACCTAGAACAAATTGGAACATAAACTATTCTTGTTGCAAATGGTAGGTAACATGCTTCTAATGAACATACTAAAAACCGCAACCCGTACTGTTGCGACAAATGTTTCTGGCCGCCATCTTGAAAACACGTAAACATTTAAAAAAAAAATCACAATAAACCATAATAAGTCGAGTTTGGTATCAAATTGAAGGAAATTTTATGCTGAAAAAGAATGATATTGGTTTTAAAACTAAAAATATTTACAAACATGATTTTGGAGTGAAACAATGAGAAAACGTTCGAAAAATATCACCGCAAGCGATGGAACCACCCTTGTTATTATTGAGATGTCCAACAAAAGTTTGCGACTTTGCGACTCAAAGCCATGATTCAAAGAATGGAGTCCCTCATAATAAGCAATATTGAACAAACCCTCATGAAATGTACTAAAAGAATGGACAAAGAATGACTGAAAGTCAACATGGAACCTGGAATTTAAATCATTCGAAATGCAGTGAACTAACTTATGCAATGAGTTTGCTGACGCTGACCCGAGTTTTATAACTGACCGTTGATATAACTGATGCAGGGATGACGAAATATTTTGTAGATCTAAACAAGGCTTGAATATCTTTTCCAATCATGTCACGTTGGCCTTGTCTGCACTATCTGTTATTTTATTTAAATATATTCTACAAAACACAAGAGTCAGTAAGTGGACTGTGATCTAAAAAATTGACAAAATCTTTCGTCATCCTTGCATTAGTTATATCAACGAAAGACACTGGTCGACAAACTCATTGCTGCTAAAGTTAGGTCACTGCATTTCGAATGATTTAAAATCCAGGTTCCATGTTGACTTTCAGTCATTCTTTGCCCATTATTTTAGTACATTTCACGAGGGTTTGTTCAATATTGCTTATTATTAGGGACTCCATTCTTTGAATCATGGCTTTGAGTCGCAAAGTAGCAAACTTTTGTTGGACATCTCAATAATAACAAAGGGTGGTTCCGTCGCTTGCAGTGATATTTTTCGGGCATTTTCTCATCGTTTCCTTCCAAAATTCTGTTTGTAAATATATTTCGTTTTAAAATCAATATCATATTCTTTGTCAGCATAAAATTTCCCTTAATTTGATACCAAACTCGACTTATTATGGTTTATTGGGATTTTTTTTTAAAAAATTGACGTTTTTTCAAGATGGCGGCCAAAAAAACATATTTGTCGCGACACTACGGGTGGCGATTTTTAGTATGTTCATTAGAAGCATGTTACCTACCATTTGTCAGTGTCTAAAACCTTTCTACTGCTCAAACTAAAAGAACTATATGGACTTCAGGTGGGTTTCACGCGTTTTTCGTGAAAAGCACGCATGCGCAAAGAGTAGCTGCCAAGCTGCCATAGGACTTTTTGTGGTTTTATAGGTATTGGCTGAAAAACGAAAAGAGCTACAGACTTCAAAGTTAGTCTGCGAATTCCTAGTACCTGTCAGCAGGGCCGTTAGTTATAGAGGGGAGCCTCCCCCAATAATTTTACAGAGGGATCCCAAAAGGTGTCAGCTTTAATACTTTTAACCATTAATTTTTTGATTTTTATTTAACAAAAATAAGTAAAAAAATGGCTATTTTATATTTTATTTTGAGTGTCCAAAATGGCGCCCTGTGAAAATTTACTTCAATATTTTAGACCCGCCATTTTTTCAGACCAAACCCCTTCGAAAATTCTTACCGACTTATTACCAGAAGACAACTATAATCACGGTAGTAAGAACGGAAAACTTACTTTTTAAAAAATTGGTATCAAGTACTTTTTTTTAAAAAAACAAATTGAAGGAATGTTCAAATTAAAGTATAGGAGAAACCGTAGGACAAAAATGAAATGTTTGTTTTCACCCTCTTATTAAAAGAGGGTGAAAACAAACATTTCAATTTATTTCTATAACTCTTCTAATGTAGGAAGAAAAATATAAAAGATTCTGCTTTCGACTTCGGCACATGTAATACTAGGCAGTGAAACAACCCATGGCGTATCGCTAGTCCTACGGTTTCTCCTATACTTTAATTTGAACATTCCTTCAATTTCTTTTTTAAAAAAAGTACTTGATACCAATTTTTTAAAAAGTAAGTTTTCTGTTCTTTGTGCCGTGATTGTAGTTGTCTTCGGTTTCCTAAAATGTTACTACGGATTAGATATTTTGATACACATAAAGCCGAATCAATCCAGCAATTTGACCAATTATTAATGGTAATTTTCAAATATTAGTAGCTCGTCCAGTAATTTTTTACACAAAAAAAACTGTCAAAATATTCCTTTTTATGAAAGAAAATTATAGAATAGATTTTGATTAGTTCATTTTTAAAGTAGGCGAAAAAACAGCTTTGACGAAAATGACCCAAACAAATTATTAAAAAACAAATATATTAACAATATATTTTGTGTAAAGTTTCCAATCCGAATCCCAACAGTTACGAAGATTATATGAGAATATTATATTAAAACAAAAGCCCACCTACGGACTCAGGGTGAAAAACGACTGAGGAAAATCTCTGAAAACTACTTTTGCCTGACCATGAGAAATTCAGAGACCAAAGCCTTGCCAAAGCAGACCTCAAGAACAAGTTCTGTTATCGGTTGCTTTGGGGGGAAAGGGGGCGAAATGACCATATGTTGCCAGCCCCGGGAGAAGTTCCCCCCTTTTCTTAGAACAGGGAGTCAAAATCTCCCTGGCCGATTGACGCAGTCAATCATGATTTTCGGCTTTGTGGTTCGTTGCATACGTCAACAGGTTGTGTCGTGAGGGGGTTCGTAAGCTCCACCCACTGATAGCCGATTTCGTTTAGCTCGTGGTGAGATTCTAGTTTCGAAATCACTATATAAGACCCTTAAGAACATTACGAAAAGAAGAACATTGCTAATGGGATATGGCATCTGCGCCTGATGATTATTTCTGACATTTATTAGCCATAAACAACCCATCACTTCTTTAAAGCTGAAACAAAACACTTGCCAAAAAAAAAAGCCGGTGTGGATTTTATATTTATATATGGATTTATGGAGTATACTGAACCTAAGTAATTTTCACCACACAGTGTATATATAAATAGGAATCTTTACGGTGTATACATGAAACTTTATAGTAAAATTATATTTTAAGTACCAGCGAATGGGGTAACTTTGTCCTAAGAAGTAAAACACAAGAACTGACTTTCTTCTTGAATATTTTTCTAATGATAGGTCAACGCAGAGTTGCCCCTAATTGAAAAGGAAAGCACATTTTAATAGCTTTTATATTACGGAATTAAAACTTATGTTTAATTTTCCTTTAAATATATTTTTTTGCAGCAAAAGCTATCGGGAATCTAAATAATCAGTAAAAATTCCGCTCAAAATCTATGTAATTATATATATTTTTAAATTAATAAAAATAGCCGGACACGTGATCCAATCAAAAACAGCATCCAATTCCTTCTCTCAATTCTTAATGCATAAAAATGCTCTCTTCGCTTTTTATGTAATGCAACACATTTGACATTATCAAACTAAATCGGAATTATTCTATTATGTTTACAGATATAGTTTCACTTTAAAAAGATACTATTTATTAAGTTACTAAAATTAAAATTAAAGTTAAATAGTAAAAAAAATTCTTACCCTGAAACTCGGAATTGAACTTTCTTAAATATATTCAATCACCCACACATTTGACACCAGACGACAAGTATCTTCCTACTGTTTCTAACTAAGGCAATGGCGGGAAAATGGCTTGGGCCTGAGTATGTATACTAAGCCAGAAATATTATCCGAAGGTCATTCATTCATAGAAATGTTATATACAAAATTCTGAATATTTATGATGTCTGCTTCAAATGCTATAACAGTGATTAAGAAATGTTTATGAGAAATAATTGTCAGCACATTGCTTTCTTCCGACGCCGGGCCTCTTAAAATAGAATATCATTTTGCAGATTGTTAAAGTTTTTATTTGTGATTCCTGTTTTATTATGTGATTTATAAATAATTAGAAAATTTTCGAATACGTTTTGTTAGAAATTTATATTTTCAGTTTTTTTTTGTCGTTGTTAATATTAAACATGAAGTTCTGTTATAATTGATCACGACTTATTTTTGCCAGCTACTGTTATTGTTCAAAATCACCTTCACAAAACTTCAACACTTTCAAACAAAGCGTCGCCGATTTGCTTAGGAACCTAAACACTATCAAGATCAATCGACAGAATATCACATTATTTCCTGTTTCAGATTGACATAAAAACTAGCTATTTTAAAATCTAAATTAAAAATTGAGGTATCATAGAAACACGTAATTATTTTTTTGTACAATTTAGGACTACATGCAGTCGGTTTGAAGCAAAACAAAAAATGCTGTATTCCATATTTATAATTTTCAAATACAAAAAAGGCAACTATGTTCATAAATTAAGAAGCCGCTATAGGCTGTTACCGTTTTATGGAGTAAAAGATACACCAAAATTTCACATTGTAAAATGCCAATATGCAAAGCTCTTTGTTAAATATTTAACAATGTAAATACTTTTAAAATTAAGGCAAAAAATCAATAAATATTGTTGTTGAACTATAATAATCTATAACGTAAAAATTTAATTAAGAGAAAATGACTTTTAAAATTTTATTTGAATGCAAGAAACTGAAGAGATTTAACTTTTGTGTCAAAAATGTTTTAACTTTGAAACTCAAATTATCAGTAATATCTAATATAATTAACTTCTCAGTATTAGAATCCTTTCTTTATTTGCCCAACCTTCTGACAGACGTATAAACCCGTCAAATGAACCCGTTTTTTATAAATTTAATAATTTTATTAAATTCCAAAATTTAAAGCATGGAGGAGTCATTTATAACCACCTGGAAATTAAATTTTCAGTTAAAATTTTAATTTAAATCTCAAGCAGTGAAAACAAGTTTACATTTCAGCCAATTTGCTTTTTCAGAGGGTTAGCAAGATTAAAATTATATAATTACGAAAATCTTACCGGAATCACGGCCATAACACTTCAAAATAAGCTTGGGTATTTATAGTACAGTGCATTTTAACTTCATTTAGTTTAAAATGGATCAAATCAATCATTTAATAAAGTGTATCTTTGATTTGATGCTTCCCTCCGTTTCGAAAACAACAATCTAAAGCTAACAGCTATATATATTTTTTATAACAACAATTTAAGCGGGAAAATTGCGAATTGTATGTTATACAGACTGCGCGAGATTTATGGCATGAGAAGGGCAGCTGCAATTTTTTTTTGTTTCAGCTTTAAAGAAGTGATGGGTTGTTTATGGGTAATAAATGTCAAAAATATTCGCCAGGCGCAGACACGCCATATCCCATTAACTATGTTCTTCTTTTCGTAATGTTTTTGATTTTGGTTACCATTTTTGATTCTTGAAGGTTGGGGCGGGGGGGGGGGGGGAGACAGATGATTAGAAAGAACTAGAATTTGTAGGGCTGTAGTGAGCCTAGTGGTCAGCGTCTCGGTCTCGGGATCGGAAGGTCCTGCGATCGAGTCCCGGTACCACTGAAGACCTACCGAGTATATGCGGAGTACGTGCTCGTTAAATCTGTTGGGTCCGAAAGTCCTCTAAGTTCCCATACCAAATCAATACCTCTGGGGGTGACAAGCCAATTCTGGGGATCCTCTAGTTGGCATCTGTCTCTAAAAATTAGATGGATCCACTTATGTGTGTGTGTTGTCTGTTGTGTCTGTCTTACTTGACGAAGGTTTATAAGCGGGTCGCTGACCAAGCACACAAACCTGAATATATATGTCTACCAACCAGGGCCGTCGCGAGCGGGGGGCGAAGGGGGCGTCACGCCCCCCAAGTTTTTTTTTTTAAATGGCCATTCGGCAAATTTTAGAAATGTTTGTCATTTTTATTTTGATACCAAAGTGTGAAATTTTTAGTGAAATGTGCACACAGATTAAAATCCGGACACAACGCAACTGCCGACTCACGAAACTCCTGACAAAACAGTGATTCGGCAAATTTTAAAAATGTTTATCATTTTTATTTTAATACCGAACAGTGAAATTGTTTCGTGGAATGTGTACACTGATTCAAATCGGGTCACAAAGCAAATGCCGACTCACAAAACTCCTGGAAAACCATAAAGTCATTCGGCAAATCTTATAAACATTTGTTATTTTTATTTTAGTACCGAACTGTGAAATTTTTTAGTGAAATGTGTTATGTGTACACTGATTAAAATCGGGACACATCGCAAATGCCGACTCACAAAACTACTGACAAACCATAAAGTCATTCGGCAAATGTTATAAACATTTGTCATTTTTATTTTAATACTGATTGCCGATTTGCGAAATTTTTCAGTGAAACAGATAAAAATCCTGACACAAAGCAAATGACGACTCAAACTCTTGACAAACCATAAAGTCATTCGGCAAATTTTAGAAATGTTTGTCATTTAAATTTTAACACCGCACTGTGAAATTATTTAGTGAAATGAAATGTGTGCACAGATCAAAATCCGGACACAACGCAACTGCCGACTCACAAAACTCCTGACAAAAAAGTGATTCGGCAAATTTTAAAAATGTCTATCATTTCTTTTTTAATACCGGAACAGTGAAATTGTTTCGTGGAATGTGTACACTGATTCAAATCGGGACACAACGCAAATGCCGACTCACAAAACTACTGACAAACCATAAAGTCATTCGGCAAATTTTATAAACATTTGTCATTTTTATTTTAATACAGATTGCCGATTTGTGAAATTTTTTAGTGAAACAGATAAAAATCCTGACACAAAGCAAATGCCGACTCACAAAACTCTTGACAACCCATAAAGTCATTCGGCAAATTTAAGAAATGTTTGTCATTTATATTTTAATACCGAATAGTGAAATTATTTAGTTCAGTTTACTTTGAATAATTGTCGCACTAGAGCTACACGAGGGCGATTTGCGACGGGCGTCGTAATTTAGAACCACAGTCAAGTGACGAGCCATCATCTGAGTAGGCATCCAAATCAACCGTTAAGGGCGACATCGTACGCACCGTCGGGCCTTTTGGAGCATATTTAACGTGCACTCCCTCTAAACGGGGTATTATTCGTCGGACATTTTTGGCTGCACGAGCTGTTTATAGGTCGGCAGTTATTTTGGCGATGCCCGGACCCGAACCTGAAACCTTCCACACGCAAGGCGAACGCACTGGGCTCCCCAGTCCCTAAAATTATTTAGTGATACAGATCAAAATCAGGACACAACGCAAATGCTGACTCACAAAACTCCTGACAAACCATAAAATCAATCGGCAAATTTTATAAACATATGTCATTTTTATTTTAATACAGAACTGTAAAATTATTTAGTGGAAAGTGTACACCGATTAAAATTGGTACGAAAAACAAATGCCGACTCACAAAACTCTTGACAATGCTTTCAAGTAATTTAAATTACATTTCTGACTGCTAGATAGCCTTCTATTTATTTTATTATTTCATATGAGGATATCCAGTGGCGGATTAATGGGCTAACACCCCCCCCCCGCTCTTATCAAACTCTAGTTATACTACAAATCGGCTTATACTCAAACCTATACTACATAAATACTTTTTTTCCCGAAAATAAATTTGTATGAAAATATTAAAAATTCTTTTTGGCATAAAAAGTATTGATAATTGAGGTTTACATTTGAAGAGCAAAAATTTGAAGCCCAATATTGCCAACTCTGTTTAAAGCCACTTTTGCACTCAAACTTTAACTTACAGGATTCAGTTAGGTTCGCGAACCACATAAATAAAAGTGGTTTAAGTCGAAGTTGGAGATTTTGGGATTTGAATGTTTGCATGCTTTATTCAATCCAGTTTTTTTTTAATAATAAGGTAATTTGAGGGCTTGATCTGGAATTCGGTGCTCTCTGCTTCAGTGAGCCGAAGTTCTCTTTATCAGTGGTTCTCCTCGCTATGGGAAACCGACTAAAATGCAACTAATGTCAGTTAATTCTTTTCAATTTATGACTAAAACTGTGAATTAGAATCTGCTACGTTGCACATTGTTGGCACGATTTAATCGTCCAACAATCATTACCACTTAATTAGTCAGAACCACACTCTGAGTTTGAAGGGTCACGGCAATGTCAAATTCCTGGATCAGGTGTTCAAATTCTTGGACCTAATAATTCTGAGATTTTGACACTATTTTTTCAATGGACCTTTGTGCGACCTGACGTTAAAGTGCAGTCAAGCGGGGTTGAAATTAATGGCTTAAGGGGGCAGATGTCCCCCACATCCTGATTTCAATACATCCCGTGGGACCTATGGGAATGAGGGCAGCTACCGGGGTTTGACCACTGGCAGACCTTTGGGGGGAGCTGTTCTCTTACGATTTGACCAGAGGCAGTGCGAAGGGTGGTTTCTTGCTTCCGATTGGCCAAGGGCATTTCTGTCCCTGGACCCCAAAACTGAGATAAATATAGCGGATGACCGAGAAAGAAAATATAATATTCTCAACATATACAGAGTAAGAGAATTTCAGAATAAGTTTGGAGAAATACTTCCTTGGTTAAAAATAGCCAGAAGGAAATGCATCTTAGACTCTATTAACCTCGCCTCTGGTCACCATCTCCGTAAGCCACCCCATATGCCAGGGGCATTTCCCAAGTCACCTAATCCTTGGAGCCTTCGACTTAGCCCTTGATCTCTTCAGATTTCTACCCGATATGCTGGGCATATCCTTGACTCATCAGGTATCACCGAAATCTCCGAATTAGCTGCCTGTCCCTGTGTTGTTGCCATAACTCAGTGGTGTTTCCTTCAAGATGTCGACCCCCTTCTTAATCCTTTGGGGTAAGTCTGCCATGTCTCAATTGTTGTCCAGGATCAATTAAGAATCTAAATGCTTTAAATGTTGTAACGTAATGCCAAATAAAGGGTTAAATTTTAGTGAATAACCATGTCTCATGCTGCATTATTCCAGGGGTTATTGTAATTATTGTAACTATTGAATTTAATGAATTTTGATTTCACAACGCAATGACAACTAATTATTTCATTTATTCTATCCACTATAGCTTTAACCAGATTTCTATCTCCCCCCTTTACAAACTATATAAGTAATTAAGAACTGCACAACAACATGGAACTATTATTTAATTAATTTGAATTTTTTTTATCAAATTGAAGACAACACATACTCTTCAAAGCCCGGGTTTTACGCTTCCAAGTTCTATTCAGCACATCACAAAAAAAAAATTATATTAAACGTTTCAAATTATATGTATATAATGAACATCACTTATGTAAAAATTATATGAAATAATTGGGAAAAATTAATCATAGCAGACTGATAGGGGATATTAATTAAAAGTTTATCAAAAGTAACAATAATGTTATCACTCTACTCAACCAATGAACGTAATAGAATCCCGGAAAAAAAGCACCGGAAAAAAAAGCACAGGAAAAAAAGCACGGAAAAAAAAGCAACGGAAAAAAAAGCACGCGGAAAAAAAAGCACAGGAAAAAAAAGCACGTTGAAAAAAAAGCACAGGAAAAAAAAGCATAATTAGAATAAACTCATAATTATTGAGATGCATTGTTTATTAACGTCGTTAATGACGGTTTAGAAGGGTTGCGAATAGAAATTAGGATTGTGGCATGGCCGTACACAAGGGGGTGAAGTAATAATCGCGATGTAATAATGTATTAATTTTTTCTGTTAGAAAGTTATGATATCTGCGACCCAACTTTCATACTTTTGTCCGTCTGTCTATACGTTCGGACGGACATCTGTGTACCTAGTGTCTGTCAGCGAATTTCCCATCATCAGACCAGAGACCCAATTTTCATACTTTTTGTCCACCTGTCTGTACTGTCTGTCGACAAATTCCCTATTGGATTAGCATTGAAATTTAATTTCAAAACATTTAAATCGCTGTTTGAATATAGTTTATGTTGGGATTTAAAAGTTTAAATTATAGCTGGATAGCTGTGTGCGACTTTGTTTTTTTAATGTGTGCAAATCTTGTGTAGAAACAATTGTTGATGGCACTTACTATTACAAACCCTCTTGTTTCGAAACAGTAAATGTCACACAGACACACACCCAATGCGGAGGGGGGGGGGGGGGAGTGCATGACACTTATTGATTGATCGCTGAGACCAACTGGGGTCACCTCGCTCCTTTGTCAGTACACTTGTCGCGTCGGTGCACTACCGATTTCCCCCTAGGTAGTGAAAACCAGATAAGGTGCAGTCCCTCGCAATAGAAATGCAGCAAAGATGGCAAATTTTAAATAAAACAACCCATTAACAACTTTTAGTCGCCAAATAACCCATTTTCATTAAATTTATTTCCCGAATTTGATTAATATTATTTATCGTTTGTTAAACTAATTTGGAGTTCGAAGAAAAATATTTAGTAAAAATGATGTTTTAAAAATAGAAGCGAAACTTTGCAGATTTTTTTTTATGAAAAAAAAATTATACTCTTTTTGCATCTTTCTTATTACATACATAAAAAATAATTAACCATAAAAAGAGTATACTAAAACATCTCTTCAAACTAATTTATATCACATAAATTAATTTCCTTTAATTCCTCTCTATTTAATATAAATAAAGTTTCTCGTACGATTGTTATATTAGAAGTGGCAATGTTGATTTAATTTCAATAAAATGGACTTCTTATGCACCTTAAATAAGCATTAAGGTTTTTTTTAATGATGGAAATGTTTGTACAAAATTACTTAGCACTTATAATATTTTTTTTCTTAAATTAAAATAATTAGATCAAATTATCACCCAACCAAACGTAATTCCAGGAAAACCAAAAATGAAAACCATAACGCTGTAATTATTACCATTCATGAAAATGGTGTCAAATATGCTCACTGAAGTTACTTCGAATTCGAATTTTTTTGCTGAAAATTTCAATGTCATTTCAATGCGCAGATTTTTTTGATATGTCAAACTTGTCTGTAGCATTTGTAGTTTGGGCTATGAAAGTGGGTGACGGACAGACAGATGGACATAGCCTTTTGCGTTATAAACTTAGTGTTGAAGCTATATTAATTGTAAAAGTTTACAGAAAATTAAACGTTTTGTTTACATATTAAAGACTGAATAATATCATTCCTAACATAAAGTGGGAGATTTATTTTCAATTTTACGCTTGCCTTACTTTGAAATGAATCGTTGAATTACAAAAAAGGAATAAACATAATGCATGCAAAAAAAGGTAAAAACAGATATAAGTTACTGGTTTCTTAGCATATGTATTGATGACGTTTGTCCACATATTTGGAAAGGATTATTCAGATCAAATGATGGCTAATCCTATTTTGTAGCTCTTTTTTATATAACGGTAATTAATACCATAATGAATTTTACTATTATATACTATAAGCTTTGTCATACCGAATTTCTATTAAAGGTGCTACCGGTAAAGTTTAAAACTTGAAAATGGAATATTTTTAATTTTTAATGCCAAATAAACCAATATTCCGAAAAACTTATATTTTCTTTGTTAAAAAAAATGCCTAAATCTATTACCGAGAAGTATACTTTATTCTACATCTTAAAGGTCAATGAAACTATTTTTTAAAAAATGTAGAGAGGTTGGGGAGCCCAGTCGGTCAAGGTGTTCGCCTCGCATGTGGCAGGTCCCAGTTTCGGGACTGGGCAAATATAAACGGCCCGTACAACTACATGTCCGACGAAATATAACCGACTAGAGGTAGTGCACGTTAAATATGATTCAAAGTCCCTACGCTGCGTACAATGTCGCCCTTAACGTTTGCGTTGGGTGCCTACTCGGGTGTAGGCTCGTAACTTGACCGTGGTTTTAATTTGCAACGCCCGTCGCCAATAGCCCTCTTGTAGCTCTAGTGCAACGATATTCAAACTAACCTAACTTAAAAAAATACTATATTATAAAATATTATGAGCTCCAGAAAAAAAGTTAAATACAAAATCTTTAATTCAAAAAAAAGGTGAAGGCATTATTGAGTGTAGCTCGAAGCAAAAACCGAATTCGAGTTCAGCATTAAAAAATATTATAGCAATATTTTGTTAGCTTCAACAAAAGTTATCTAAACTTATTTTTTGGCGTTCCCAGGACAAAAAGATTATACTTCGTTTGCCCACAAAAACAAGCTGAAAAAAATGTAATTAAAAATGTATGAATTATTTAACAAAACAAGTTCACCAGTAATTATCGATAGATTTAAAAATATTAACCTATTCAAGATTACTTTTGAGCGCATTACTTAAACCCATACTAATTGAAACTTTGAAAAATCATATAATGTGTAGAAATCATGATTTTATGCACGGATTTGTGCATTCTTTTTTATTATTAAATAATTAACTTGAGCAGTAATTCAGTTATATACAGTTTTCCCCTGAAATTCATATATTTCCTTCATTGATAAATTGCTTTACTTTTAACTTTTATTTAAACTGGTTAATTAATCCAGATTTTTAAAAATGGCTGACTTCAAACAATGTGCTCTTGTGAACGCAAATACATTACTTAAAAAAAATATATCGTCAACTACACTAATTATTTGGTCAGTCAATGTCAAAGTACACATGCTACAGGCAAGTGATGCTGCATACAAACCAAAATGTGCAATCACTTATTTGGGGTAACCAGTTAGAAGGACTGAAAGCTTAATTGGTTTTTATCTGCAGGCGTATCAGTCGGACACCGGCCGGTGCCACCGACAAAGGCACGAGCGGGTGTCCCCAGGTCTCAGCGATCGCGAAGGGCGATCAATCATAATGAGTGTCAAGCAGTATCCCACCCTCCCTGCAATGGGACTACGACACGACAGAAAAAGCCGGATTTGTTAAGTTTTTGAATAAGCTTGTAATAGTAAGTGCCATCAACAATTGTTTCTACACAAGATTTGCACACATTAAAAAAACAAAGTCGCACACAGCTATCCAGCTATAATTTAAACTTTTAAATCCCAACATAAACTATATTCAAACAGCGATTTAAATGTTTTGAAATTAAATTTCAATGCTAATCCAATAGGGAATTTGTCGACAGACAGTACAGACAGGTGGACAAAAAGTATGAAAATTGGGTCTCTGGTCTGATGATGGGAAATTCGCTGACAGACACTAGGTACACAGATGTCCTTCCGGACGTATAGACAGACGTACAAAAGTATGAAAGTTGGGTCGCAGACATCATAACTTTCTAACAGAAAAAATTAATACATTATTACATCTCGAATAATACTTCACCACCTTGTGTACGGCCGTGCCACAATCCTAATCCTAATTTCTATTCGCAACCCTTCTAAACCGTCATTAACGACGTTAATAAACAATGCAACTCGATAATTATGAGTTTATTGTAATTATGCTTTTTTTTCCTGTGCTTTTTTTTCCACGTGCTTTTTTTTTCCACGTGCTTTTTTTTCCTGTGCTTTTTTTTCCGTGTGCTTTTTTTTCCTGTGCTTTTTTTTCCGTGCTTTTTTTTTCCTGTGCTTTTTTTTCCTGTGCTTTTTTTCCGGTTACCGAAGTGAATATCTAGAAGCATCTTTCTCGCGTTCTAGTTAACAAATATTAAATAATGTTAATTTAGTTATTCAATTACTGAAATTTTTATCTAATATCCATTTAATTTCATTGAATCGAATAAGGTTGTGGTAAAGGTACTTATATTTAAATTTATAAGTATTAAATTGGAGTAGGAATAAAAAATTTCAAAAAATTGAGAACTAACAATTTTAAAAAATCCACTAATGATTAATTAAATATGATGATCTTGGGGATAGCTTTTGCATAGGCATCCGAAAGACTAAATGAAATTAGCAGCAAATAGCAATTCATCCTTAGACCCCACAGATAGAAACCTAAAAATCTATCCTGGAACACCCAAAAAGCTTACACCACTCAGACAAAAGACATGACGTGCTGTGCCAGACGGGTGGATGGTCCGATTGTCAATGTGATCCATCTTTCCCCCTTTCCCAGAAACCTAGAAAAAAGCATCTTCGTATTTCTATACATAGGATACCCTGGGCCCTGAAGGAATAAGGCGTCGTGGGAGAC
>JAFNEN010000762.1:102500-207861 GCA_019343175.1 Oedothorax gibbosus | reverse complement strand
TCTCTTCGGAGGCGTGGGTTCGAATCCCACCGCTGCCAAGTAATTGTTTTTTAAAGGATAATGCATGGCAAAGCAAATATAGCGTTCTCGTAAACAATGTAGCAGCAAGGTAGCGTGGCCGAGTGGTCTAAGGCGCTGGTTTAAGGCACCAGTCTCTTCGGAGGCGTGGGTTCAAATCCCACCGCTGCCAAATAATTTTTTTTAAAGGATAATGCATGGCAAAGAAAAAATAGCGTTCTCGTAAACAATGTAGCAACAAGGTAGCGTGGCCGAGTGGTCTAAGGCGCTGGTTTAAGGCACCAGTCTCTTCGGAGGCGTGGGTTCGAATCCCACCGCTGCCAAGTAATTGTTTTTTAAAGGATAATGCATGGCAAAGCAAATATAGCGTTCTCGTAAACAATGTAGCAGCAAGGTAGCGTGGCCGAGTGGTCTAAGGCGCTGGTTTAAGGCACCAGTCTCTTCGGAGGCGTGGGTTCGAATCCCACCGCTGCCAAGTAATTGTTTTTTAAAGGATAATGCATGGCAAAGCAAATATAGAGTTCTCGTAAAAAATGTAGGAACAGGTAGCGTGGCCGAGTGGTCTAAGGCGCTGGTTTAAGGCACCAGTCTCTTCGGAGGCGTGGGTTCGAATCCCACCGCTGCCAAATAATTGTTTTTTAAAGGATAATGCATGGCAAAGCAAATATAGCGTTCTCGTAAAAAATGTAGGAACAGGTAGCGTGGCCGAGTGGTCTAAGGCGCCGGTTTAAGGCACCAGTCTCTTCGGAGGCGTGGGTTCGAATCCCACCGCTGCCAAATAATTGTTTTTTAAAGGTTAATGCATGGCAAAGCAAATATAGCGTTCTCGTAAAAAATGTAGGAACACGGTGTTGGGCCGAGTGGTCTAAGGCGCTGGTTTAAGGCACCTGTCTCTTCGGAGGCGTGGTTCGAAACCCACCGCTGCCAAATAATTGTTTTTTGAAGGATAATGCATGTCAAAGCAAATATAGAGTTCTCGTAAAAAATGTTGGAACAAGGTAGCGTGGCCGAGTGGTCTAAGGCGCTGGTTTTAGGCACCAGTCTCTTCGGAGGCGTGGGTTCGAGTCCCACCGCTGCCAAATGATTGTTTTTTTAAAGGATAATGCATGGCAAACCAAATATAGAGTTCTCGTAAAAAATGTTGGAACAAGGTAGCGTGGCCGAGTGGTCTAAGGCGCTGGTTTTAGGCACCTGTCTCTTCGGAGGCGTGGGTTCGAATCCCACCGCTGCCAAGTAATTGTTTTTTAAAGGATAATGCATGGCAAAGAAAATATAGAGTTCTCGTAAAATATGTAGGAGCAAGGTAGCATGTTATTTTAAACTAGTTCTCTTGTAAAATATTGGAATAATTTGATGTATGACAGAAAATAATAAAATGGTTTTTAAAGTTTTTAAAATCTAGAACTGTAATTTGGATCCATCACTTCGACATAGGACGTTGTATTTTGGGATTGTGAGAATCCAAGAACCACCACCACACCACCACCACTACGGCTCTAAAATTTGAACCGTTATGAAAGTGAAAAGGTAGAATTTTTTGTCTATATTTTAGTGAGTTTTCTAGATTTTTGTAAATTTTTTTTCTTTAATTTCTTTTACTAGTACAAAAACTGAGCTTACATGCAGTATTTTGTTAACATTGCACTAGAGCTGAAAGAATAGGGTTTTGATTAGGTCTTTTTTTCGAAAGAATTTTTATTAAGAAAATTTTTTTCAAAAAAAAGTGACAGTATAACCGTTCGTAAATTAATATTCGTTAAGAACGTAAATACACTGATTCTTTCTCTTGATTTTTTAAATTGAGAAATATTCATTTTAATTATTTACATTGTACTCTAAATAAAAAGATGATACATAATTAATAAACACAATTAAATCATAATCACTGACCTAATACATATCCGTAAACTCATAACAAATAAACTTTTAAGTTAAATTTTTGAGTTCTTTGGGTAGACAATGAATTTTTATTAATAAGTTTTTTCTGTTTGCCTTGAGCACTTGCGTTTGTGAGCTAACCAAAAACAGAAATTATTTGCCCCCCCCCCCCCCAATACATTTCATCAATTTTTATTCAAAATGCTTAAAAACATTATTGTTCATTTTATATATAGTCATGTTAATGCAAATCTATTTACCTTTAAATATTTTGTGAAAACTAATGTAAAAAAAAACTTTTATATAAAAAAAACAATTCAAGCTGGAAGTAAGCTTCACCATATAAAGTAATTTAATCAAAGAAAAAGAATTTTAAAGAAAACAAGCGTGGAAAGTATAAAGAACATGCTAAGTGTAAGTAGTATATGAGAAGATTCATGACGAAAACAATATTGATGATTGGCGCAAATAGTTGATTCAGTAGAAATTGAAGAGAAGTGTCCACCTTTTCACCAAATTTAAGTTAGTATATCTTTTTTTACCGTTTTTAACGTTTGCCGTTTTTAGTGCTGTTTTTAACGTATCTAAGTGCTAACTAAAAACTTTAAAGTTCATTTTCTAGTTTTCACCTTTTTGTTACTTAGCGCGTTCTACCACTAAGCTTTTCAATTATTTGCGACTATTTGCGCCAATATAATCAAAGTTGTCTTCTTCATGAATCTTCTTACGTGTCATGTTCAAAGTTGAAAGATATTCTCTGAAATGTAAGTGGTATGTTAGCATATTTTACTCCGGCATATTTCTCTTTCACTCTCACACTAATCAATCTAGAGGGCGCACCGCTCTGAAAAAGGGGTGTGCGAAGGAACTCCACTTTTAAAACTACACAAACTTGCAGACGATTCGGACGTTCTCCCTTCGCGCCTCGAAGGAAATGTTCTAAACCACGTGTGTTTTGATATTGAACGCTTTATTTTGTCTGGACAAAAACAGAAAAAAATAACTACTTATACTTCGTTTTAAAATACATTCGTTCATTCAAAGAGCAAATAAAATTTGAAAATGTGTTGCTCAAAGACTACTTCAAAGAAACCAGCTTCGAAAGTGAGTAACATTCATATTTTTAATGTTTTTAAATTAATAGATTAGTTAATAATAACGTGACAAAGAATGGAGAGATTTAAGTTTTACACATTTAAATGTTGTTTACGAAAATAATAATATAACTCGAGTTATTAGGAATATTCCGTTGCTAAAATGCTGCGATACAAGAATTCTTATTTACTTTTAGCGTTTTTTCAGAAAGACTAACAAATTATATTTTTTGTCATAATTTTTTTTACGTTTTGTTAAAAACACTGTCATAAAAAATTCACTTTAAACTTTCAGATATTATCATCTTAGATGACAGTTCAAAGTTAAGCGTAGTTAAACAATAAAATTTAACTACGCCATTAAATAAAATATTTGATAAGACATTTACCTGACCATCTGTATATTATCTATTTTTACAAATTAAGATAATTAACCTACAAATAAGTGTGATACATCAATTGCCGCTAAGAGGTTAGATTATAGATTTTATTTTAAATTTAATTTGGTACATATGAAAAGTTTATGTTGAAAATAAAACAGTGCCATTTAAAGATCATTTCATCAACATTACTATCCATTTTGTTAAATTATTAAAAAAAAATTCTATATTTGTCACCTTTATCATTGCTTGTCGTTCTTTATTATTCCGACTCTTGGAGGACGTTGTATTGATGAGCTAGAGAAATTTTATCACAATAACTTCTGTCACTTTCGTTAAAATATAGAACTCTACCCAATCCCAGAAATAAAATACAATTTTTGAGGATTCTTCAATCGTCGAAGCAAATTTCGTCAGTTTTGACAATCCTTTATTCACGAGATCACGTGACTTTTGATGATTCGTAAACCGTCAATTTTCTAACGAAATTATTTCCTGACTTTTTTATATTCAAATTGTCAAGTTCATATTTAAGTCGAGATCAAATTTGACTTCAAATTAGTAAGCAAATAACAAGTTAGGGATTTTTAATAAAAAATCAAATAAAAACTATTTTTGCAAATTTTTTCAATAAATTAAAAAAAAAACCCTACAAATTACACTTAAAAATACAAATAAACTTATTTAAGTTAAATCTTTATAGACGAGTCGTCAGAACGCCCATCTATCAGGAAATATCCGGGTTCTAAACCGAGCCACCTTTCAAGCAAATTGTTATGAAAAATAAAAATCTAATGAACCACGGAGATTCGCGAGCACTCGGGGCAGACATGCTCGTTAAATCAGAGGAGTCCAAAGTACCGGCAATGGTATTTGTACGGTGTCAATCGTAATTAAATTTGCGAAATGTTTTCTAGATACATTTTTAGCATCCATTTCTGAAAGTGCATAATTTAAATTGTATGTTATTAAAAACTTTTCTAAAACATAAAAATTAAATTTCAAATTAAAAAAATAATTAATTGTCTTACAATTTTAAATTTATCTATATATAATATATAATATTTATATATTTTTTTGCATGGAAAAAGTTGTACATTGCCTTCTAATTGAATACGACGTTTTTAACAGTTATTTTCACAAACTTTGTTTTTAATTGAGATTTATTTTACCGTATAATTAAAAACTTTTATAAAAAATTATGGGCAATTTCCGTAAATAATTTACTAAATGCTTTTGCAATTTTTAAAACTTTTTTTTTACCTCAACATTATGCTTTCATATGTATTTTGAACATTTTTATAGTGCTATATTACAGTTTCCTTAAGTAGCATAGGTCATTTTTTGCCAAAATATTATTAAGTCTTATTTTGTGTCTTACATCGAATGATAAAATGTCACACGCTTTAAGTTCTATAACTGTAAATAAAATTATTTTTTAGTTTTATATTTAGAAACTTTATTTTGAGATTTCCTCTATTTTATTTACTATTTGCAATAGCTTTATACAATGTTTTCGTATAGTTCTGGTGTGATGTAAATTCAAACGAAACCAATACAAAAAATAATTTATACATTAAAAAATATTTTTTTAAAAGTTAAGAACTAATTTTGAGTTTTTTGAATTTTTTTTTTGAATTTTGAATTTTTAAATAGTTCGAAAAAGAATTGATTAGTTCTCCGCCATATTTACAATAATTATAGTTTTCGCATGCATCATCTTGCGGTGCCTTCAAAACCAAATCTAAAGCAATATCCCGATTCCATCATTCCATAATGAATATCCACATTATCAAGTCCCAAAAAAACCCCAGACGAATTTCAAATGAAGAAAGATAGCTCTAGATTATGACGATTTTTTTTCTTCCGATGGTAGATTTCAGTCCATTTCAATCCTACCTTCTCAGTGAAACCGGTTAAAGATCTCGATTTTTTCCCTCGACTGGAAGTTAAAGCTCGACATCATTTGTCACAGAGTCTCTCAAAAGAATCCGCCCTGATGAATTAAAGATCGACTTTGTGGATGGGGAAGAAAGCAACGTCATGTTAATCTTTAACTATTGAGGGGCAATATACACGCCTCCTAATTTAGAGCCGCAAGTGGCTAGATCAACACTTGAGATGGCACCCAATGGAACTCGGTCGACATCGTACGCTAATGCATAGTTCAATGTTTTTTTTGTATTATGTTGATTGTAGATGATCTGATGATCCTGTCTCAATAAAATAGTATTTTTTTTAAATCCCTCACTTCATAAAAACTTAGCATACATTACAAAATTAGCTTCAGAAGCCGTTGTCTTTAAATTACCTGATGATCTGTCTGAGATTTAAAATAGTAATTTTTATCTTTGACTTCATAAAAAATTAACAAACATTAAAAGAATTAGCTCAAGAAACTTTTGTCTTCATACTTTTCTCGTAACTATGTGATAACGTTTTTTAAAAAGTATTTTATGCTTAATATTAACAATTTTATTCCTTTTTAAATACTATAAAGTTAGCGGACTTGTTATAAATCTAAATTTTCACGAAAAAGGGACAACAACGCAAATCAACCACTCTTTGAAATTATATATTTCCAGAAACACCCCTACCATCAAAGGTCCATTTGATGGAGGCGCGCATTTGAAAATCTTACTTCCGAAACTCGTCACTTGCAATGATAAAGCAATGCCAACCAACGGGTTTCTGAAACAAATATTTTTTTGTTCAGATGTGAACCTCAGGTTCGAAAGGAGGACTGGTCGAGAAAAAGTTGTAGCGAAAGGGTTTGTATGATAATCGTTTTCTTGGATTGATTTTTAATGGTAGGATTTTGTGGGTTTTTTGGGGTTAAAGATCTAAGATTCCGGTTTGCTTCTTTGAAAACTGCTGAAAATTGATTCAATTTATTTTAACTTTCTTTTTTACTTTAATTCAAAGAATTAAACAAAATGAAAATTTAGTTATTGATATGGTGGGGATTTCTGTCTGTTTGTACTCCTTTTCAAATTACGTAACAACAATCCGATTTTAAAATTTGTTTTTTTTATTTGAAAGGTATGACATCGTGGACACAACTTTTCTACTTTTTATATGTCTGTTTGTATGTCTGGATGTCGGTCCGTACGATTGTACGGACGGATGTTTGTCTATCTGTCTGCCACAGGTCTATTTGGATTTCCGTTCTAACAAACCTATTTAAAAAATTGTTTTTGTTTGAAAGATATGAAATCAAAGATTTATATCTTTTATTTATATTTTATACTTTTTGTCCATCTGTCTGCATGCATGTCTTTCTGCCCGCCCGTCTGTTCGTACCCAAATTTATAAACATCTTTTAAACAGTTCCGAATTTCAAAATTCTTTTTTTTTGTTAAATGCAGAACATTATAGAGACACATCTTATACTTTTTGTACAAGTAAAATTAAAGTTAATAGCTTAGAGTTTTTTTTCAGAAGTTCCTGTTTTTCTCTGACAATTTTGGAAACTGAATATAAAAGCTCATTAGAACTCCTGTTTTTCAAATCACAATTATACGCTTCTTTCGTATCATACGTATTTTCCTAATGGCTGAATATAATTATCTTACTGGGTTTGTACAATTTATTTTAAGTTTTTTTTATAATTGGTCACTGTAAAAAAGTAAACTTAGAATTTTCACTTTATAAGTAATTGCGGATTGTCTTGTCTCCTTTGAGTTTTTATTATAAATATTTAATGAATAAAAAGTTAAATTTTAAAAATGTCTAATGGGATTTTTACATAATAATTTGACCTTTACACGTTAATAATTACACTATAATGTTTTGTTCAGTTAAAAACAATTTTAAAATATTAAAAATAAAAATTAACAAATATATTATTAATATTAATTTTAAATAATAAAAAGTGCTTTGTGTAATCATGTCAGATTATAATTATTTTTCTTTGTGTTGGTCCAATTCGATTAGTGACATGTATTATTATATTGTATATTCTTATATGGAACTTCATTACAATGGAGAAAAGTAATTATAATTAATTATACATTATGAGATAGAAGTCTAACATCAAACGATTAAAGCCTACCGTTACCACATTGTCACATTAAAAGAAAAATTGCTGCGACTATAAAAGCATATTTGTTTTGTTTCCCAGTTACCCTAAATCATTTTTTTTGTACTTTTAAACTTGGTAAAATCCATTAAAATGTTTTTGCAGTGTAGGATATTTTACAAAAATTAACAGCGCAAAAAATTAAGGCTATTGTGAGTTAATGTGAGGAGAGCATCGGAACACTAAACGTCAGCAGATTTGCATTATGCTAACCGTTGGGAAATTTGGCCATTCAGTTGTTGTTGTTGTTGTCGTGTCCATGATATGTGTGCAAAAACTAGATGGATCCGAAGCTGTCGTAGACAGTTTTCGCTATTTCTTCTGCATCTTCGGAGAGAATTAAAAGTTCTGGGTCTCCAAAGCCAATCCTGAAGAGTCTGGCTTGAATTGCTGGGCAGTGGCCATTCAGTGAATAAATAGCTAATATATTTAACCTATTTTAATAGTTGTTTTTTAATAGTAGTTTAAATTTTATGAAAACCTTGATCATGTAATGTGTATAGTCATATAGTGAACTTTAAAACCAGATATAAGCATAGAACACCTTATATTAAATATTAGTTTTTACCTTTATAATCAATTTTTTTTTATTTTAGATCATGATTTAAAATTTCATATTGTCGTTTAAAGTCACGCCAGATGCTTCTAAGCTATGCCATTGAGCCACACGATAATAACATCAAAAAGTCATCTTTGCAATTTATTTCACATTTTCCGGGCAAAATGTAATTTGAGCATAAAGTTTATATGGAGGATGTCATAGGCTTAAGATGTAGAAACAACTGAATAAACGAAATCTAAAATTGATAATCTTGTAGTTATTAACTTGTACTAGGCACTTATCAAGATTTCATTAAAAATTGAATACATATGTACACATATTTCAATTTAATATGTAAGGATTGGTTTCAGATTTAGCTTAGTTTTAATTATAGCTACACGAGGGCTATTGGCGACGGGCGTCGTATTTTAGAACCACAATCAAATGACGAGCCCACACCTGAATAAGCACCCAACGCAACCGTTAAGGGCGACATCGTACGCAGCGTTATTGGTTTCAGATATTTTGGATTTTATTCAAAACATCGAACATTTTAGTAAAACTATTCGTTACTAAATCTAATGCATGCTTGTAATGTCTTACTTATTTGAATTTACAATGATAGAATTTGTAGTGAGAGAGCGATTTTTCATCCATACCAATTGTATAACAATAATTCGAGGCCATATTAAAATTTCCCACATTTGTTATAAATCTTCATCTATCTTTCTCTAAGCATCGTTAACGCCCCTTTCACACCCTTTTCTTTAAAGCAACCCTAAGACATAGCTGCCGAGTGCTTCCAAATTGGTTCAAATAGTCGCCAAGATATTAAAATGATGAAGTGGTATATAAGAAAAACTATATTTAAGTTAAAAAAAATGGTTTATGGCATTAACAATTAATTTAGCAGTTTTGTTGTTTTAAAATGTATTCCAAAATGATACATCTAATTCAGATCTGAACACCATCTAAGTTTTATGTTAAGATAATAGATTTATGAAGTATTGATAATTTCTATACAAAAAATTATGTCCAGGAAAAAACCTTTGAAAACTTTTGTACATTAACTATTGCTTTAAATTTCATTTCTTTTATTGGACAAATTAAATATTTTTGATCTTCTAAAAGCGAACAAGGTTTTAATTTCAGAGTAAAGATAATTAATTGGATCAATATGTAGCCAAGCAAGGCGATTTCCAACACCAACAGCAAACCTCCTGCAAATGTAGTTATACAATGGTATTTTTCGAACAGTCTAGTCACGCTTAAGAACACAAGTTTGGAACATCCTCCCTCCATTAGAGGTCTGTAATTAACGGCTAATTATTGGTTCCAAAATCCGGTACTTAATTAATTAACAGGACTACCTGAGGAAGAAGAGATTTATGGGACGAAATGCTCGGTTAAAAGTAAAGATATCTGAGACAACAGGTATAAATGAAAAGAGAAAATGAAAACAAAAATATATGTATAAAAAATAGGATTTTTTTCCAGTTCACAATTGAAGAGCTTAGTGGAAGAATGTGCTAAGCGACAAAAAGGTGAAATTGGGAAAATGAGCGTTACAATTTATCGTTTGCACTTAGATACGTTAAAAACGGCACTTACAAAAGGTAAAAAAATATACTTAACTTATAGATTATGAAAAGGTGAAATCTTGTTATCTTTAAAGGAGGGAATATTACGTTTATTGACAGAAAAATCTGAAACTTTTCAAAAATGTCACTTAGCACGTACTTCCACTAAGCTCTTCAAATGAAACTGTTTTGATTATCTTTTGATTGGTAGTTTTAAATAACTACTGCTTTACATCCGAATTTAACTTATATTTTAACAACATTTATTTGCGTTTTTAACTTTTATGTTTCAATTCTTTTAATACGAGGCTTAAAGTTTAAGAATAATTTAAAATTGAATCGATCGGTTGTATGAGCACATAACGGATAATACTAATAGTGGAAAGTACCCCAAAACGGGATAGCTTATCTATTCTTCGCTTTATTTCTTATTGTGTACAAGGTATACATTTCAAAGCTAGATGTCGTTTAAAAGTAACTTTTCAACTACTTAAAATACCTTTGTCACATTTGTTCAATAATATTAATATGTGAAAAATACTAGTTTCACAAAGTCTTACACTATCCCGTTTTACCCTACCAAGGGTAGGTAAAACGGATAGGGATTTTTATGTTATTAGGTTTTGATTTTTTTTTTTTCTTTTGATTTAGTTTTTAAAACAAAAATGGTTACGTTTTTATTGGAAGAAACTTTTGGTTGTAAATTTGAAAAATTATATAATACAGAAATCGCATACAAATGTGTCGTCTACTTCTTCTGCTCTGGTGCTAGTGTTGTCGGTTCCACCATCAGTAGGTCATTCATTCTCTTTCTAGTGGTTGTGATCGATGACTGATTTAAATTTAAATTTTTGGTCAAAACATTTTTCTGGCTTACAGTTTTAACCAAAAACTAAATTTTATACCTAAATAACTCAGGCCAATTATTTGTACCCCAAAAATAAAGTAATTTTTTTATTTCAAATATATAATTCTTTAAAATTAAAATACATTTTTGTAATTGATTGCATACTTTGATTCATTACTTATTTCAATTAAAATAACAAACACATTGCCAAAATATTAATGAAAATGGTCGGGTAAAACGGGACACATCAAAATTGTATCCCGTTTTGGGCACCACCAAAGTATCCCGTTTTGCCCGACCGTGATGCTTTTGACGAACATAAATGGCTGACTCCTGAACCGTAACTCTCTAGCAATATTTAAATACATGAAATTGTAGTTAAAATAGCTATGAACAAAACTCAGTACTTTCCGGAATTATGCCGAAGGATAGAGAAGCACAAGGCTGGTTGTTCTGCAGTCGAAAAGAGTGCAAATGAAGTAAAAATCTCACTTGAAAACTTTGAAAAATATTTCTTTGCGAAACACGTGGAGACACTTTGAGATATCAACTGAGAATGCTGTCATCATAGATATCATAAAGTATTAGATTGGCTGATCACGTTACCTCCAATGCTAACGACGGGACGCGCATGGAGGCTTTTTTGGAGGGCTTAATGGCCAGTGTTGCTGCCACTTTAAGGAGAAAAATACTACGAAAAAAATACTATTTAATTCTAAAATTACAAAAAAAATACTAGAAAAGGATTTAAAGTCACTATAAATATTCCAAAATGCAGCTAGTATTTTTACGATATTTTTTTGTAATTTTAGAATAATTCTAAAATACTAATATGCTCTTTAAACTTTATAACTAAACTTTTAATTTAATTTTAGAATTTATTTTAGAATTATTCTAAAATTACAAAAAATATCGTAAAAATACTAGCTGCATTTTGGAATATTTATAGTGACTTTATGATGGTGAACCCCAACAAATTAAGCTAACGAACACCAAGGGGAAACATGAAAATCCCGTAAAGGCGAAATAGAAAAATTGTTATTTAATTTAAACGGACACACCCACAAATAATACAGAGAAGGGATAAAAATTAATAAATAAAACAACAACAAACTGCTTAACATAATATACAGTAAAGTTTGGCAATAAGCTGCATAACAAAAGGAAAAAAAATGAGCTTCAATAAAGTGAGGAATAAAGATCTAAGTCGTCGATATTGATTAGAAGATTGAAAAGTTTGCATTTGAAGGTAGCATAATTATTAATATTTATTAAATCGATAGGTAGCCTATTGTAGAATTTAGGAGCAAGGTAGAAGAAATGCTTACAAAAGATATCTTTATGGTAATTTGGGATATGGAAAACATCATTTGATCTAGTGCTATGGAGGACTTTAAAACTGCAAAGATATTTATTGCGATGGAGATAAAGTATAATACGAAAGAAGGCGTTATATCGAATTGGTAATATCTTAAGAATTTTAAAATTAAGAGGATAGTGTTCTCTATTTATGAGTTTTAACCATTGGTTTTGTATAGAAATTAATGGTGGCAAATTTATTTATATTCACCTCCCCAAATGATAGAACCATAATTGAATATTGAATAGAACCAAGCATAATACAAAGTTCTTAAGAAAGATGAATTAATTTTATTTTGAGGTGGTAAAATTTAAACAAGGCTAAACGTAATTTTTTATGTGAGTTTTCCATTAAGGATTACACATAATTAGTTGAGTGTATGTTATTGAATTATTTTGTTGGAAAAGTCGGTTTAATTCTACTCCCGGCAAACCCTAAAAACTTGTTTGGCAAATGAAATATATCTTCTAGTTGTTAATGAGTACTTACCTGTACGAAATAATTAACAACAAGTGTGAACTATTTTTGAATAAGTAAAAATTATTTGACTATTTAGCCATCACAAGAAATATTGTAATTATCAAAAAAAGATGAAGCTTTCATAACACAATTCTTTATAAAAACTCCTTTTTGCATATATTTTCTATTACAACTAAAAGAATATTGCTATTAGGCGTGATAATTAAGCAGATGACATATCATATGTGGGAGTGTTATGCTAGTTAATCAACTGGGTATATTTTAGAAACATTGGTTTAGATGGGTTTACATTTTAACAACATTGGTTTATATTTTAACAACATTGGTTTAGATTGGTTTATGTTTTGCTTTGGTTAATATTTTAACAACATAGCCTTTGAAAAGTATTTATGCTACGTGAACTGTTTGTAAAAATACTTTTTTGTTTGTAAAGCTGGTTAATTTTACGTTGAACTTTTTTCTCTATTAGCAGATTTATTCTCATTTCCTGATGGGATCTTCTTTTAAAAAGCAAATGTAACCATTTATTTTCTCCACGTTTTAGCCATAGATTTTACCATGTTTTCTCATGGATTTTCTATTTCCTCAACAAAAAAAAAACTCTCTAACACCACAACACTCAGAAAAACACAGTAAATCAACCAACAAATCCATTTGTAGGTCTAAATCCTAGGTACTTCTGTATTCATTAATCTACCTTTCCGAATAGGATCTTCCTCAATGAGGCAAAAGAACAAAACGTTGTAATCCTTCGGAAGTCAGCGAGATTAGATACCAACAAATGTCCCTCTGTGTATACCAAGATACTTATCTTAAGGAAGGATGAGACCGGAAGTTGGGTCTCCAAACCGACGTCTTTCCTCTGTGTTTATCCAATAAAAAATATTTTCTAATCCACATTTCTCCAACTCTATTCAATATTTTTTATAAAAGGTTTTTTTTATATGATGAATGTAGCTGTCTTACAAGTCTCTAAAATCCCACTTTTTAAAATTGGTACGAATATATTTTAAAAAAAAATGTTTCAATAAATAATTTTACACAAAATATTTGAACCAATTTCAAAAAGTGGGGTTATAGAGAACTGTAAATCAGCTACATTTATTATATAAAAGAACACCGTTTGTATGAATATTCAATACAGTCGGAGAAATCTTCTGGTTAAATGTCTCTATAATTATTTTTTGAATCGGTTCGAATATGCTTTGTTTTCAATATATAATTTTTACAGTAAAATATTGGAACCAATTTCCAAAAGTGGAATTATAGAGACCTGTAATCCAGATAAATTCATATAAAAACAGTTTGTAAAAATATTCAATACCGGTGGGGTAATTAAGTTAAAAAAATTATTTTCTCCCACTTAATTAACCATTTTACTACTAAAACGGCCGAAGCGGCCGTACAACTGAGGATTCGATAATGATATTCGTATCACATATTACGCGGAAACAAAAATTCTGCGTAGCGAAAGTGTTAACACAGAAAAGAGACTTCGGTTTGGAGACCCCATTTCCGGTCTCATTCCCCCTTCATAGGAAATGACGCTAATTCTTATGGGAAGAAATCTTATGAAAGTAGAATGTGTTTCTTTTGTGTAGTGGAAACAGGAAAAATAACTACAGGACTGATTTGTTTTGCTACGATTTGTCGTGTTTATTTATTTATTAAGACTAATGTAAAGACAAAATTAAAAAAGACTATCCTTATTTAAAAGTAACTTTGATTGAGAATAGATAGATATTTTTTAGTGAATATCTTTTGTTTACTAATTCAAAATAATCTATTGGTAAAAAAAAGTTGACTACAATGAAGTGTATTCAAAAAGTTTTAATTGAAAGAAGTTAGTCATTTTTTTTTCATTTCAATTTCTAATTTAATAAAGATTATTTTTAATATTAACACTAACTATCAATTAAATACATACTAATAAATATTTTAATTTTTTAAAGAATAAAGTTGCATGGATATTTTTGCTACTATATATGACGGATTTAATGGCAATATCTGATTTTAATAAGTACAAAAGAGCATTTGAGTTCTTGGTCAATTTCAGTCCTTCATAACTATTGGCAAAACCATTTTAAACAAACACAAACAAAATAAGTGTCAAAAACATCACATTTTTTAGAGAGTTTTTTTTAAAAGCAATCGTAAAAATGTAACATTGAAAAATCATATCGTAGAATGCACTATCAGAATTGATCATGTGAAGAATGTATTACCCCAGAAGTGTTCAGGTGAAAGTGCAATAAAATAAAAAGTAAAAGTCAAAATAATACTGAAAAACTAGAGGAACAATAATTACTTTATTAAAAAAGCCATTTTATTTTAAGAAAAAAATTTAATTTCTTTTACCTACTTAATTTCTACTTGAATCGAAATTTGCTTGCAAGACAACAACACAATAAGTGCAATATCATACAATAAATAACAAGTTGCTGTATATTTCTATCCTACTATACATATTTATTTTAACTTAAAAAGAAAGCTAGAGTTAATATGCTTCCTTTATCTCATAACACTATTACTTACGACACGGCTTCTTAACCTATTTCCAACACTTTAGGTCGTTAAGACATTATAAGACAATGAATTGCACCCACATCTTTAAATTGACGTCAGTTAAAAATTACCAGGTTGAAAACTTCGGTAATTTCTTTAAAGATAACCGCCATCGTTTTGTTTAGCTCCCTGTGCGATTGTTAAAATTCACTTTTCACTAAAGACCCAAAGGATCGGGAGTTAAAAATCGTTTATGAAACTATTTTTTTATTAGAATTACATATAATGATCGTTTGCCGGTGCGCTGGAAAGAGGTTTGCTTCGATTTGTGGGTTGAACTTAAATGTTAGCCGATTTCGTCAACATTGTTGTTGACGAATTGTGTATTTGTACGAATTAGTGATGCTTAAGCCGTTCATGAATAATTTGTAAATACCTTTTACACCTTCCTTGACGAATACAAACCCTAACTTTAAGTTTTGGAAATTCGTTTTTCGTTTAACTTTTGTTTACTACATAGATTATTCAGAACTATAAGCTTCATGTGTCGCCTATTTTTTTTATTTAGATAAAACATGCCAGAGTGTACCCGAGGTCCTCCTTTCAATAGTTACGAATTTATTTGTATTACCAAGAACAAATGTATTATATTTTATTGCCAGCACAAACTAATTTTTTTGTAGCACCAAATGATTTATAGATAGGGGAGAGTGGGGGCTAAGGGGACACATTTTTATTAACCGCTGTATTTACGCAAAAATACAAGAATTTTAATTTCTTTTTTTACAAGCTCATAAACTGAACATTCGTTTACTTAAAAAGTCATTCGACAGATGTTAAAACATTAAAATATTTTAATTGCTGAGCATTTTAAACAAACATGTAAATGTCCCATTATGTGAAACATGTAAATATTCCATATGTGAAGTCTAATGGGACAGGGTGCAGGGCTAATGGATCATGGTAAATGTTGCCTTTATTAAATTTTCAAAAAATGGAAAAGGAATCAGAAAATGCCAGGAAATAAAATTTTAAAGCAAACACCATTTACGTAATGTATGAAAAATGAAATTTATTTTTTTAAATCAATTATTTCCCGTAGGGGAAAGGTGAAATATCAAAGTTAAAACTCAAAATCGAAGGTGCTTCCACAATTTTTGTTCAATCACTGGAAAAGATAGTTTTGTAATTAAATCTTCTAAAATTTATCCCGAACTTGTCCTCTTTTTCAGGGTACGAGAATTTAAAAAGAACGTCTTTATCTTCGAATAGCTTTTCCTTGAGTTCATCGCTTTCTATTTCAGAAATCATTCCAACGTAATAAAGAATAGTTTGCTTTCTAGCAAATTTTACCAACAACAAATTATTTATCTCCACCAAGCTCTGTTCACATGTAATTAATGAAATTGTAGGAGGAAAAATATGTCATCATACTTGAACTTTCACTTATTACACGATGAAAGAGTTCAAAAAGTAGAAAAATTAAAGTTTTAAAAAGTTTTTAGCAACTTGACTGAATAATATATTAGATATTTATATAGATTCTTCAAGAGAATCATACAAAGCTAGGCTTATTCGTGTACCATTTGACCTCACACACTGTAAAAAACTGTTGTTTTTACAGTTAAATACCATATTTTTTACAGTAAAAACTGTTCTTTAGAAAAACAGTTTACAACTGTTTTTATCTTTGTTAACATGACGTCACACTCACACCCAATCAAATGCACCTGCTCCTCGGGGAAATTTGAAGACTTGCAAATAGTCACGTGTTTGATATCATCGTTCTGATTTGTTCCCGCGCATTGGGTTTCTGCAGCGTTAATGTTTAGTAACTGTAACTTAGTTGTATTAAATGTATTTGTAACCATGTGGCGATCATCACAAATACCCAATACTAGCCCCCGAGACAGAATAATTACTTGTCGCAGACGGTTCAGTATTGGGCTCGCACGCAAGAAGTTCCAGGATCAAAACCAGGCCCGGTCCGACCATACGTCTTCCAGGAACCTCTTGCGTGCGATCCCAATACTGAAACGTCTGCGACAAAGTAATTACTCTGCCGTGAAGGCTAGTATTGGGTATTTTACTTTAGCAGGGAGAAACTGTTAAATTAACGGGGAAAAACTATTAAATTAACAGTTTTTCCCTGCTTTATTAACAGTTTTTTCCCTGCTAAATTAACAGTTTCTCCCTGTTAAAATTACAGTTTTCCTGCAAAAAAACAGTTATTAACTGGCGTCAAAGTTGACAGTTTTTAACTGTAAAAACATCAGGTTTTATTTTTCAGTGCAGTTTCTGTCCAATTAGACCCCACCGTGTCATTATTTATAAATAATCCAATACAGAACCACGTGTATTTCACCACAGTATTTGACATATAATATCTTAATCTATGATATATATTTTACCTAAAACTATAGTTTAATTCGTGAAAAGTTTTTATTTAATACTTCTCTCTCAAAAGTGAAATAAAAGATACACTTTTAATTACTTTGGATTCTCCAAAACAACAATTCTTCTCTCGACTTCAACACATGATTTTAATGGCTGATCTTTGGTTGTTAAAATGTGAAGTCTAACTGTTACAATGTTGTAGTGTAGAAATATTTGTAAAAAAGTACATTTTTCTCCCCCACTCTCCCCTACGGAATAGTATCAGAAGGAAGAACGTCTTATGTAGAATGGGAAATATATCCGTAAATTTATTAACATTTATAACTTCATTTGCTTTTGTTTGTAAATCATTACCCATTATTATTTATTTTATAACAAAATCCTTGAAACTACAATAATTCATTATTTTATTTAACAACAAAGCATAAGGCAGTGATAAAACTCTATATAAAACTTTAAAATAACTCATGTTGTGACTACGAACAAATCTTCATGTTTATTCTACTTGAACAAACAACATCATTTAAATGATGATGTCTCATAAAAATAACCATAAATATTTTCTACAACAAAAATCTACATAACATAAGATGACAATTTTTTTAAGGAATTTGACCTATCATCAAACACTCTTAAAAATTGCTCCTATTTATTACTATACAATAGAAACTGAATTTTAAGTCACTTATTTCTCAAGTCTTTATGGTACTTTGGTGCCGATGCTATAAGAGCTTTAAAAGCAGAATCTTGCTTCAGTGGATATCAATATCGTGTCATAAAAATAATATATTTTATTCGCATTTTTCATTCACTTCATGAAGAAGAAGTATTAGTTCTAGAAACACTCTTTCATAACTAGAGGCGGCAAGTGTTTTCTATTGATAGAAGCTAAAAAAAGTATTAAACTTCCTTTGATATGTTTACAAAACTTTATATTACAGTACTAAAGTTAGGTTACGTAAAAATGTGGAGTTTATGTTTTATAATTTTTTATGTTTTATTATAGACTAGCTTTATAAACCCGGCGTTGCACGGGTGTACCCTTAATAACCCTAATTAGTATTTTTTTTTTATGTAAGCTTTTATTTTATACCAATTGGTCCCTCGACTGGTCTACTCCATCAGGATATTATAATCTCCTCCCATTCTGATATGAGGGGTTGATTTTATCTAAGCCCTTCCAAGAGTTTGAAGGCTTTCCCATAGGCCCCTGTTCGAATTGCCAGAACAGCTACATGATATAATGGCCTGTTTCTATTTCACGATTAGCGCAAAACGAAACTGCCCAAATGTGGTAAACATTCCACTTCATATTTCATACAACTCGATAGGGTTGTGGGGACCCAGTCGGTAAAGACTTTCGTCTTGCATGCGGTAGGTCCCAGGTTCAGGTCCGGGCATCGCCAAAATAACTGCCGACCTATAAACGACCAGTTCAGCCAAGAAATGTCCGATGAATAATACCCCGTATAGAGGAAGGGCACTTTAAATATCCTCCAAATTCCCAACGCTGCTTACGATGTCGCCCTTAAAGGTTGCATTGGGTACCTACTCACGTGTCGGCTCGTAACTTGACTGACTGTGGTTCTAAATTACGACTCCCGTTGTCAATAGCACTCGTGTGTAGCTTTAATACGACGATAATTCAAACTAACCCTAACCCATACAACTGGATGGGAATAGCTACCCTACGTTAAATTTTCAACTTCGCCAAAAGCTGCCAATGCCAAAATTCAATCGACCATTACGCCATCTTAAGGGGGAATGGGCGCCCTGGACCGCGGGTCTCCAAACTCAAGTGCCTCAGTGTTAATCCAGTGAGAAAAAACTATTTTCTCTGCCTAACTATTTCTCCTGCTGTATTGAATATTTTTACAAATGGTTTTTTTAAATAATAAATGTATTTAACTTACAGGTCTCTATCTTCTCACTTCTTGAAATTGCTTCGAATATTTGTGTAAAATTATTTATTGAAAATTAAAAAAAATATTATATTCGAACCAATTTCAAAAAGTGGGAAGGTCGGGACCTGTAAGTCAGCTATAGATATCACATAAAAAATCAGCTTGTAAAAATATTCAATACAGTCGGAGAATTGTGGCAGAGAAAATATTTTTTTCTCCATAGGATTAACACTGATGCACTTTACTTTAGAGACCCCCTGTCTAGCGCGCCTATTCCCACTTAACATCAGAAAACAAAACAGACATTCATCCTCTTGTATGGTTGGAAAAGTTTTATAAAGTACAAATTCCTTTTTATGCCAAATATATGCCGGTTAAACTAAAGAATCGTGGCCGGCAATTTTACGCCAAATCTGGTAATCCCGATGGCAACCTTTGGCGAAATTAGCAATTGCATTGACAATTTCTAAATATTAATCTATTTAAATCTTAAACGCATATAATTTATTCTGAAGTTTTCTTTCCTAATCTTTTATTAATTAGATGCTTAATGATTTTAAATAATTATTTACTTTTTTTAAATCGACTTTCTTTTATGTATATAGATTTGAACGGTGAGCTGCAAATTGATATGGTAGTGAATATGCCTAACTTTGCAATCATACTTGTGTATTAAAGTTCGCTTTTCTTTAACTACAATAGCAAATTGGCTTGTTTCAGGTGGCGTATTTCCTTCCAGCTTTCATTCTTTGCTTTCCTTCGATATGTGCTCCGACTGGAGTTCTCTACACGTGATGATGACAGTGAGTCACCAATCGTGGCTCGAGAAAGAATTTATTTTGATTTAGCATTTCTGTTGCCACCAAAGACATGAAACATGCCTATTGTTTTACAATTTCGTTTTATTCGTTATCTATATATATATAATACTCTTATAAGGCGCCCAAATTTCCTTATATTTCTATCTCTGGAATGCCAACAATCGAAATGAACAAAAATACTACTAATTTTAAAATGGCCGATTGAAAACAACAAAAAAGTTTTTCTTTAGGAATGGCTTGAAAAAGGGAAAAATAACTATAAATATTATGCCAAAACATAGTTCTATACGACAGAAAAACATTGAATGTATTTTTTTGAGAGAAGCACTACGAAATAACACAAGGATTGGCAATTTCGGGAATGGCTGCAATAAGGCCAAAAAATGAAAAACAACCATAAATATTATGTGCAGAATCAGTAAGTTTAAATTTAAACATGCATAATATAAGGGACATTTAATGTTTGAAAATTTAAATTATAATTTCGATTGACTGAAGTACCAAACACAATTGTTAATAAAATAGGAAAAATTCAAATTGGTTTTAAATATAGTTTCTAAGCGTTGACGGCTACTACGGTTTCCAATTTATTTACAAATGGATCTTAGTCAAGCAGCGAAATATTTTCTCAATAATAACCATTAATTTATAAGCATTAATTTGTAATTATTTTATTTTAAAAGGATACTAAAGGCGGTTAACCTAAAAGACCATGTCCGGATTTGGCGCCAGTAAAAAAATGCCGCCAAGTCAAAATGACAACAAACCGTGCGTTTGCCAAGTCTGTGAAATGACAACAAATAATTACTTAAAATGCTGCTCAAAAATGAAAATGTCTGCTGAGAGAACATGAAAGATTTCCTTATTAAAAATTTTCGTAGCATTTGCGATCGTAGATCGTAGCGATATTTTAAAATAAGAAAATCAGAACTTAACAGTTTGCTGCAAGTTTAAAAACAATGCGCACAAAAAATAATTTTAGAAATGAGTTATTTTAATAATTACAGAATTATAGTATTTTAAATATATTATTATGATTTAAGAATTCTTAACAATGAAAGAAATGGACAGGATCAACTTATAAACAAAGTAGCAGAATAAATTCTCTAATGCAAACAGGATACATAGAAAAAAAACTGAACTTTTTGATAGTTATTCGCTTAAAATACAATCTTTGGCGATTTTTGTAGCCAATGGCTACCATAATACGAATTTGGCGAAAAAATTGCTGGACATGTTCCTTAAGATTAACCCTTAAGGCTAGACTAAAATATTTCAATGAACGGTGAGCGAGCGAAGCGAGCCTGGATCGCGAAGCTATCCAAAGGGAACTGCGCAAGCAGTTCCTGAGGGTTGGCGAGCGATAGCGAGAAGGGGGCGTGCCCCCTAGTTTAATAAATTTCTTTGTATTCCTTCGCATAATTCTTCCTTCTATTAATATTTTTAGAAATATTAAGATATTCAGTTGCATTTCAGATGTTGAGTGGCAACAAATTTGCTGAATGAAAATAAATTCCTTCTTGAGCCTCGATTGGAGAATCAATGTCAAGTAGGAACATAGCACCAATCGTGGCTCAATAGCAGTCATATTTCATTGAAATAAAATAGATAAAGTAGTATAGAATTAATCTATAATATATTATTTACCAAATTATTGCTTGCGCTAATCTACTCAAATATTTTATTACTGAGAACACATGAAAATTTGTGCAAAAGATTCCAAACAACGTACACACAAAACATAAATCTTTCCCAACTAGGCGTGACGTCAACCGAGAGAAATAACAATCATATTTCTTCTAATATACTTCCAACTCAGTGATTTATAAATTCTTTACGGGTCGTCTGTAAACCTTTCCCACTTCTAACGTGACATGTTGTCGCACAACTAAACTCTTCACAGGTTCCGTTGCCAGATGTCATTACCTCCCGTGAAACAATTCTTTCAAACGATAAAGATGACTTTCGACACTAGTTTTTTTTTATTATTATTCCACTCCACAAAACTTTCGGGATAACTGAAAAAATATATAAAGATATTTCGCTTCCTTTTCTGTTCCCCCATTCCAAAATAAAAAGAATAAAAAAATACATCATGTTCTTAGCGAGCGCTGATTGGACACTAATGTCCGCCATGTGCTTGAATTTTCGTCGTTTCGAAAATCCGTCGTTATTCGGCTTATTGGACCCTTGTCGACTGTTTAATGGAGTGTGGCCATTCCGCTAGAAGTAAAAGTTCAAAAAACATCCGTTTCGAGAAGTTGGCGCTTTTTTTATGCTTTTTTTGTTATTTGCCAGACGTTTAGAGTTGAACAAATTTTCTCCAGTGTTTAAGTTGAGTTAATCTTTTTCAATCCAAATAGTTTTTCTTATTACCGTTAATTAGTCTAGAGGTTTTTAAAGGTAATAAAGGGATTTGAGTAAGTTGAGGGTAAAACATGTTAACCTTTGACAAAAATGCTATGATTAAAAACTAAAGATGTCAGTTTTTAGGAAAAAAAGACAACAGATTCAACACAAAGGTGCGTGAGTACAGTTCCCCTGAACTTAGAAGAAAATCGAGTTTAATGCAAAAATTAAACCAATGCAAATTGAACATAAATCATTATAATCATAAAAACTAATGTAACCATGATAAATTTAATAATAATCATTGTTTAGTGTTTTACAAGTTTGTGACCCCCAGCTGATCCTTTAGTACTTAAAGAGTTTATAAGAAGTTCTTTTTGAGATGTCTATAATATAACTGCTAGCTAATCTTTGTGACATTTTTAAGGGTTGCTTCCTTAGAAAAAAGGAGGGAAGAATCGGATGCATTTTAAATATATCGGAGCAAATCTCCCTTCTTTGAATTCAAATGCAAAAACTATCTTAGTTTGCCCATTTGCATCAAATGTAGAGGATAAGTGATATTTATTACCATTTTTTGTATTAGATAAACTCTTTTTCTTTCTACAACAATAGACACTTGCTATCCAAAGAGAACTTTTTTTTATTATCATACAGTTGTATTTAAATTAAGGGACACGCCTTAAAATGACACATTAATATCACTTTAAGTATTTGAACTTATTTGAACCTTAAAATAAACTATCACGCAATATATCATCACGCAATTGTTAACTTATTTTTGTTGCTGATGGAAAACTTCTCAGTTGTGAATTGTAATGTATTAAAGACATGTTCGTTTGAAAGAACGGGTGTACTGGATTCTAATATATTTTTTGATCACGGTGCTTCCAATGAGTGATATGGTCAATAGCAGTAGACAAATAATTTTGGAATATTTCTAATTTTAATAAACTCTTAGAGCTTAATTTGCTTTTTAGCGGCAGAATTTACATCTCATTAGATCTATTGCTATTGATGACGGGTTTTGTAATTTTTAACTGCTGTTAAGTAACTGAACTGGCATCCTATCCAACCTTATAGCCAGATTGTAAGCGACGTGAGAACTTTGTATCACAACATATTTGTCTGAGAAAATTAATGTTAAGAAGTATCAGAACTCTATTTTGTACCTTATCAGATTGTGTTCTTTTCCCCTCCCTAAATGATCTCAAAACTATAAATTTCAACTACGGTCAAATTATACGTTTTAAAATAGTCATACACTTATCAGCAAAATAAAATCTAAATACCAAGAAACTTATCATCAAAACCATCAAAAAATTTCTCGATTAAATAAAAAATATTTTTATTTGAATATAAAATTTTATTTTTCTATTAATATTTTTTTCCTTTATTCGCTAATCAAGCGGTTTTCTAATAAAGTTTTTCCCCCAGGAATTAGAAACAATGAAATTCTGAAAATAATCCAAAACTATAATTTTTTTTTAACTTGGTCAAATTTCGCATTTTAAAAGAGCATACAGTTCTCAGTAAAACAAAATCTAAATGCCAATAAACTTTTACTATAAAAAAAACCTTAAAAATAGTTTCCATTCCAAAACCCTTAAAAATATATAAATAACTTATAAATTTTTTAAAGTTAAATTTTGTTTTCCTATTAAGAAACTTTTTCTTTTCTCACTGTAATTAAATGGTTTCCTAATAAAGTTTTTTACTCCAGAGTATACGAAGAATGAAATTCTGAACAACAAAGTGTCTATCTTTATTGGGGACATCACCACTTTGAAAGTTGATGCTATTGTCAATCAACTGACAGTATGTATAGTGGAGCAAGAGGAGGCATAGCGACGTTAATAAAATTGAAAAAAATGTCATAATGAGTTTTTTTCTTCATAAAGACAATTTACTTTCCCCATATGAGTAGATATATTAAGATTTAGGATGTAGTTATATAAGAGGGACTGTCAGTCCATAGAGCTAATGCATTTGTTTTGAAATCACAACTTTTGAAAGAATTGCTTTGCCATGTTATCACATTTTCTACCAGGTATGGGAATCACCATAACATCAATTTAAAACAAAATTGAAAAGAAAATAACATCCGGTTATTTAATTATTAATTGATAAAGTTTTAAAATAGTATCGTCATCTGCTGTATATTTGTGGCATTTTAAAGTTTCAAAAATATATAACTAAATAACTAGATAACATTTTCGTTTCAAATTTGTTTCATTTCGATGTTATGTTGGTTTCCATACTTGAGGAAAAAGGGCTAACATGACATAGCAATAATTCTGCGGAAGTTGTGATTCCAAAACTAATGCATTAGCTCTATTGGACTGACAATACCTCTTACATTCCAATGTAATACACAAATTTGTTTTTAGAACATCTAAAAACAAATTTATGCACTACACTGGAAAGTATAATATTTTAAAGCACATTGTAAATAATACTACTATTCGGGTAAAAACGCTGCTTATCCTCAATCATTTTTTCAAATCAAAACACCGAACCAAACACTGTAAAATTCTTTTAATGACATTTTAAAGGTATGATGATTAAAAACTGTCTCATATTTCTTCCACACCCGAAAAATAATTTGATATTTTTTAGGTTAAACAGTCAAACAACTATTTTAGTGCTGTCACTTCGCTTTGCTAATAGACACACCACACTTTTGCGTGCTCTTTATATACGCCTGAGTTAATCTTGAAAATGTAAAAACTAAAGGTTGGGTTTGTGTTCATTGTCCAAGGAAAGTTTAGACAAGAAACAGGATAGGATGGAAGATGTGACTGCTTTGAATCAGTAAAACAGATTTTTGAAAGAGATAAATAGACAACGAAAAATTGCTGCTGCTAATCCTATTAGATATGCATAGTAATGAGAGATTGTAGATGCGACACAAATTAATTAGTCAATAAATTTAAAATAAAAATGAATAATACTGAGAGTTTATTTATTACTTAAGTTTAGTTCATATAAGTTTACTTTCATATTTAAACAATATAAAAAGGATTACATAGAATACTTTGTTCTATAAATGTCGTTTAAATCCCAAATAAAAGACAGTTTTAGATTTGTAATATCTTTTTTTATTAAATTATCGTTCTTTACAATTTATTATTCGAGTCTGTTTCTAACAATACCGGATGAAAACATGATATTTTATGTTTGTAACATTCATCGGGTAAAGTATACTAAACTAAAAACATTATTTCAATTTTTTAGTTTTTACATCTCTAGTAAAATATAAAGCTTAAAAAAATATGATTTTTACGAATGCTACTTTTCTTCATACGCATATATTTATTAATATTTAGGTGTACTCTTAGAAAACTAGGGGTGTGTATAATAACACAACACGACTTTTGCAATTACCACTCAATAAATCAATGCATTTAAAGTTTATTATATACCTTAAAAAGTAATTTCCATTACTTTAAAATTCAAAAAGTTCCATAAAAGCGTATTAAAACGTCCGAAAGGTACCAGTAACTCGTGTAACAAATTTTAAGTCCGTAGCTCTTTTAGTTCGAACTGTAAAGTGGTTTCAGACAAACATAATGATCAACGGACTAATTTTCAAACACGACTTTTTGAGAGTCAGCCCTTAACAATACTTGTAGAAAATAAAAAAATCTCCATTTTGGATTTTCGAACCCATCGCAATACTATCATTATCTTATATTTCATATTAGGTAATTGAAAATAAAAATATACTGCTAAAAGTTACCGAGGTATTTAGTTCTATTAGTAGATTCAGATACATATTTAAATTTTTTCGCATGAAATGACTTAGGTAATATTTATTTTTAATTTGCCCACTCATTTCAAATGGAAATTTAATGGAGTGCAACGATGCATATCGAAAACTGAAATTAACTATCAGCGAAACGTTTTATGTTCATTAACCATACTTTTGAAATGAGTTTTAAAAGCTTTTGCTTCTTATTAGGATGTAACGAATATTCAATAAGTGGAAACTCGTCGTTCCAATTTCATGGTTTTGGAACAGAAAGCATTCGCTTGTAGTTATTACTGCGATAGGGATTGAACATTTAATTACTAAAACGCAGAAAGCTCTGGAAATTCTAATATTTAAATTACATATCAGTGTTTTGTATTTCAAGTGAAATAAAACTTCTGTTGCAGTTAATTTTATGTTTGTTTCAACGTTAGTATTCTTGTTCATTAGTTAGAACAAGCATACTATATTATATACATAGAAAAGAAAATAAGCGAAATTAATTTTTTTCAAGTCTTTCTTCTAAGAAATTAGATAAGCTAAGTGTAATTTTTAGTTATTTTTATTCTGGTTCATATCAGCTACTACTTATTAAATTTTCACAGGTGTAGCTTACCACGTTTTGAGAATATGAAGCTTTTTTCATAGCTTGTAAAATGCTATTACCAACAATCAATCCAATAATTCAAATATTTTTTGAAAATTTAAACAATAACTAAGTATGAGTTTTTAATTTAGTTGGCAGTTTAAGATAATAAATGAAACTCATTATTTTTTAAACAAATCTATTGAAGATGTGTTAGAATCTTGTAATATTAAACTTCAGCAAAAGTAAATCTATCTGTAGCTAATTTTTTGTTAACATAAAACGTGCAATAAAATGTAAATAGTATGTAAAATGTTATTAATATACCGTCCTTTAAAGATTACTAACAGTGTATTTCTTTAAAGTTTTAATGAGAGTAGATAAATTATATGAAGATAAATTGTTGAAATGCCACAAAGCACTGCAATGGTTGACTCTTTACCTGCATCAAATACTTGAATTTCAAGACTACATATATTGTACAACCAAATGCTTGAGACTATCACAGACTTCTAACTGAATAATTTTATTATTCGAAAACGTTCAAAATTCAAGAACGAGAATATAAAGTAAGTCTCCATTATTACAAAACTTTTTCGCAATAATCTTCGATTTTCTTTTCGCCGATAACTTGCCCCGAATAAAATTCACTTTTACTTCCACCAAATAAAAAAAACACAAGACGAAACATGCATTTTTCACAAGCATCAAGTTCCATAGACGCAAATATAAAAAAGTCCAAACCGTACTTGGTCTTCGACTGCACAACAAAACTCCAAACTCATGAATGAATGCAACATGGCCAGAACCAAAAATTCTGCTCAAGTCGTCGCCATTTCTGGAATTTCCAGTATGAAAAAAAAGTTCTTTTTCTAGACTGGGGTTGTTTTCTTGACCAGTCGATGTCCAGATGGTTTGTTTCGTAAGGCAATTTTTATCGTTTTCGAACGGTAAGTTTGAGGTTCGACCTCTTTGAGAACGTTAATGGTCATCATCTGTGCGATCATTCGGTTCTGGCCAATCGTTTCGAACGATTTGATTTTGGTAACCTTACTGCGTGCTGTATGAGTGGGGTTAAGTAGGATTTGATGGTGTTTGGCACGAGAAGAGAATAGAAAATGAAGATTTACAAATAAAACTGTACAGCCTGTGGCTCTCCCTAAACCTGCAAAAGTAAGAATAAAATTGACCGTAAAAACAAAGCCTTTCTGCTGTGTGCTAAAATGTTAGATTTTTCTATTGTACAGATAGTACATATATGAAACAATAAGCCAAGTATATTTCATAATTTTGAAATCTAATGATTTCTGCGTAAACTTTAAAAAAAATATTTTTTTTCAATGCTATTTCCCCCCTGAAGAAGGCAAAAATTGTATATCTTAACACCATTCTCAATCTTTTTTTCTTTAGAGACGTTAGCCATACATTGTTTTGATTTAGTAAATGAAGGGTTAAGGTTATATTAGAAATAAAGAATTAAAAATAAAATTGTATGTAACAAGTATATGTGCTCTCGGTCTCGCTGAACCTGCTTAAAAGAAAATAAAATTGACCGTTGCCTTTCGCTGCGTGCTAAAATGTTAGCATTTCCTATCGTGCAGATATTGTATGGAAAAAATCAACGAAGTATAATTCATAATTTAAATCATAAATTCTGTGTAAACTTTAAAATGTTTTCCAATGCTATTTTCCTTCTGAAAAAGACAAAAGTTGTATATCTTAACACTATTTGCAGCCTTTTTTCTTTAAAGACGTGAGCCATACAACTTTTGAGTTATCAGAGGAAAGGTAAGGTTATATTAATTAAAAAAAAACACTGTGCAAAAAGCATTTAATGAAACAAACAGACAAGATGGAAACAAACTAAGAATCACATTGAGAATTCCATGCCAGCTCCATAAAAGTTATAATGCAGTTTGTATTTGATTTCTCTTAAGAGGTATTGTCAGTCCCATAGAGCAAATGTATTAGCTTTGGAATCACAACTTCCACAAAAGTATTGCTTAGCCATGTTAGCCATTTTTCCCCAGGTATAGGAATCAACAGAACATCGAAATGACTCTATCAATTAATAATATTCTATCAATTAATAATCTCTCTAATACAAAACTCTATCAATTAATAATTAAATAACCGGATGTTATTTTAATTTAGATTATGTTTTAAATGGATGTTATGATGATTCCCGTACCTGTTAAAAATGGCATAACATGGCAAAGCAATTCTTTTGCAAAAGTTGTGATTTCAAAACTAATGCATTAGCTGTATGGGACTGACAGTCCCTCTTAATCAAGTTCCTATTACTTTAGATGCAACTGTACAATGTAGGACCCCTACAAAGCCTTATTTAGGTAACATCGTGAAGACTAATCTCATATAACCTTATACTACAGCGAGCACTAAATTAGGATAACAGAATTACGTCTCGTTATTTCTTGGTTCTCTTTAGTTTTCATTAAGATGGTTAGAATTACTACAAGGTTTTCTTAATTAAAAACTTAACTAATAAATTAATGAATAAATGTGTCTTAAAAAGAATTTAATAAAAATGTTTAGCGACTATTAGGAATTTTATGGGATGAACAACTAGCTCAAATATTTAAGAAAAAAAAACTGAAATTTTTTTCTTACAAATAAGAATTGCAATAGCTTTTCACTTGTAGTTATTTTTTTATTCCTATCAATTCATTTATTTTTTGGTAGTTTTGTATTAGTTTTATATTTAATCAGCATTGATTGTATTTATAATGATTTTAGTAATTGATACGTGTATACGTGACTGATTCACGTTAAATCTTTATAAGAATTTAATAAAAATGTTTAGCGACTATTAGGAATTTTATGGGATGAACAACTAGTTGAAATATTTAAGAAAAAAAAACTCAAAATTTTTTCTTACAAATAAGAATTGCAATAACTTTTAACTTGTAGTCATTTTTTTATTTCTATCAATAAATTTATTTTTTGTTAGTTTTGTATTAGTTTTATATTTAATCAGCATTGATTGTATTTATATTGTTTTTAGTAATTGATACGTGTATACGTGACTGATTCACGTTAAATCTGCATTTGCCATAAGTCTTGAGGCCTTTTTAATTGTCGCTATAAAGTTAAATTTAGTGTCAGAACAGGTCTCACCCTCTTCACTTTTCTATAAAAAAAACCGGAAACTGTTATGGAGCAGAAAAACTGGAGCAGTTTCATTTATATATATATATATAAGAATAGGTTTTATAAACTGTTAAACGTTATCAGTTAAAATCGAAAGGAGAAGAACCGGTCGCACTAATTTTTTTTTCAAAAAAGAAAATCCCTTAAATTGAGTTGTCCTGCTAAACCCACATTATGGGATGCACGGTTTTTGAGAAATTAGAATAGCAAACAAAAATAAATGCATCTGCGCATGCGCATGATTTCTCTGCGCATGCGCATGATTGATGGAGACTCTGCTCATGCTCGCGTACTTGCAGTTGATTGAGAAGCCACTCCATCACCAGTGCGCGCACGCACACACACACACACACGCACACACACGCACACACACAGATGCAGCAATATTGCCGATACAGCAGTACCAACGATTTTCGTCACTTGACCAGGGTTCTAAATTACTAGGCGTAATTGGCTATGTTACAGCTCCGAAAAAAGGCTAAAATAGACATTCCGATACTATTAAATTATCAAATTACAACGATTCTTCAGGGACATGTCTAAATTGTGGAGGTGGCGATAGATGGCAGCATCTGTCTTGTATGTCGTGTCCGTCCTTCTTGACGAAGGTTTATAAGCTTGTCTTTGTGACCAATCACACAAGCCTGAAAATATATGTCTAACAACCAACCAACCCTAACGATTTTGCTGATCAGCGCCCTCTGACGGGTGTATCTGTTTTTTGGAAACAGTTTTTAAATTAACCCATTAAGGACGATTGGCTAGAAAATTTGTCATAAAAAAATGAGCTTCCTGCTTTTGTTTACAAGTTTATCTAAGTAAACAAAATACAGGACAAATAAAGACCAGTGCCCTAAAGAATTTATTTATGATAAAATAAGTTACACGTAAATTTAATTAAAAAAATTAAATTTAATGTTTTCATACGTAAAAGAAAATGTTAATGCTGTTAACAAAGTCGTCATTACTGGGTTAATAAAATTGCCACTGCAATCATCCGTCACCGTAAGTACGATTAACACTGTCCAAACTGCTGCATGTAAAACGGGTATTATATTGCGATAACTATTCAATTTGACTTTCAATAAGAACTCTGGCAAAGCGAAGACTATTTTTAGCAACATAAGCTTTTCAATATCTTCCTTCTCCATTCAATTTATCTCCAAGAAAAAAAATACTAATTAATAACTAATTAATTAATCACTTCCTATCGTTCTGAATAAAAATCTGTAACAAAAAGATACTTAACGAGAAAAATAAAACTTTTCGAAACTTCCACATTTCGGAAGTCCGGCAGAGAAAGTCATATTCCCAACCCTTTATTTCCCGATAAATTAACTCCGGATGTCAGAACAATTCTAATTTATTATTCTACTCTCACTTCCTGTTCTGGAACATCTAAACAAAAAAAGATTCCTCGAGCTATTTTTTAGTGTCTGATAATCGAATCGAATTTAACAAATTTGTCGGGCGATCACGTATATGAACTGAATTTTTTTTTTTTTTTTAGATTTTTATTATCGTGGATTTAACTGTTTCACAATTTGGCTACAAATCTTACACCAGGCAAAATGCAGTACAGTTTTTAAAAGAAATTTTTTAAATTTGTATTAGTTTAGTCCAAAAAAATCGTTCCTGGAAAGGGTGGGCGGGATATATATATATTTTTATTCATAATTTCATTTGTTATAATGTTAATTTAATAGATTTTTTGCACATTATTTTAGTAACTTTAAAAACGAAAAATATCCCCAGAAGCATCTAATTCATTTTTATATTACTACCATATATTTAGACTGTTGACTTCACATGTCATTTTAACCCTTTCAGTCTCAGTGATGCCATTTGGCATCATCATGTTTCTAATCATAATTAAAAAAATAATGGGGCTGACATCTATTGGGATTAATAAAAAATATTTTCTAATAGAAAAAAGTTTGAAGAATCGAATGATGCGCTTTTTGATATCATAAATGGCTATAGACGATCAAAATTTTTTTTCTAAACTGTTGATGCCAAATTGTCATTGGGACTGAAAGGGTTAATTCATATTTGATTTTAGGAGTCACAAAACAATATACTTATATTATTGTCAATTTAACTACCTTAGAAAAAAATAATGAAAAACTTCAAAATTATTTTCTCTGCAGTTGGCGTTTATAACTTTTTAACTTGGCAACCCTCCATTCATATACCACTTTTCGAAATTATATTTCTTAACTCAGGAAAACCCTTTCTTTTCTATTCATGACTGTAACTGGAGGGGTTTTTTTCTGACGGGAGGCGGGGGGGGATAAAGAAACGGTTCTATCGTTTGCTTTGTCCGACCGACCGTAAAATTGAAATCCCTTTTTAGGCTCTTCGTTAGTGAAAGATTTTTATTTACCGAATTTGGAATTTTGCCGGAAACGGGGACTCGATTGTCCAATGTATATCATCGAGAGGACTAAATGGCGCTTTTGATCTGTGCCATCTTTCAAACGGCTTAAATGACGATCCAACCAACAACACGAATGAAGTATCGAAAATGATCATTCAATGCCGCTATGTCGGCAACTTTTATAGTATGTATTTGGAAAATTTATTATGAGCACATTGCATTTTTAAAAAATATAATTTGTAAAATATTTATCAATCTTATATAAATTAATCAAGCCCTACCATATGACAATACAATGCTTTCAATTCTGAAATACCAGACATAATCAGATTCAAGCACAATTAGTAAGTCAAAATTTTAGTAGTCAAATGTAAATAGCGATCAAGCGAATATTTTTCTTCAAAATTCATGTTTTGATGGATTCGTGTTATACAGAGCGGGTCGTTTGATAGAAGAAGAACTAAGGTTCACCTCTAGATGAAGGACTATTTTGTTTTCTGAGCTATATCAAGAGCAATAATTTTTTTTTGATTAGTTGTCTTATGAAAAGGTTTTCACTCCTCTCGTTCTTTATTAATAAACAAATTGTTGACATACTTGAAAATATTTTTCCTTAAAAGTGAAATATTTTCCCTTAAAATTGAAATATTTTCCCTTAAAAGTGAAATATTTTCCCATTAAAGTGAAATATTCTTCCTTAAGAGTGAAATATTTTTCCTTAAAAGTGAAATATTTTCCCTTAAAAGCGAAATATTTTCCCTTAAAAGTGAAATATTTTTCCTTAAAAGTGAAATATTCTTTCTTAAAAGTGAAATATTTTCCCTTAAAAGTGAAATATTTTTCCTTAAAAGTGAAATATTTTCCCTTAAAAGTGAAATATTTTTCCTTAAAAGTGAAATATTTTTCCTTAAGTAGTGAATAATATAAACAACACACCCTCTCTCTTGTACCAAATACTTTAAATTTTCTCGGCACAATGATTTGTATGCACTACATATGAATCCATGAAATTTTCACCATGTATCAATGAAGTGGGCCCCAAAAACACGTCTCACTGAGAAAATTTGGTGTTCACTAATAATATCCAAAAGCAACGATCATTCGTCTGCAAAACTTTCAACAACCAAACCTATAAAATATTTACGATTTAAAACAAAAGCATGCCGATAGAGTTTCGATTTCCATGATTTTTGATTCCATGATTTCCATGATTTTTGAATTCATCATAACCATAAATACATTAAAAAATATTAACATTTTATACTGGCAGTATTTTTTTTCGTTGTATGCACTAAATACGCTCTCCCAAAACGTTCGCATCCACAGTCTCTCCTTGTGAGTACTATTTTTATTTATAGTTCAATAATGAATTGAAATAATAATTTTTATTTATGAATTATAATGAATTCAATAATGAATGTAATAAATTTTTTAATGCACTTAAATTCACAATTTGTCTGAAAACTTTTGAATTGATTTACTGAAACACAATTTTAAATGTAACAAATAATTTATTTAAGACAATGGTTCTTATTTTAAAGAATCATAGTTCTTTGCAATTATAGCAATAGTTTTTCGACGTCTCTTACTATTTCATAGCACAGATACGTTGGGATTCAGCCTTGTCAATTGATTCCGATTCAAAATTACAAGTCAGTGGCAGTGGCGGCACACACATCTTCAAGAGACAATAAATAGGCAACTATAACAAAATATTTTTGAAAATGCCTGAAGAAAACGCCTTATCTGTTTAATGGTGGGATTGTAAGTTAGTCCTCTTTCAAGTTTAAAGTAAACGCAATTTTTTTGTTTAATTTTTTAGAGGGTTAAGAAGTCTTGCTTGTGTATTTATCGGGAATTGGAAAGTAAGGAATATAGATAAAATCTCTCGATAAAATAGTGGAGTAGGCTGAAATTTTACGATGCTTGTTCGTTGAAAGAACACCAAAAAGGATGTCAGATATTTTAAATTTTGAAGAAATGTTTATAGTCTAAAATTTTACTTTTTTTGTTAAATGTATTATCTTTTTGATGATTAGTTAAAACTGTATCAATGTTATTGTCATATTAAAAAGGTTAATATTAAAAAACTTTGTTATTTTATGGTATGGTTTTCTTATATACTTTGCATAAAGGCGTTTAATGTGAACAGCATTATCAAATTAAGTATTAAATTGCGTTTCCTCATTCAGCTTCATTTATGGTTTAAATATACACTGCTCAAAACAATTAGGGGAGCGCATGGTCTAAATCCTCTCAACCCCAATGATTCTAATTCAAAAAATCGCAAGCTAATGATTCAATTTGGAATCTTGCGATTTTTTTTCTATAAAGATATATTTTCTTTTTGCATCGTTAGATGGAAGAATCATGTCTTTTGAAGAATTAAATAATGTTTGTTTTAATTAAATGAAAATATGAAAAACTTGGTAATATAAATTTCACTCTGAAACAATTTTATTAAATAAATTGGCCCTAAATTCTTCATGCTTGCATTTTTAGATGTTTGAAAATTGATTGTAACTATTTTTAACAAATAAAGTTTTGAAAAAACTATTGTTATAATTTATTCAAAGGTTATGCAGTCCAATTTTCCCCCTTAAATTATAGTTAAAAAATTAAGATTTTCCGACTGTTTTTTACCATTTCATTCTGGATGCATAATAAATCTATTTCACAACATTTAGATTTTTAGAATAAAGATATTAAGTTGGGACTGAAAGAGTAACAAAAGTACGCAAAGTGCTCACGTAATTGAGAAGTTTATATCAATACTAAGTTTCAATACAGTTTAATAACCATAATTATTCTTTGTTTCACCCAGACTTGACTTTAACGGAAATTTTTACGATTGCATCGTAATTATTATTTAATGTAACTGATAATTTGTGTTAAATATATGTTGTTTTAAATTATCGAACTTTGTAACGTGAAATGTACCTTTTCTGGATTCTAAACTGTATCTAACTATTTTAATAAAAAAAATCGTATAGAGATTTAATTAAAATATTAAAATATTCATTTATGTACATTGAAACCAAACTATATTAACCCTTCTAGTTATTCGTAAAATAAAAATAAAAATGAAAACTATTTTGACAGTTTATAAAAATAATTTTTTTAACAGATGTAATTATTACGAGAAATTGTGAATTTTGTGCACACAGTTGCGTTAAAATTGCAAAAAGAAAAAACAATTTAAGCCATAAAAAAAAATGATCGAAGATTCTAAAAACAGTTACGAGATACCTAATCTGCAATCACCATCGTTACAGTTTACAAAATTACATATTTTACAAGGTTTTTATGTTACATCGTTACAACACTAAATTTTACAAAAATTAGTTATCTAACTATTTGATAAGAATGTAATAAAAATATGAAATTATTTTTGGTATCTAATAGTTAAATTAATGTTAGAAGTCAAGAACAGTAAGACCTTAGAGTTATAAATAAATGGAGGAATTATCTTTCTATTAATACTTAATCTTTTAAGGATAGTTTCGCCTAATAGCAAAAGATAAAAGACAATTAATCATATCTTTTAGCTGAAGTTTCATTATACATAACAGAAATGATAATTCAACAAGAAAGAGTCTCAACATTGGTTTTATTATTAAAATTTAGCCCTATTTATAAACTAAAGTTATCTGCGCGATTACAATTTTAATATAATAGATATTTTTGAAAATACTTCAGATGTATTATTCTAAAAGAAATAAAGGTTAGTTGCATTAACATTAGAACCATTCATTAAATAACATATTTTTTTTAATAAAATGCTCTTAAAAATGTAGGATTTGAACAGCTTATTGAATAAAGATATGTCATATCATTTGGTTTACAAGTACCTTGAAAATAACTTGTAAAAGGATATTAAAATTTAAAGAGGCGTTTTCGACTTACTTTAAATAAAAAGACATTTATTTTAATCAATTTTCGACAGTTTTTAAAGTAAAGTTTTTTTAGAAAAGAGAATATTTATGTTATTTTCCTACAGAAACTTTCGGTTCACTAAAACTACTGAAACTGTAAAATTACATCTTAATATGTGTATGGACACACATTTTCTCTGTTAATAGATACAATCTGTAACCACTAATACAGATATCATCGGTTGAGAACAGATTTTCTGTTTATTAAAACAACGTTTGAAATATTCGAACTACATCCGTTGCAGCGATGGTAAAGTTCAGCATGTCAGCATGCTTGGCTATTATACCGTTCATTGACGTGGGTTCGTACACGGGTCCTGGTGTTCACTCTTCCTAAAATCACCCTACGCTACAGAAGAATATTTTCTGCATTGCTTTGTTACGAAAAATTTATGTATACGCAAAAATATCTGTTAACTGTCTGTTTTTCTTAGCATTACGGATATTGGCTGGTAACTTTGCTTCCAGAAATTTTCTGTAATATAACATAACTTCTTTTAGAGTGTTAGCATGCTTGGCTATTATACCGTTCATTGACGTGGGTTCGTACACGGGTCCTGGTGTTCACTCTTCCTAAAATCACCCTACGCTACAGAAGAATATTTTCTGCATTGCTTTGTTACGAAAAATTTATGTATACGCAAAAATGTCTGTTAACTGTCTGTTTTTCTTAGCATTACGGATATTGGCTGGTAACTTTGCTTCCAGAAATTTTCTGTAATATAACATAACTTCTTTTAGAGTGTTAGCATGCTTGGCTATTATACCGTTCATTGACGTGGGTTCGTACACGGGTCCTGGTGTTCACTCTTCCTAAAATCACCCTACGCTACAGAAGAATATTTTCTGCATTGCTTTGTTACGAAAAATTTATGTATACGCAAAAATGTCTATTAACTGTCTGTTTTTCTTAGCATTACGGATATTGGCTGGTAACTTTGCTTCCAGAAATTTTCTGTAATATAACATAACTTCTTTTAGAGTGTTAGCATGCTTGGCTATTATACCGTTCATTGACGTGGGTTCGTACACGGGTCCTGGTGTTCACTCTTCCTAAAATCACCCTACGCTACAGAAGAATATTTTCTGCATTGCTTTGTTACGAAAAATTTATGTATACGCAAAAATGTCTGTTAACTGTCTGTTTTTTCTTAGCATAACGGATATTGGCTGGTAACTTTGCTTCCAGAAATTTTCTGTAATATAACATAACTTCTTTTAGAGTGTTAGCATGCTTGGCTATTATACCGTTCATTGACGTGGGTTCGTACACAGGTCCTGTGTTCACTTTTTCTAAATTCACCCTACGCTACAGAAAATATGTATTAAGTACAAATATTTTCTGCATTGCTTTGTTACGAAAAAATTATGTTTACGCAAAAATGTCTGTTAACTGTCTGTTTTTTCTTAGCATTACGGATATTGGCTGGTAACTTTGCTTCCAGAAATTTTCTGCAATATAACTTCTTTTAGAGTGTATATATAGACCTTTTACAGCCATATAAATTTAACGACAAAGAATATGAATAGCCAATTCAAGTTAGACGAAGACATCAACTATTTGAAGAGCTTAGTGGAAGAACGTGCATTTTCGAAAAAATTGATAACCCAACAAACGAAAAACTTTGAAGCTCATTTTCACGGTTTCACCTTTTTGTCACTTAGCACGTTTTTCCACTAAGTTCTTCAATTGTAAAAGAAACAAAAGTAAGATTTCTGTGGCTCAGAATAATGCTCTGAACAACATAGCAAAAATAGACGCCACAGAGGTGAAGATCGCCATCTTATATTTATCAACAAAATTTCTAAAAAATACTAATATTACTCTAACTTCAAAATTGTAGGGTCTGCTGCAAAAAGGAGGTAGCTCCAGCTTTTGGGAAACCAAAAAAAAAACGTTATGTAACAACAAATTGTAAGTCATGTAAAAGTATTGTTGTTGCTTACTTTCAATTATGAAATTTACAGGAGCTGTATTCTTTTGGTGCCAAATAATTTGGCACAAGAAAGTGTTTTAAGTTAAGTGTTTAAGTTATGTTAGTGTAACAGCTATGGGGTGGAGCTACCTCCTTTTTGCAGCAAACCCTTCAATTGTCTCAAATGTAATTGTTTTGACCGATAATATTCTGAAAATCCTTTAGATGGTTTTTTGGATGAAGAGCCACCATTTTGGTCTCCATCTTGAATTGCCTATCGATTTATGAACAATTCGAAAAATGCTCGAATAACTTTAAATTAATCCGAAAGTACTATCACTTGACAAAATATATTATTTTCAACAACTATACTATTTACCGTGGGTTGCAAATCTTCCATACTGGTCGCCATCTTGGAACTACCATCGATATATGATCTAAGAAATGCGTATAATTGCTCTATCAGCTCGGAATAAATTGTACAAATTAATTACCTCAACTAGAAATTAGTATCATCTTGACCTAGAATAATATATTCAGCAACGTACATTAAATCAATAGCACTAGAAGTGAAAAAAGGCCTTTTTGGATGTCAGAGTGGTTTGACCATCAACGTTTAAGCATCATTAAAATTGCCAAACGATATAAAATTAGTTAGACATTTAAAATAGTTTCGACATTTAAATTAGTTTCGACATTTAAATTAGTTTAGACATTTAAATTAGCTTAGATTTGATGTCAAATCAAAGATGGTGACCAATTCGTCGGTTTTCTCTCATACCCAGATAAATTGATTTACTGTATGTTTTTGAGTACATTAATTTCAGTAAAAAGTAACCTTTTTAATGCCAAACATACAACATTTGTTTGGAATAAATCATGCATTTATGAGTTGCTCTTAAAAGAGATACAGACTAAAAATCTGTGGAGTCGTAACATACTTTATGAATATAACCAAAACTAATAATATTCCCTGTACAATTATTATGTTAGAATTTAGCGTTAAATCATTCTATCCTTTTTAGAATTCGACCACACATTGATAAAATCAATTTGAGATAGGGTCCAAAATAGTGGTTTTCTACAATTCTACCTGAGCTATTACTTTTGTGTATGCACATAACTTTTAGTCAGAAAATGTTTAGTTTGAAGCCAATTGATTTATACAATTTCTTCGGAGCTAATCAAGAAATTATGCGGATTTCTTATATTAGATATCAACTATAGTTCCAAGTTGGTGGTCAATATGAAGGTGTTGCACCTCGGGAAAAACACTATAGTAGTTAAAACAATATTATGTGTTAATTGATATCTTTTGGTATTGATTTGCAGTTATTCCAGCAATTTTAGTATTGTTTAGACGTTGATGGTCAATCCAAGATAACTGCCAATTTGGTGAATTTTCATCCCTCAGCAACAAGTATGAATGTTTTAAAAATATGCTCCGCCAAAGCAATTTAATTTGAGACTATTGTTAAATAATTCGAGCAGTATTAGTATTTTTTTAGATTTTGATGGTAAATCCAAGATGGTGGCCAAAACGGAAAGCTTCCCCTAATAATAAGGTGTCGATTTTCAGTATGTTGTTTCGGACATTATTCTAAGCCAGAAAAAAACTTACTTTGCTCGTCATGCGATTTGTGGAAGATTTGCACTTATTTCCGGGTCTAGAATGTTCTTTTGTCTTAAAGAATGGAGTAATTACCCGCTCATAGAAGCTTATCTGTAAAACGAAAATTTAACTTCTTATATTTTACAATAATTGAGTGTATAACATATAAGATACAAATTGTAATGCTAATATCTTTCCAAATGTTTGAAATAATTTGTTTAAAAGTTAGTACTAAAAGTATTTTCAAATGACCATAGAAAACTTAAACAGATGAAAGTTTTATAGGAAATAGGTTTTCTCGAAAATTACGGCTAATAATTGACAAGAATTTTTTTTTTGAATTGGATTTGTAAATTACGAAAGTTTAGTAAATCAACCATCTAAAAAAATTCGTGACAGTTTTGAATACTTATAAACGATAAATACATTTTCTAATTTATCATTATTACGTCCTGCGTAATTATGTCAATGTTAATATAGCCACATATGATGGGAAAAATTGATAAAGACATTCTTAAATCGAATTGAAGTACTTGTTTTCTAGAACTTAGTTCCGAAAAGTCCCATCAGTGAAGTAATAAAAGAACAAAGATAAAACTTCGCCTCCAATTCACCTTAAACACAAAAAAAAGAGTTCAATTCCTTTTTTTTTGTAGAAACAGAAGAAAAATGAAGGTATCGACGGTTAAAGTTAATTGCAGTGTTTAGTGGTGACTGCTCTAATTGCCGGGCCAAATAAAAAAAGGTCTGTGGTAAAAGCTTATTGAAGAAAAGAATCGGAGATGTTAAACACGAGAACTGATTTTTAAAGTCTACCTGTTTATTGACCAGCATATTAACAAGCAGCACCTGTAGAGAAAGGACTTTGTGTTAAAATAAAACACTTTGCTTTTGAGAAGAGATTCTGTTTTGCTGTAGAATAGGTAAAATTCTAAAATAGTGTTAATAAAGCGTAAGTAATAATCTGTAAAGACTATTCTTATTACAAAAACCTTTGCCTCGATATATATATATTTCTTAAGCGTATTTGTTAGTGGAATTAATTTCTTAACCTTTGTGATAAAAAATAGATAAAAAGCTAATATGAAACTTAATGTTAAATTCAAGAATACGGGTTAAAAAACCTAACAACGCTTCTTGGCAATAATATGACTTCTTTCCGACATGGAGATTTTAAGTAATTTGGTTTTAATATACTAACTTTTGTAATGTCAAAGCTCCGAATCCGAGTGCGCATACGTTGTTATACGATTTTCACAATTAGTTTTTCCGATTTGATCAAATATAGTATTTTTCCGTATTTAGCGAATCGTTAGCGATTTTGAATAAACCGACATGCTCATTTATCTGCCGTCAGACTTTTCTCTATAGGTTTAAATACCTTTTATTCGCTATCGATGTACAGTTGGCATATTTCGTTGTATTAGTTTAATCATGGGGCCCGGATGGCCGAGTGGTTTGAACCATTACGCTAGCAGTCTGCACGCTGTAACGGGTTCGATTCCGCCTTCGCCCTGGGTGTATATTTCTTTCTCTGTGACAGTAAAAATTCTTTCTGTGTCTGTCTTGCTTGACGAAGGCTTCATAAGCGGGTCTCTGATCAAGCACACAAGCCGGAATATATATGTAATAGTAGTAGTAATAGTTTAATCACAAATAAATATTTAATAGTACCGTTAAATTTTGACTCAATTTCTACGTAGGGGATGGGGAGCCCAGTCAATAAAGGCGTCTGCCTTGCATGTGAAAGGTCCCAGGTTTAGGTCCGGGCATTGCCAAAATAACTGCTGGCCTATCAATGGTCTGTGCAGTTAAAAAGTCCAACGGATAATACCTCGTGTAGAGGGAGTGCAGGTTAAATATGCTTCAAAGTACCGAAGTCGCCCTTATAAAAGTTGCATTGAGTGCCTGCTCAGCAGTTGGTTCGTTACTTGACAGTGGGTCTAAATTATGATCCGCCGATAATAGCCCTCGTGTAGCTCTAGTTTGTCGATAATTCAAACAAATCTAACCAAGGTTTACGCAACAGTAAACAAACGGTATCGATTCCCGGAAATATTCTGGTAGCAAAAATGCTAGTAAAAATTTCCGTTTATGAGGGAAGAAATTCTTGGAATAAGAAATATCTAGGAGGAATTAAATATTTCTAATCATAATTTATTCTATAAAAATTCACTGTATTATGGAAGAAGTGTTGCTAAAAATGAACTAGTCCTCTCTTACAAAAGGACCCTAATGCATTTTCGTAGTCCATTAGTAAATAAGGGAGTGAAGCGGCCCGGCACTTAACTTGTCTTCATCAAGTATCGTTTGTAAAATTTAACAAGAAAAAATAGTTTTTTTTGTATGATTTTTTTACTCGTTCGAAAGAATTTAAATCTGATTTGGGGTTACAATTGCCTTGGGGATTTCTTTAAATAAAGTGGTGAAAATAGTTATTTTTTTTAAACTCTCGAAAAAAAGTTTGAAGGTTCTTTAGGGCATTGCTTTTTACATTTTGTAACTTTTATGATGGGGTTTTAAGTGCATTTTTATCGAGAATGTTATCACTGTCAATTTGAAGGTAAAAGCATTAAAAGTAAATCGGACATTTGTTTTAGTTTTCTTTTGATTGCAAGAAATAAAAAGGAATATCTAAATATATGTTTTTTGAGAAAGGGTATGTTTTTAAAAGTAGATAAACTTAAAAAATTATATCGAGAATTCAAATAATGCCTTTAAAAAGAAAATATTAGAATCATCGTTTTATAAAATTTCATAACAAATAGATCTAATAAGCACAAAAATGTATACGTCCTTTTAAAGGAAATACAGAATATTTCCACAAAGGAATACATTTCTTAATTTTATATTCTTAGATATAAATGTTTTAGAAAATCATGACAATAAACAATATTGCTTCAAAAGTTGTGTTATGTGTTATATTTTGATTAGGGAGTATTTTTTTTTAAATAGAAAGAATATTTTTGTGTATAGTAATTTTTTTTGAGATTATCTGTTTATCAACATATAACAAGAGCCTAATATTTTATTTTTTGTTTAATAGGAGATATGGATATATTAAGACACATTATTGTACTATGTGTATGAGTTTTATTTTAATTTCCAAATAATTTTTCAGACAATTCGTTCTTACGTTTTAAAGTTTGGCAATTTGTCCGAATGTGCTCTAAAACGGAATATATTTGTAAAAATACTTGTTGTATGAGACAGGATTTTTACTATTTGCTTAAACTATGTGTTTGTATTAAATATGTTTCGGATTTTAAAATAGTGTTGGGAATGTTCTGACCCATGGAGAGAGTTGAAACTTGTGGTATCAGCAGTTGACAATGAGCTAAATCTAATGGATTAAGTTGTAAAACAAAATGGTATAGTTTAAATTTTTACTGTATATATGGTTAGTTTTAGTAGATTAGTACTTCAAATGTTAACTATTAAAAATATACATATTGCATTCCCATGTCTCACCATTTGTATTAAAATGCTTTAAAACCCTTGTTGTTGTTTAAAATATTGTTTAACTTATTTAACTACATTTTAAATTGTGGTTCAAAATTTAAAGCCTGAAATGAGTGCATGTAAATGTATATCTTTATTGCATAGTTAGTATTTTATGATTAGATGCATGCCTTTAGTCGTAACTTTGTATTCTCTCTTATTTGCAATTTCACTGCAAATAAGAACGCACAAAAAATAAATTCATATTACGTTAAATAAGGATTTTGTCTGTTTTTTCTACGATAATCTTTCGAATGTCTAATATAATATAACATGTAGATATGCAGCATTGCTATTTTAAGTATTGTGAAAATTTTCAAACATGGGTATAAAAATTAGTATAAGATGTCCTAAATTCGCCTTATCTTCCTACTTTAAAAAAAAATGAAATCAGCATATAAAAAGGTATACATTTATTGATTATATTATAATTTAAAAAATAACAACGCAGGGCATTATAATTACTAAACAACTACTATCGGAAACGAAGGAACCATATTTTAGCTAAATTAAAAGCCAATTTGCTTGTCTTCAATCAACTTAAAAACAGTACATTTCCATATCCAATGTTCCTCATTAACAAAATGTCAATCGCCAAATGGATTTTGTATGTTTCGACAAAACGTTGACTGAAAGGAGGCGGGGTTCTGACCACTGCCGAAGTAATTACATTAAAATGGAACAGTTTGTCCGTCCGTCTGGACTGCTTCCAGCTTGCTTGAAGACAGGCCATCCCCCGGGGGAAGATAGGAACCTTTTCAGGAACAATTATCATCTGATAAAACCTACCCCAGGAATTTCCGGATATTGCTCGCACTAATTAAAAACAGAGCGTTTTGAGTGTGCGTCCCCCCGTTATTATACTAATGGGAAAAGGAAAAGTAGAAATGGCAAAAGGACATGGACCGATATGAATATATGGAGATTAGAATAACGAGGCCATGCTTGGCGCAAAAACAGCGAAGTCGTACGAAAGTTCCCGAGTCGATGTGATACACCTTAACAAACCACACTGCTAAAGCATAATGAGATTTCTGTAATGACGTGTGGTTTTATTGTTTGAGAATCGGTATTTAATTTTAAAAGCTAGGGATGTGTAATTTAATTCAATAATTAATAAGTACATTTAAAGGTAATTATATAACCTATAAGGTAATTTAAATAGCTTAAAAACTTAAAAAGTTCGAAGGCAGCTGGCATTTACCCATTCGCGGTTTTATCAAAAACCTTATTATGACGTCCGACGCAGGTACTGTGAACTCGTGTACCGTGGCTCTTTTAGTTTAAGCTGAAAAGTGGTTTTAAATAGACAGACAGACGGAACAGTGTTCGTAAACCACTTTTTTTTAGAATCAGCACCCTCCAAAACGTGCAGAAAACACAAAATCTAAATATTTGATTTTCGACTGTATCGTAATACCTTCATTACCTTATATTAAATATTAGGTAATTGAAAGTAACAAGTAAGTCGACAAGGGCACACAGTGGTTTATGGCGTTATGGCACTGAAGATGCCTTCCTGGGTTATGTCTTTGCCTTAGATAAGTAGTAAGTAGCAAGTGGCATCTTGTATGTGGGACTGCTTTATGTTAAATATAGTTCCAAAATTCTGACGTCGCGTACGATGTCACTTAAGTTGTAACGGGTATCAGCTCAGATGTCGGTCTTGTCACTTGACCAACATTCTAAATTACGAGGCCCGTCACCATTAGCCTTGTGTAGTCCTAGCTTGACTTAATGTAAAATATTTGCAGTTGTATATTGGAGGGTAATACCAGATTGTGAAAATTTCCCTATAGTAAATATTTATACTGTTGTTCAATTATAATATTACTTCGAGCCGGGCCGTAGTGAGCCTAGTGGTCAGCGTCTCGGTCTCGGGATCGGAAGGTCCTGCGATCGAGTCCCGGTACCACTGAAGACCTACCGAGTATATGCGGAGTACGTGCTCGTTAAATCTGTTGGGTCCGAAAGTCCTCTAAGTTCCCATACCAAATCAATACCTCTGGGGGTGACAAGCCAATTCTGGGGATCCTCTAGTTGGCCTCTGTCTCTAAAAATTAGATGGATCCACTTGTATGTGTGTGTTGTCTGATGTGTCTGTCTTACTTGACGAAGGTTTATAAGCGGGTCGCTGACCAAGCACACAAACCTGAATATATATGTCTACCAACCAACCAACCAACTTCGAGTACAAAATGTAGTGCCAAATCAGTCGTAACTCATTATTTTGGGCGGATCGCAAAAGCAATAAGTGTTTCAATTGGTGATACTATTATTACATTGGTTTAAACCAGATATCACATCCTTATTTATTCTAATCTCAATTTATAGATATTATTTTGTAGCGCGCGCTAAGGGGTAATGGGTATTTCTGCCAAATCTGCTGTTTGCGGGGGGGTTCTGGAATGACATAAGCATTTGTTCAGTTGTTGAGCATTTCTTTTCATAAAATCTGCCTCTCATTGTTCACTGCGCGAATGTGAACAATCGGATAACATGTTGTTTGCTCAAGGGTGTTTCTAATTCTATGTTGAGCGTAACGGAATTGTCGTGTTGCATGCTATAACAATGGCATATAATTTTGTCGACTTTACAAAGAAATAACTGCTATGCACTTGTTTAAAAAAAGATATAGAATTTAAGAGAAGTCAAGAATTAAAAATACAGTCATGAAAAGCCAAATTATGTTACATGAGAGAAATATATTAGAAGGTAATACCACATTGAAATATTTTCCTTCGTAGTAAATATTCGAATTCTTACTAAATTATGATATTATATCGTATGCAACTTATTGCTAAATCAGTCCAAAATTATTTGTTTGAGGGTATCGCAGAAGCTATAAGTGCTTCAATTGGTGAAATGGTTTGGCCTCACAGTGTTTTTTTTATTGTTCAAATTATTTAATTTTATGAAAAAAATTTGGAATTTTTTTCTTGCATTTTTTATTGTTTTATGAAGTTAATTTTTCATTAATTATTTTTTATTTAAGGTGTTATACTTTGGGAATTTTGGGCTAAGTTCGGTAACTCTTCTCATTTTCCTGCTTGTGTCATTTCAGACATGAAGTAATCTTCATGATAACTCTTATTTTTTAAGCGGTTAACTCCTAAAACAAGTCTCTCCAACATCAAAAATTGTTTTGAAACTAATATTAAAATAAGCCAACATGAATTGCTTTCCATGCCCTCAAACGAAATGTGCCAAAGAACGTAACAACCGAAGCCATGCAAAATCCTCCATACATTTGCAAAATCATTTCGAATATTTTTTTCCCCTTTTGAAATCATCGCACCAAATTCTGCAAAACATTGAAAACCCCAAACACCCCCGGAATCTAAATCCCTGTATTTCCCTGCAAGCACCCGATCGGAACGAAGTACGATTTTTGAAATGTTGCACATTTGCTTATATTTTTCTCCATAGGTTTGTAGGGTTGCCAATGTTTCGTTTCGATGTTGGAAATGAACTAATATAATCGATATGTTATTGGGAATAATGACTGAATTGGTTTATAATTGCTCCGAATTAATTGTTCTCGAATTTGAAATCATGTATATTCTCATTTTTGAGAATATCCTCGCGTTGTGTTCCTCCCCCCTGTTCGATTGCAACGGCGAGTTTCAGTATTTTGACCGGGAACGACTGTCTGCTTGCCCATCTTTTCAGTTTAAAATTTTTTCGTCTCCTGTATGTATTCTTTGTGACTCTGGACAAACTATGAACGCTTCCCAATTGGACTAATGCTCTGCATTAACTGTTTTTAGTTCCATCGGTGAAGAATATTGGAGAGCTAAAAGCCTAATGGCCTAGTGGTCAATCACCTGGCTGGCATTGGAATAACAATAATAATCCTTTTTGAGAAAAATGTAATGGTTGAGTTAGCGGAGTTACGCGTAGAGCCAGACGGCAATCTGGCAATAGTGGAAAAGCAGTAGATGGCAGCACTGAAATCATTTCCTTTGGTTGCTATTCTGCTAAATCAGCTTGTTTTCGCCGACGGTGGCCCGATCACACGATGTGAGGATCCACTCTTAGCATAGAACGGGGTGTAATCCCATTGTGCCATTCCGTCACCAGTAGCGAGTGGGTGTTTGGCAGATTGAATCTATTGTATACACAAGGAATTTTAAAAACATGTTTGATTTGTATTTGCGGTTGTTTTCAGAAAATATTGTTCTGATTAAGAGACAATCCACGTACTCATTGTTGAGAGTTTAATTTTTAACTGTATTGAATTCCCAGTACACTCCTAAATATCCATGAAAGTTTTCACGCCAAATATAGACACACTGGTTTTAGGTGAGACATTTTCTATATCGGCATATGTTATAAAAATCTCAATACTTCGCTTCATTTCAACTGGTTCGTGCTTTTCACAAAATACAGCGACAGCAATCTTGCGTTTATACCCTTATTCCTTCAGATCAAAGTACATACATATAAAAAAAGTACACATACTGCACATATAGAGCCCGCGAAAAAACGGCCGCAATATTGCGAAAGGAAGAGGCACCGGTATGTGTCATAAAATGCAGGGAAGTTTATCCCTCCTAAAATAAAAAGTAATAAGAAAAATGGCAGAGGTAACACGCAAGTGAGATTGAAATTTCCCTCGCCTTTCCGATCCCTTGACTTGAGTGGCCTTAACTTACGTGGGAATGCGAAGACCGCATCTGTGTGTAGGAAAAGTTGCGTCACATTTTTTGAAGGAAAAAGGGGGAATTGGAAAAATGGGAAAGGTATATTAGGTACTGAAATGTGAGTAAGCAGTACTCTTAGTGAACTGTTATAATGTCATTCTGTTTTATTCACGCATTTTTGAAAGCCTGATATTATCAATTAAATCTTTTCCTATGCAATAAAAAATAGCTTTGTTACTCAGATTAGTATTGTTATTCAACATACAAATGAAGGAAAGATTAGTTGCAGGGAATACAATTTTTATGAGGTATTTAATAATTTAAATATCATATAAAAATTGTCGAATAGTAAGTAAACAATACCATTAATATTGATGAGTGAATAAACTTAGTTGGTTGTTAGTCTACAGGTTGGTTGTTGTCTAATACAATTTTAGTTACATAAAAAAATCTAGTGAATAATCTTTAAAGTACTAGATTTACATTTATTTTTAAAATTTTCGTATGACTTGTGAGCGTATGACTGCATTTAAAAAGGTTCATTGCATGAAAAAGAATATTTTGATGTTGGGCGGCAATTGTACCGTGGGCTGGGTAGACTGGAGTATATATACTAATCATTTGGATCATAGTTGTAAGCAATCATTAACTCTAAAAGGGCAAACACATTTTTATGGCAGAAATGGTACAATTTATTATTGTTGTTGTACTGCAATTTACCTGTCCATATCAGAATTGTCATTCAATATGCTGTTTTGGATAGTTTTTTGCATTATCGTATTACATTTATACAGTAAAAATTTTGAAGTAATATTTCATATAAGAAACTTTTTTTCAACTTAAAAGAGTAAAATAACACTATAGTTGTTCGTAACAGTTTGTTTTTCGTTTCACGTTCCCCGATATTAGTATTTCCGTCACCTCCTTTCAATATCATATGTCTTTTCAGGTAGCACTTTTGTGGCGTTTGTGGAAGATTGAAGTCTTTGGTTGTGTATTATTGAGGTGTTTGTAAGACAGTTTAGTTTTTGCGCTTTTTATTTTAGAAAAACATACAACATCGTGATATTTTATAGTATAAAGTACATTTTTTTGTCAAGTATAAAATATTTAGAGACATGGTGAGGGAAATATATATATTTTTGTTTACAGAATTTTTTAGGGAGTTGTGGAACTATTTCAATTGCAAATTTCATATAAGAAATGCAAATAAGTTTAACAAAAGTTCATAAGCTTTCAAAAATGAGCAGAAGAGAGTTGTTGTTGAGAACACATATTCAATTAGTGCATAACATGTGCGCTTAAAAGTGCGTGAATTTCAGTACAAGTATCGGTCTATTTTGAAGCAAAACGTAAAAAAAAACCCGACATACAATATACGTAGAAATATCCCCCCCCCCCTCAAATAGTGTCTTGAAGATTATCAATATTTAAGATTTAAGAATTATTATATATTTTGAATATTACATAATAATAATAATTGAATTGAACAATTAAATGAATAAATGTTATTAAATAGCATTTAAATTACGTATTCCTTATGGTTTTGTCGTATTTAAAGCTTTATTCACGCTGGGGATACATATAAAAAGCCGTATAAGAATCGGCATTTTTTTTTAGCAGCATTACATTTTTTTAATAAAATATATTTTTAATATATTTATTTCCAAAGTTTGAGGTATTGAGGAACCTATTTAAACTTTTCATTACATAAATTAAACTTAATTTTTTTTAAACAATGCATTTATTATTTTATGAGAATGTTGTTATACAGTGAAAACAAATTTATACTTTTTTGGAGAATTAACAACAAGTAGCTTTAATATGTTCCTCTCAATCATAGAAATGCGCAAGAAAACAAATAAATCACTAAATATAAAAATGGTACACAGTTATAAACTTAGTACTAGCTTCACTCTGTGGTGAAACGTTTCAAAATTTTTTTGTTATTATGTTGAACCATTTTCAGATTAAAGAAACCGAAACATGAAAAATGGTTCAACAAAATTCTCAAAATGTGGTGAAACATTTCACCACACAGCCGTTGCTGTTACTATGTACCAATTTCTTGGTGAATTCAAGTACGACATTTTTAACACTGTAAAGTCCCCCGAACAATTTCTGTGCATGATGATTATTTTTTGCTAAAATATTGAAAGGGATAATCGTAGTATGGAACTTTCCAAAGAACTCCCTACCAGGTTTTTGCATATGGCGATTTAACTAATGATTTTTTTTTGTTTACAGGTTAGCACATGTTCGACTATTTTCTGCTATTTATTTGTGGTTGGGGCAGCTTGCCTCTGCTACAAGAATGCACTGAATTGCGATTTTGTGTTTGACGACATGTCAGCCATTCGGGACAACCAGGATTTGAGACCCACCACTCCGATATTCAATCTACTTCGGAACGATTTTTGGGGTACACCTATACAAAAGGTAAGTCACAATGTGTCTAGTTCGATACAAGAATGCACATAGTATACTGTAACGTTAGAACCCTCTCGGCAATCTCAAAAATCTCTCAAAATCTCGACAATTCAAATTTCTGGTTTCATTTTTATTGACGACGCATTTGAAGCACATAAAGTCACGAATGAATTAATTTAAATATTCAATGGAATCAATTGGGTTGTTTCACTCCGTGGATGGCAACAGCTCCAACGGTTTGTTGTCATTTGTTGCCTGGAATTACTTATGTTTTTGTATTCGAAAATGAGTTTTCTAAGAATATTTTACTTTAACTAATTTTATTAACTAATTTTTAAATGCCCACTTCTTGCTGTGTAGTTGGTTGTTCAAAACTTTTGTTAAGGAAAGCTTGCATAGAAAGAATTTTTTTCCATCTATATTGGTTATTTTGACAGTGGAACCGAAGCAATCAATGAAAACTACTATGGGAAACAAATGAAAGCAAGAGCGTCACATCATCTAAAACATACCCATTAATTTAATTTAAAGTATAAAAAATAATTTTCGCGTGTATTTGGGTTTTATGACATCGAAACCGTTTCTGGCTGCCACGGGAAAACTAGAATAGTTCCAAATAGGCCTGTAGGGAGCTCCAGTGCCAAGGACGTTACAATGCGTAGTCAGACATAATGCATAGTCAAGTTAGTCAGAGAACTTATTTATTAAATGTAAGAGTGCACTCAGAAAAAAAACTTGTATTTAAACAGTCCAAGTTTCAAAACAAGAATTGTGTTAATGACATACAAACATAGACTTAAGTTGTTCCAACACAACTACCGATCACGGGAGGAGATAATTATTATATCCATGCGCGATTGACAAAAAAACTGTAAACTATAGCGTTTTCTAAAAAAAGTATAACAAAATTATAACATTCATTTTAAAGTATCGTAATATATATTTTTTAAGCTTTAGTACAGTTATTTATCTGAAACATGAAAGAGCAGATGCTGAACTACATTTCCGAAGAATCTATGCGTGTTGCGCCTTCAACCCAATTTTTGTAATGTCCATAAATTGTTATTGAGTTGCAAAACAATTGTGTTGTTTTAAAACAAAACACAATTTTTTGTATTGAAAGTCAACATGATTTTTTTCTGAGTGTAGTATTACTATTTTTATATATTTTTGAAAAATGGAAATAGACTGCTTCTGTTGTCAGTTTTAATTTCACATGAATGCTTCAAGGAACTTACCATACCAACTATATATCTAACACAACAGTTTATTGTTATCTGATTTAAACTCCAAACTAATATTACACCATTGCTATATGCACTCGGCTTCTAATGAAAAGTAAAAAAAATGCATTCAATTTCATTCATAGTTTTCAATCAATCCCTTTACTTTTTATTAAACGTTTTGCACCAAATTATTGAACTGTAAATGTAAAATGTCACCCATTTAGGCATTCATTCTATTTCAGGAACAGAGCCATAAGTCTTACAGACCCCTTTGCGTCCTTACCTATAGACTAAACTACTATTTTCACAAGCTTCGACCATTTGGATACCATTTGACTAATATTTTGATGCATGGGATAGTTTCAGCTTTGTACATGCGGTAAGTAAATTAAGTTCTAAAAAAATGAAAAATGTCTGTAATAATTTCTTAGGTACTTTTCCGTTTCGTGGGGTGCAAGCGATAAAGTCCGTTTGGCGAGATTTGCTACAGCGAAATGGAAAAATACCATTCATTATTTTAAATAAACTCAATTAATAAGAAAATTTAGCTGAATGAAGATACTTGTAGGATAAAAATTGTTTTGTTTGGAAGGAAATAGATTATAGGTTGAAATTTCATTTCACTGCCATTTTTGTTGTTTGTTTTTCAGTACTAAAAGGAAGGCAAGTCTAAGACATATTTTTAAGATATAACTTATACAAGGCATATTTTTAATCATATTTTGTAACAATTTTTATGGAATATTGTAAAATGAAGTATAGAGTGAAATTTTAGTTCCACAGAGCTCAACCAATGGTTTTTGCAGGGTCTGCTTTATGTTTGTTCCACGGAATACAGCATTTGTAGCGGCACTCATGTTTGCGACTCATCCCATTCACTCAGAAGCAGTAAGTACGAATCATTTCAAGGACTGAAAGTAAAATTTCAGCTCTAGTTTTAAACAAGTATGTATTTTAAATTTCAGAAAACACTTTTGAGCACATAGAATTTTTTTTGTTAAGAGAACACATTTTTTTTACTTGTTTTGTTGAAAAAGTTTATTTTATTAACAATATTTTACCTGTTCCAAAAAAGTGAGTAGTTTCACCTGATTCACAAAACTTGTTGGGTTGAAGTAAGCTCGGCCTGCTATTGGTTGTTTCTAACTGTCTAACTGTGACGTCATGACCTCTGTCAGCATTAGCATATCGAAAAAGTGAAGCTAATTTCAATCAATATAATAATTGGTTGTTTCTCCTCCACTTTGTTGGAGTCTTCGTGGACAAGGCGGATAAACGACCGACTTCTCATTGAGAAGGCCCCCGGCTCGTATTACAGCCATACCATAAACGTGTTTGAGCTGAAAGAAATTTCGCCTAAAAGTCGTGGGGGTCATCGAGTATACTGAGACAGACCCCAGCAAACATTGAAGTGCTGGTCAACTGGTAGCCCAGTGCTGCCATTGTTGGCTACTGCTGTCCACCGGTCAGTTGTGCACTCGCCCAATACAAGGCCAATACTGATACCCGTTGTAACCATACTGTTACGGCGATGTGCGGGACATTATGTAGTGGCCCAACAACAATTGGCCAGTACCAGGCCAACGTTGATCTTTCAGTACTGTGGGGGGGGGGGGGGGGCTTTCATTCCCCAGCCACTGTTTAGCCAGTATTTAAAAATATTAAAAACGGAATACCAAGCTTTTAGTAGGGTTTTTAGTAAACTTTTCGATAAAGATTAATTTACACAATTGCTGCGTGTTAGACATAGGAAAAATGAAGCAATTTATCTTCTAAAAATCACCTATTTGGACTAATTAGTATTGGCTAAATGAATGCTTATAAGTATTGGACCAATACAAACTGGACGGTATTGGGCCAATATAACCAGGACAGAATTGGGCCAATAAAAACTGACCCGTATTGGGCTAATATAAACTGGACGGTATTGGGTCAATAAAAACTGGCCAACGTTAGCTATCTATGAATTAGTCTTGACTTTTTATTTTACGATCACAGTTTTTCACCTGCATCCGAAAAGTGAAAAAAAATAAAAGACATTGCAAAAACAATAAATTGATATAAGATGTCAGAAATAATAAGCAAAATTTTTTATGCCGCCTCTGTTCTACGAATTGTCACATTTTTTAAAGTATTTTGTTCAAAATTAAGAACAAGGAGAGTTGAATTTTATTTTCTATTTGTATTGATATTTGTATCTATTTGTATTGATACACACATTTACATTACAACATTACACAGCGGCTCAGTGGCTGAGAGGTCCAACGCGTCTGTCTCATAAGCCCAAGATCGCGGGTTCTAGCCCCGGCTGAGTCGTCAGATTTTCTGGATGGGAATAAAACTCAATTGCTGCGGTTCCAATACAAGCAGTACTAGGCTAATATCGTGATTAAAATATAAACGGTTATGGGCTAATGACGTGTTTAAAATATAAACGGTATTGGGCTAATGCCGTGATTAAAGTATAATTATCACTGTCATAATATTGGGCTAGTTCCGCGAATCAATATAATTTAATGGCTGAGTACTGGGCTAACACAGTTTACCCGAATTTCCAAATAAGAACTACTGGCAGAATGCTGGGCTAGTACTGCCCAACCAAATATTATTTTAACTGTACTGGCGGAATGCTGGCCCAACGTCGAAATTTCCATGAATCCCGGATTCCAAGTATAGGCATGGTACTGGCCCGTAACATTGGGCCAGTGCTGGCAAGGGCGAACACGTTTGTGACGACGCCGTTACGGCCACTGTACATTGTGCCAATACTGTGGAGATGCCGACATTTCAGTATTGGCCCAATAATGGGCGAGTAGAGTATTGTTTGCTGGGGACTTGTTCGTTAAATCTGAGTCCAAAGTAAAAACTTTCTATACTTTAGTTGAACCAACAAAATTATTTGTTAAACATTCTAACTTTGTTCAGTTTTTTTTAATTAAATTAAAAAAAATATTTTGAGCTACAAAAGTTGCTTATGAAACCTTAAATCATGCAGCTCATCGTTACTGGTTACCTAAATTGCATAAGATTTGATTCGGAAATCGCAAATTGACTATCAGGAAGAACTTGGATCCATATTTCTAAAGTATTCACTGAATAATGACTGATTCGTCCGATTTAAAATTTCATTAATCCAAACATTTCTCAACTCAAGCGAGTATTTTCCATGGATTTTCTATTGGGGATCTTAAATACTAAAAACAGAATTATACTTTTCATATGTTAGATAGTAATGAAGCTCAAAGAAGTGTACTCTAACGTGTTTATTCATAAACTATTTGGTTTTTAAAGAATGGTGCTTCTGGGTCAATATGAATAGTTCCAATTTATAGATGTGTTGAGGCGTTACAAATCTGACGATGAAATTAAATTATAGGCAGAGGCTACGCGCACGGGCACCGTTCACGCATTACGTGTACGGGTATTAACTGCGCATGCTCAAGACGGGGCTTACTGGAACCATGTATACATTGCGTGCACGGGCACGGGAATTATGCTTGAAAGTTGAGATTACTCCTTTTGGACCCCGGGCAATTTTGTTTTCTCTAAAAAAACATCAGTATCCAACATTGGGGCAGTATTGTAGGGCGCATTGAAAGCCTTAACACTCGCTTCGGGAACGGGGAAATGAACGTTCAAAAAATTATAAATTTAACTAATTCATGAAAACTTAAAAAAATGCAAGTAAACTTTCCCGGACAACTTTAAAACGATGATCTTCCTGGGAGAAATAAAAAAAAAACTTTTAAAAAAACATTTGCATTTCTGCCGAGAGAGGGGATTTGAACCCGGGACCTTTTGGTTACGAACCGCTTGTACTACCACTAAGCTAACGACGTTCGTGAAGTAATGAATTCAAACTGCTAATAAGCCTCGGTCCTGCGCAGTTACTATCCGTACGCGCAATGCTTGTACGGTGCCCGTGCACGTAGACACTCCGTAAATTATAATATCAATCATCTATTAGAACTACAAAATACAGCTAAAAACTATGCTATAAGGCCTTATGAATTATGAACGTCTATGCTATGATGGCATCGTATTTTGGTAACAAATTGAAAAATTTCTGAATGTTATCCATCTGACTAATTTATTAGAATTTTTTTTATTTGATTTCTCAAGTGTCAAATGGAAGTAACATTGGCTTCTTCACATCCACGAAAACAATTATTTGAAAAAAATATTATATACTATATTTAGATTATTTTAGGGTGCGTTACCGACCTGAAACCGAAACTAAAAAATATACTTATTTAAAAAAAAAAATAAACTAATTTTTTTTACATGTTTTTCCCCGCCCAAAACATTTGAAGTTGCAGCAAGAAACTTTTTTTTAAACAGTGTCTACGGGGACGATTCAATTACATAGTTTTCTTCCGGAAATGACGTTTTCAGCCCGGAACTCATTTCGGAGGTTGATGTTCTGATCTGACATGTAAACTTGTGACATGCATATTTTACGTCCTATTGCGTATTTTAGGTAAAATTTAATACTTTTTTGCATAATATTGATAAAATACATTAAATAAAGAAGTTTTCATTCTAAAGTGCATTTAATACGCAAGTGCAATCTAAAACGTATAAGATACCTTAGCAAAAACAGCATCGTTGTGACACGTTACCTACATGAGTTTTGAACACTTCAAAGCCTTTCTCAGCAATAAATACACTCTAAAATATGAAGATTTTATTAGCAAAAAGTAGTTACTAAAAAATAAATCGTCGTTTTAGAAAAATAATATTAAAAAATCGATAGAGACGCAAATTTAGCATTTTCCTAATATTTTGACCCTTCTACGTTACTCAAATATGTCTTCAGCTTTTGCCTTTTGATTTGGAAAGATGGGACCCCTTTTGTTACCATTATGTGTTTTTAGATGGTAATAAGTTAAATGGATCCGTTTTTTTTATCAAAAGCAAATCAAGTATAAATTATTCAGTTTATGAAATGTAAATTATTAACTTTAATAATTTTTTTTTGGTGTTAGGTTTTTAACATGGTTGCTAGATATTAAATGTTTACTACTTAATTGTAGTGCCCTTAAATGATACCTATTTAACAATCTCATAACTCGATAAATTTAAAATACTTAAAAAATATTACTTTAAATTAATAATATCTTATTTTTGTTTATTTTTTTAAATATTTATTCTATCATTGATATCGCGTAGTTCTTGTGCGACGGTAATTTAACCAAACCAAACGAGAAATATTAGTTATTTCTAATTAGTGTTTTTTTTTCAAATTCCATCCAAAAAGTTTAAAAAAAAGAAAATAAATTTTTTAACTATAAAAAATACTTCCTAAAACAAAAACTTTATATAATGTAATAAAAAGTAAAATTTACAAACGCACCTTTTTACACTAAGTATATTCAAGATAGCTAAAACATTAAAAATAAAAGAACTTGTTTTATCAAAAGAATCCAAACATCCTTTCACTAGAAGTTCATTAAATTTCTCTATAGATTTTGAATACTGATGAGCGTTTCACTGCAGCGGATCAGACATGTTGGGACTCTGTTATTCATATCCATAGGCATTTTGGGCCAACATAATCGATTATAGTTAGATTTGGGATTAAATAACAAGGGATTGACCCTTGATGGTAATGGAGCAGGAATATATACTTTGTTAGGATAACAACATGAGATTTTATATTTCAGTTTATTATTATTTAACAGATTTATTTGAATTATTTTAAAAACAAATTGCGTTAAATATGCAAAATAAATGGCAATAACACTGAAATATAAATGTCATTTAAATTGTTCGAAGAAAGAAAAAGATTCAATTGTGTTTTACATTAGGAGTACAACTAAATATGTTTTGAACATTAGTATCTGTTTATGACTTTAGACCCTGATTTATTGGAAATTAAACACGATACCTTAAAATTTTCTTTACTTAAGTTTAGCATCTAAAGGAAACCATTATAGTTTCTTTCACTTTTCCTTAAGTGAAAGGCATTTTATTTTTCAAAGTCTATTTAATGGTATTACATACATTTTCTTTGTCATAAACCTTTTCATAGCTCTAAGCCAAAAAAAAAAGCTTTTATTGATTCAGCCTTACAGCCGTGATTCCCCATTTACAAAAATATTGGAAAACACCTTGATGTCTATTAGCTAACTTGAAAGCGTTATTGCATTTATAAAAGGCTTATTTACGAACTTTAAAGACAAGCTCTTTATATTGATCAGTTTTTTCTGTTATTGCTCTTTAGATCAGTTGTTCTCTTTCTTTCAGCGTTTTATAGATAGAGCTTCATCGTACACATGATGATTTTGGTTTAAACGTTTCTGACTTCCTCCTTCTAGCTTGCGATTGGAGTTTTGACAAAAATATGCACTCTTAATTTTGAACGCCGGTCGACATTCTATCTGCATCCTACTGATTTTGTAGCGACATTAAGTAAATTGTTTTTATCCTTGTTGTGTACATGCATTTAAACTAGTTAACTTTCCTATTGTTTCACAAGAGCATTTTTGTATACTTCTCTGTCGTGCAAAATTATTAGTTTTTAAGTAGTTTTGATTGATAATTTTCAAACTTAAAAAAATGGCCGTAACAAAGATTATATTATAAATTTAATAGTACTAGGATTTTATCTAAAAAAAAAGTTTATAGAAGATTATTTTTATAATGTTTTAATTTTTTAAAACGTGTATCGAGATGAAGAATCCAATGAAAATTAAAAAACTTTTATTTAACGTATACATAATACTAGTTATAAAAAATAATAAAAATACAAGTATATTTTTGAACAGTTGGTTTTTTTTATGTCAAATAACATACAATAAAAAGTAAGAGTTTTTCGCTTTCACATTTCCAACTAAAATATCATGGTGTAACTTTAAAAAGAAAACGCGTGTTGAAATTTTAACTTATTTCTACTTGTTATTGCTTGAAGTGAATTTGAGAAAAAAAATGAATGGACTAGTTGCAAAGCTCACATTCTCCAAAGTATAACTAAGATATATTGCCCACTCCGTAGTTGGCGACATTTAACAATTGTAAATTTAATTGACGAAGTCGCCAATGAACGGCCGGACCCTATATCGTAGTTACACTTTGGAGAATGTGAGTTTTGCAACTACACCCGTCAAATATTATAGATTTTTGATATCGGATATTTTTTTTGCCTAAGTCTAACTTACATGTGAGTTTATGGTTTCAGTTTTGGATTGAAAGTAATTCTATTTATTTTAAATATCGGAATATGATATTGGTTGAAAACTCAAACTTTTATTTTTATACTTACAAGAATTTAGAATTTATTGATTTGATAGAAACTGTTTATTTTCACAATATTAACTGGCCCACTTTCTGTATTTAGATTGATAGTTGTTTAGGTTCTAGTTTGTTTGAGTATATAATATTTGTTCATAACGAGATTTTAGCCGCATTATTTAATATAATACCCACATATTCTTTTAATAAAAAAGTTTAATATACTATTGTTTCTTTGTTTGAATGTGAATTAATTGTTTTTATATAAACAGATAATGATTTTAAATGAATAAAAATACTTTATATCAATATGCAAGAATGTACCTTGTGTTATTTGCAGTTGCACAAAGGTATATTTAAATGTTGTACATATTTAGTTTTGTTTGGGTTTTGATCATTTGTTTGCCTATATTAGCCTTATGAAATGGAATAGTCAAATTGATACATTTTTAGAAACCTTTTTCCTCCTGATTAACAACAAATTATTTTTCTAATATATAAAATGGCTAATGTCTGTTTATCTTTTGATTTCTATACATCACTTTATTTACTTTACAAGCATAATAGAGATAAAGTAATAATATATTTATGTTTACCTAACCATTTATTTTCCAGTTAATATTATTTTCCGAAATAGGATTTAACTACTGTTTTTAAATTGAATAAAATAACAAAAGCGGATTGGCCAAATTGAATTTGAGTTCAAAGTAACTAAACATCCAAAATGCTAGATTCTATAAAGTCTACCATCGAAAAAATATTTGAGATTTTTATACTTTATTTGATTTAGAATTTACCAATGGATCTATCCCCTTGGCAGTGGTATATTTAGTTATGCTTTTATTCTGTCTTTTATTCAATACAATGAAAGATAAAAGAACTTTTCTTTCACGGAGTTTAAATAAAAGAATTGTACACATTACATGGATATGTTATTAGATTATTGCACATTTAAATACTATTTGCAGGAATTAGTGTGTTTGGTTTATATGTTTAATAAATATTTGATGATAACGTAAATGTTTTTAAGATTGTGTTTATTTGCTTAGGTAACCGGAGTTGTTGGAAGAGCAGAAATTTTATCTTCTTTGTTTTTTCTGCTGGCTTTTGTTTCATATACGGTTGCTGCTTCTTCTAACCACCTTACAGGTAAGGGACCCTTTCATACTTTTTAGAATGTAACCTTCTGAGACCCCAGTAAAATATTACACATATATTTTTTACATAAAGTTATTTGTCAAACATTTATTAAAAAGTATGTTTTATAAGGAATATTAAAAAAATAATGTTTGATATTTGCTGGAAGACATAAGTTTTAATATTAATATTAATTGCTTGGTAACAATTTTATTGGATATTTAAGTCATAATTCCTAAAAATACATTTTGTACTTAAATTCTCTGAATACATAAGCAAGCTCTTTTCATTTTTTTTGTATTATCTGCCTATTTTTCTATTTTTTCTACTGAAAAATGCTTTTAAAATTTGGCCTCTGACGATAATTCTGGAACGATTTTTTGCAAGATTCCCAAAATCATGAATGGCTCTTTATAACGCCCTCCATCTTTACAATTTCATACTAGATGCGCAGTTTTACAAACATGAAAAAATATTTTACACAAAATAATACTTTTGATACTAGTAACATTAATAAGCATTCAACTCTCTTAAGTTAAAGATATATTTTGGTTTTTGCTTTACAAAAGAAAGATTTTGTTTTGCAGATTGGTCCTATATGTCTTGGTGTGTCTTGTTCGTTGGCTTAGCTACTTTCTCCAAAGAACAAGGCATTACTGTTGTTGGGGTGTGTTGTGCTTATGAAATCTTCGTTGTTCATAAGGTACTATCATATATTTCTATATTTTAAGTGATATATTTATTTTATGCATTACACAAGTTTTTACAAATAACGATATTTATTATGCTTAAAATACTTTTTAATTGCCATTTTATAATGATTTTTAAAAACAAGTTTCATCTTCGTTTGGTGTAGGATTAGGCATGTAGTTCGCTCAAAAACAATTATGTTATTGTAAGATAAATGAACTAAGCTGTTTATTTGAAATATTCCTTATTTGTGAAATCTTTTATGTATATAAAGTGAAGTTTTTTTTGTGATTAATAGGTCCATAAATTATGGGTTATACTATATTTGCACTAAGATATATTTAGGTTGTGCATCCCTATAGAAAAGTTTTTACAATGTTTCATTCTAATATTAAACAAAATATTTCAAGCATCTTTTTTCAAAGTTCTTAGCTCTAAAAACACTTTTTTGGAAACAGTCAATTAAATTATAGTTTCCGTACTCATGGTTTTCTGTTGGTTAACAAGTTCATACCTCTTTATAATTATTTTGATTAAATGAAATAATATTCAGAAAATATCTTCGACTTTGCGCAAGAACCATGAAAGTGAAGAAAATAACGTAATTATTAGCGCATATGGTTTATTTGGGGAAAGTTGTACATGTTTCTGCGAGCTCAAGGCTCGCCATCTTCAGCAATATGCACAAACAAACTGACAGAACCAAGTGAAAGTTACTCCAACATGGCAGAGTTTTCTCAAATTTGGAAGGGTCTCATAGTAACAGAGTAACTTACCTCCTCCTTCAGATTAAAATGAATCTGAACGTCAAAATTCGGAATTACAACTGATCAGATTATCTTATGAAGTTATACTACTCACCACTCATTTGAGTTAAATAGCATTTTTCTTTTTTAGTTGAGACTTCCAGAGTTGTTAAATATGATATCAAATTCAAAGTATGTATCAGCGTTTCGTGAATCTGGATTAAGAATAGCAGCATTGGCCACTTTTTCAGTATTCCTTTTGCTGTTGAGACTCAATGTAATGGGAGCTCAACTACCTGTATTCACAAAGTAAGTAAAGCATTTTTTTTATCATTAATGTGTAAAACTTATATAACTTTCCGAGGGATACACAATTCGGTTGAAGTGCAATCTTGTTTTCATTGCATGAAATTAATAGTTTAAAATTTTAACTGATAATTAAATTTCTTGAAATTGTTTTACATTTTATTTTTGTAGCAGACGATTATAAATGACTGCTCCATAATTTGAATTTTAAAATTTTAGTTAAGTTATAAAATGCGTAAATTTTTGAAAAAAATTCTGTGTTGATTCAAAACCTGACAGTCGGTGACGGGTTTATACGTGAGTATACCTAAGAGGGATATTTTGGTTATTTAAAAGGTTGTGAGCTGTACTAAAGCTGAAAGCTATTTGACTAAAAATGGGTAAAATAACGGTAATAAAGAATTTATATTTAAGATAAATAGCACATTTTACGTTCTATGAAACATAGCTACGTAGTGTAAATTATTAAAATATATAAAAAAATGTTGGGTTATACGTAAACCTTATTGTTTTTGAACTGGTACAGTAGAACTCCAATTATCCGAAGCAATTGGGACCTTACCACATTCGAAAAATAAAAAAAATCCGACAATTGGAGTGCTTTGGAAAAAAGGGTATATGCAATAAATAGGTCAAGTGGAAATTTTTTCTGAAATTCAGATAATCAGCAACGCTTCGGATAATTGGGCGATTGAATAATTAGAGTTCTATTCTATTTGAAATATCCCGTTTTTAGATTCGATAATCCAGCTGCTGCGTCTGCCTCACCGACTCGCCAACTAACTATGCATTACCTGGTAGCCCTCAACGGCTGGCTGCTGTGTTTTCCATGCGACTTGTGCTGTGACTGGACAATGGGAACTGTACCGTTGGTGAGCAGCGTCTTCGATGCAAGGAATTTGGGGACCATTGGTTTCTATGCCGCCATCGGGGCTCTGATTTGGTACAGCTTGTGGGAAAACGACTGCCGATCTAAGATCGTACTCATGGTGAGTTAGTTATTTGAGGTAGTTTGAATAATGAAGTCAGATAACTGTTTTCATATAATGGACAATTCGAGCAGGGAGGAGCATGATTTGTTTGTGGGGTACAAGATAATATTTGACGTAGCTGCGACGTCATCATAGACGTGGTCGTTCTAATTTGGACGAATTAGCTGCCGGGTGGATTGTTTGTGGGGTAGGGCTTGTGGGGTATAAGACAACATTTAACGTAGCTGTGACATCACGGTAGGCGTGATCGGCCAGTTGACCGTTCGAGATATTTAATTTTTAGAAATTGTATTTTTTTTACTTTTCTAAAGGAAATAAATTTTTAAACTAGATCTTGTATTCTATGCAATCATTTTAAATTTTTATACTTCTACGAACCAGGTGAATATATATAAATATAAAATTTTTTGATGTCACTTACTAATTTTACAATCATTTAAAGGTATTCATAGTTATTATCGCTAAGCCCAAATTTTTCAACGCCCATTAAACCACCACGATTTTTTTCCCTTCATAATATATTGTGTGATTTTAAACGAATGTAAAAATATTTTATAACTCTTTTTGTTACAGAGCGTCGCGTTTCTGGCCTTCCCGTTCTTACCAGCATCCAACCTATTCTTTCCCGTGGGATTTGTGATTGCAGAAAGGGTTTTGTACACACCCAGCATGGGATTCTGTCTCCTTGTATCTTACGGATGGAATGTTATACACAATAGAATGTAAGTTCAATGAATTAATAATGTCTATTTTATGCATATAATTTTTGGAAGATTTTTCATAAATTTAGTGAAGGTTTTTACTCCATTTCATTTTCATCGACAATAAAAATAATCCTCCTGTAAATTTGCTTGGCCAAAACATTGTTTTTTAGTTGTTGTTATTGATTATCCTCCTTGTCTGACGGAGTCAGACAAAATCCCAGAGTTCGTTAGCTGTTAGGTAGTCGAATACTCGAAGTTGTTGTTGACTTATTTCTCTTTGTCCAGCCGCAGGCTAGACCAAGTACATGAGCCCGAAAGTCTTCAAGAAATCAAACACTAGAAGGGGACTAGAGTAAAGATTAATTTTTTCCAGTCCAAGTCAGTGTAAAATGTGTTCGAGAGAATCTTGTGAAGAGTTACACTTTGTGCACGTTAAATAGGTCTTTTGCCCCGTTCAAAATAGAGACACCTGATGTGTCCACTTATGAGCCTACTTATGGTGGACTGTATGGCTCTATCAGCTCTTATGGTAAGTGAGCCACCAGGAACCCGTCTATTATACCAAGAGTGGGACGGACGGATGTTCCCTAGTTATTGATTGGTGGTTCTGATCTTGGAGCAAATCTCAGTTAAGGTCAAAAATCAATTTGAAGTTGTGCTATCAGAAGCTCCCTTCTTGGCCAAGATATGAGCATTTTCTTTACCAAAGAGGCCTATGTGAGAGGGAATCCATTGTATGAAGATTTTACGCTGTTAAGAATAGAGACTGATGTCTTGTCGCCAGCCTTATTCCAGTTACTTAAGTGCTGTATGGCACTACGACTATCGGATAAGATCCAGATATTAGTGGATGATGTTATAGACCCAATAGCGTTGAGTGCCTCCTCAAAGGCAATTAGCTCAGATCTAAAAACAGAGCAGAAGCCTAGATTCTTTATCTTAAGTTTACTAGAAAAGTCTGTTGGCATTACCTTTTCATGCAAATTGTTAAATTACGTGGTGTTACGTTGTCTCGCTGCGACGCTGCCCATGATGTCATGGACTAGATTATTGTGTTCGGGACAGCGTCGTGGTGGGCGTCACCCAGTCATGTATATAAGCTTCGGCTTTAGTTGACTTTTTCTATTATGAGATATTATAACTATCAGATATAAGATCAATATTGCAGTGTTACTGTTTTGTGATGATTTTTTTTATAAACTTTGAAAACGAGCTGTTCTTCTCTGATTCAATAAATCTAATGTGTTTCAACTCTGGCTTATTTTTCCCACTGCGCGACTATAACCGAATAAAGTCAGAAGCCTTAATAAAGATTTCGCTACCACAAGAACCACGATCGTCTTTGCTGCCATAAGTATAGATAAAAATGTCTGTGTGACAGGTATTTTGTTAATAATTTCCAGAGCAAGTTGACGAAGGTAGTCAGGAAAGTCTTGCTTTTTGTTAGTATGAGTTCCAAGATCAGTCTGAAAATGTACCCCAGGAAAGCCCTCCATGGGGGATTACAAATTTTTCTCAAGGAGTGTCTCTCAACTTCCAGAATAAGTAAATCCGTCAGGTGAATACTGGGGCTGTCTCTTTTCAATATTTCTCTGTTTCTCCAATTAAGGAAATAATTCGCAGTGTGGTTATAAACACCAAAACTGTAAAGCTTGTTAAAATATTAGAATACTAGAAGTGGATTTCAATATAGTTAAATAGTTTATAGTTTTTTTAGTTAATTGTAAGAAATGACTGATCACAGAAATAACTTTACCCTTTATTATTAAACTTTTATAACTTAACTGTAACTCTTTTCTGTAAAATTAGTCCATACTTTCATCTATATGGCTTAACTTTACACCATAAAAAGGAGTAACGTTGCACCGCAAAACTGAATACAGTCATAATAATGAGTTGAAAAAACAAGTGACATTGAAGATGTCTCTATATGTCTGTCTCCTGTTGAAAAAACAAGTGACATTGAAGCTGTCTCTATATGTACGGTCGAATTTATTTGCTTTTACTATGTTATAATAAATCTGAAATTCTGCTGCGGTATTTTGAGATAATTATTTTTTTATAGTTTTATAATGAGACAAAGTTGGTCCTTAGTGAACATTGTAAAAATATTTGTGCAACATTATTTCTCCATAAAACTCCAGTAACGTTACCCAGAAAAATAGGAGTAAACCTCTCATTTGTGTAACGGTACTTCATAAATTTATTATAACATTATTCCTATAAATTTGACGTAAAGTTACTCCATAAATTTGGTGTAAACTTACTTCATACTGCTAGAAGAAGTTGGAATTATACCAGTTTTATGGAGTAACGTTACACAGCATATTTTTATAGTGAAGATTCGACCTTCCACTCATGCGATTAAAAGAACCTACGTTGCTTCAAATAAATACCATTTCACATATAGCATAAAGTTTGTATGTATAAAATTAATATATATGTTTATTTTTTAGAAAACTGAAATATGTATCGTGGGGTTGTGTGGCTTTCGTCATATGTTTGTTTGCAGCAAAAACAATACGAAGAAATTTTGATTGGTAAGTTCATTACATAACTCACTTTCATAAAAAAAACCTCAAGTAAATTAAATTTGTAAATATATTCTTACTTGTAGTATGATGCATTTCTTGAAATATTTTATATACAATTGGAGTTAATTATTATTTTTGTTAGGCAGAATGAATATACTATTTTTATGGCTGGGCTTAGAGTTAACCAAAGAAACGCTAAACTGTACAACAATGTCGGCCATTCTCTAGAAAGCCAAGGACAGTATCTCAAAGCTCTTGATTATTTTCAGGAGGCAGTTAGGTAAGGATGATTGTGAACTTTAAATTCTTTTTGTAGCTATATTTGTTTTAACCACAGATTTTATGAGGTGAAAATTTTTCTTCAATATTAAAAGTCTTCATGAAAAAGTGAATTTCAACAATTTTAAAAGAGCCATTAAAATCCTTTATTTCTTATATTTTCCATTTTACATAATGTCGTATCAATCTGGTGCTATACAGATTGTTACTGATTTTCAGTTAAGTAGTTTTTAGCAATTATTCTCTTTCTAGCTAGGAATACTAGGCAACCTACGAAAGACTTATATTTTAGTAAACTTAATACTTTAAAGACATCCTTTTTTTTAGAAATTTCGAATTTTTTAAAACTTTTTAAGGGTTCAACCTGATGACATTGGAGCTCACATAAATGTGGGTCGGACATATCACAACTTAAATATGTACGAAGAAGCAGAGAAGGCCTTTTGGCAAGTAAGTAGCGGATAGTTAATATTGTATAATTATTGTAAAATAAAATAATTGCTTAGATTTTTACAGGAAATAATATCATTTAATTTGTAGAACTGGCTGGAATAGATCTTATTAAAGGATTAATGTAACTATTGATTTTTAAAAGTGTTCATAAAACTGCATTACAAGATTTTAATATTCTACTTCCATAGATAAATATGTTTTAAAGTTTCGATTATTTGTAGCAATTATCGGAAAGAAAATCCGATATTTCTTTGACAAATATTCACGCTTTTAAGCACTTTTATTTTGCAAAAGAAAATTGTGGATCAATATTTAAATTACATTCGCACAAAATGTACCGTAAAAGAAGGTTAAAAAATATTTCTAATACATCAAGGGAAAAACTATAACTGCACTTTAAAGAAGAATTCATATTATAATTTGCTTAAATAAAATTTGATTTTAATAAAATATGTTGTGTTCATTCAAATTCGTATTTAATATTTTATTTTAACATTCTGGCTGCACAATCTTTATACACTGTAAAAGTGTATAAAGCTGAGTTCCCTCGTAAAATCTGTGGAAGCCTAGCTCCTTCTGGTTCCATGGAGTAAAAGTACATTAAATTTATTTGTGTAACATTACACATATTTTGCGGTAAAACGTTACTCTAAAAATTTTGTGTAACGTTACTACTGGAGGCAGAACTTGCTGCTACTGACTTTACGGAGTAATGTCCTTATTTGTGTAACGTTACACTAAGGTTTTACAGTGTTTACACTCCTAAAAAACTTGTGCTGACTTTCAATACAAAAAATTGCTTTCATACCAATTTTTACAAGTTGTATTGAAACAATACAAAAATCGTATTGTTACCAAATAACAGGATTGGTGGGCACAAAAATTATGTTAAAGGCGCAGAACGCATGTATTCTACCGAAATTAAGTTCATCATGTTTTGGATAAATAACTATGTCTAAATAATTATACGCTTAAGAAAGATATACGGTACTTTAAAATGAATGTTTAAATTTTATTATATACATATTTTAGAAAATAATATAGTTTGCCGTTTTCTTGTCAATCGCACATGGATGTAATAATCGTCTTCTCCCGCGATCGTCAGTTGTGATGGAGTAACACAAATTTGTGTTTTTTTGTTATCAACACTATTCTTGTATTGAAATAACACAATATGGTAATCTTGAAATTTTTACACTAAACTTACACTTGTGTTGTTGGAAAACAAGTTTTTCTGAGTGCATGATGATGGCATTGAAGACATTTTTGAAGCCGTGCCTTTTGCGATCCAAATGTCTGAACTTCAAAAAATGTAGTCTTTTAAAGAGCTTATAATTGTTTTAATTTGTATACATTTGAGCTACTCAATATCGATTTGTGCTAATTAGACAATAGTGATCTCTTCACAACCCTTAGCGGGTTCAAGATTTTCTGCGCATGACCAGTCTTTTGGACTTGATTCAGCGAAGTACTAAACCAAATAGAAATAGAAACAACAACTGAGACGTACAGAAAGGGCTGTCACAACTCTGAGACTCAGAGCTGTCGCAACTCTGAGACTCAGGGCTGTCACAACTCTGAGTAGATATAAATTCTAGGAACTCTAATTTTTTTGCCTGACTGATCTGGTCTTTTAGGCTAAGGACCTTCTACCCCGTCCGAAGTCCGGCGAGGCCTATCAAGCCAGAGTGGCCCCAAGCCACCTCAACGTGTTTTTAAACCTTGGGAACCTCATCTCAAGGAACGGGTCTCGACTGGAAGAGGCAGATGCGGTGAGTGAAACTCAACGCGGACAAGTGACGGGTCGGGAAAAAACAATTTTTCTCATCAGTTAAAAATTTCGAAGCAAGATTGCACTGGAATTAAAGATCTTTCTAACAGCAACCACTATTTGGAGCTTGATTTACCACTTTTACGGTGTTTCAAACTTATGGTTTTGCAACAAAATTGGTAAATCCATGTACCAAATAGAGTTGGCAGCTAGGATATTTCAGTATTCTGGTGCAATCTTGCTTCAAACTTTTTAATAGTGTATAGAGTCTTTTGAAGCGTAGGATTTCACTGCATTTATTTAGTGGAAAATTGACGGATAAAGTAATTGACTAATAAATGCGGCTCTTTATACACTTTCAAAGATGATTCCTTCAAATAACGGAAATATAAGTGGCAGTTTCGCTACCTGAGTATTTCCGTTAAATGACACCATTCCCGTTTAATTTTCTCTCTTTTTGAGAAAAAAATCGTTCTAGGGAACTTCGTAGAGTTACATTTATATTTATTGGTATTGTTATCAGCATAAATCCTTTATTGATTGGCCCGAGTTCGAACACTTTAGTTGCAAATTAATGCATACATGGAATACGCGTACTTGCCTAGAGCTTTTTCGTACTATAAATTTTTATTTGAAATTTGCTATAGCTGTACAAACAAGCCATCAGCATGAGATCAGACTACATACAGGCCTACATTAACCGAGGGGATATTCTCATCAGACTGAACAGGTATTAATTATTATAATTAACATTTTGGTGTTTTTGTTATTTTTAGTTTATGTGGTGCAACATTAAGGTTAATACAGATTCGTGTTTTTTAAAAACTATTTAAGTGTTTATCTTACACCCCCTTCTACCAATAATGTACATAGAAAATATAGTAATTTTTTTTACAAAATTATTAAATTTCATTCAACAAAAGAAATTGGTATTATACAAAGGTTAAAAAAAATTAGATGGATAAATTTCTTTTTATTCCTTTGTATAAGTTCAAAATTGATATATAAATGAACGTTTTACTATCCCCTTGCATCCCAGATTGTATTGAATGTTTGAAATAACACAAATATCAAGGATAAATATAAAATAATTATTTATTTAAATATTTATTTGTGCTTTAAAATGTTGTTATTCTTTTTGACAAATATTCCGTAAAATCCACATTGCATTGATACATTTTTTGTGAAAGATAAAAAATTAAGTTTCAATCATTTATATTGTTTGTTTTATAAAATTATACAATGCAAGCTTTAAATAAAAATTTTAAAAGTACAAACATACCAATTGTACCATATGCTGTATTTATACATCTTTTATGTGCGTATTTATTTATTTAGTGTAAATATTTGAGCTTTTTTATGTTTTTAAGAACCCATGAGGCCCAAAGTGTTTATGAACAAGCTCTGAAATTTGATGACGGCAATCCAGATATTTATTATAATGTAAGCAATTAAAAACCTAGTTCTGAATTTGTAAAAAATAAAATATTGAGAATAAACTTAATTTATTTTAATGCAATTATCGTTGTTTTACTATTAAACAAAGTAAACAAAACCGATTTTCCATGGAAAGAGCCATCGTAAATTAATTTCCACGAATTTCGTAATAAAAAGAATTAGTATATCCTTTAAATTATTGTAACATTATTTTTAAGTTTTTCAGATGTTTTGACATGCTTACTTTTCATAAATGCATTTCTTTTCTTACCTACGATTTGTATACATAAGTATGTTTACATTTTGCATTTTCATATAGCACATTTAACAAAATACTTTAAGTTTGAGTTATTTACTCAGATTAATAGATCATTAAATTATTTGCTTACTTTAGAATTTGAGTAGGTGTTACTGAATGCGTTTATACCCGTAAAAGATAACATATTTAAATATTTATTTTAATAAATAATAATTAAATTATAAATAAAGTATTTGTTTACATTATATTAATGTTAAAATATATCACGATTTCACGAAATGCGTTTATGTATTCGTAGATATATACTATATTTGTAATGCAATATAAATATAATAACTTTTCTCTTTTACACTTGACTAGCATTCTTGTAAGTAAATAAGCCTTTCTTTGATAAGATTCAAATAACTTTTTTTGAATTAATAATGTTCTTTACAATAAAGTATTTAAAACATAAATCTTGAGAATGTCTTTAACACTTAATTTAAGAGAAAGGTAAACATTTTAAACAGAAAAAGACTACTTCAGTTTACTTATCGCCGAATACTTAAAACTTTTTACATCCATACATAAGATTTAAATATCACTTAATTTTCCGATGTTGAGAGTGATATAAATATTACCTTTTAGCTTGGAGTAGTGTTCCTGGAGCAAAGAAGAACAGACCAAGCACTCTTTTACTTTGAAAAAGCTTTAAAAATTAAGCCTGATCACGAGGTAATTATATATATTTTTTGCAGTAACCTTAATTGTTAAAATGCTCTACATTTGACGTGTCTTTAAAGACGAAATTGAAGGGTTTCTAAAAACCCCCCAAAGAATAGGAGACTTCAATTTTTTTATTTCTGAAAATATAAATATATTCATCGTGCATCACAAGGTAATGTAAAACACGCTCTTTATTGGCGTTATTTCAAACAATTAAATAAAATTATTTATTTTGAAACCGAATTATATTAAGAAAAATGACATCACCAAAATGAAAAATCGTAGTTAAGTATAACTACCCAATTTTATCAGAAGTGTATATTTGAACATTTGAACTATATTAGTAATATAATATAATTCATCTTCTGACCGTTACTAACACAAAATTGCAGACTTTTATCTCTAGTTGTTCTAAGCAACATACAGGATTTTAAAATTGTTAAAAGATTGAAAAAAACTAAAAACTCAAACATTTCCCTCTAAGTTTTGTACTTGATCTCTACAAGTATATATTTTAATTTCTTTTTTCTTTCAATATTTTAAATATATACATCAGTTATTTTCTATGTATATTGCTATAAATACTAGATATAAATATTGGTCTAACCATAAATATCCCCTTAACCGTCAGATTTTCAATAATTAACGTAAATTTATAATGGGAGAGTTTCAACCCCAAAAGCTGTTGTTAAAGTTACTTTTTTTTCTAGGAGATTAGAATCTGTAGTTTCCTTATATCAGCTTAAAAATCCCTCAAAAGGTTTGATTGAGCTCAAAGAGTATTAAAAATGCACCAAAAATCACGTGACCGTACTTAAAGCACCAAGAGTCAAATTTCATGCTTTCGGTAATTTAACGGTGCTTAAGTTTGGAATAATGGTGGAATGGTGGAACGGAAGTTTGGGGAACGGTGTTTAAGTTTGGAAAAAAAATATTTTTATTACATACAAAATGTAAAGTTTGAAATTATGAGTGTTCTTTAAAAGAAGAATAATTTGCCTTGTATAAGAATTTATAAAACTTAACAGCAAAAGAGTAGGTTAGAGGTAACACGCTAAGCATGACGTATTATTTTATGTTGGAAGAGTGAATAGCGTTTTGACCAGAAGGAAAGGACCAGACCTAAAGAACAGATGAACGCTTGATTTAATGTTACTTACCGAAAATTAAATGAATTTTTTCGGATATAAATAATTCCATTTGAATTATATTTGAAAGAAATATTGTTGCTGAATTTTAAGTTCTTGCAATTTCTTGTTAATGTATACAGCATCAGTTTTTTGTTAATAGGTTAGTTTGGTTAGTTTTGCACTATCGTTGCACTAGAGCTACACGAGGGCTATTGGCAACGGGCGTCGTGATTTAGAACCATAGTCAAGTGATGAGTCGACGCCTAAGTAGACACCCAACGCAACCATTAAGGGCGAAGGGATTTTGGAGCATATTTAACGTGCACCTCCTCTACACGGGTTATTATTCATAGGACATTTTTGGCTGCACGGGCCATTTATAGGTCGGCAGTTATTTTGGCGATACCTGGACCCGAACCTGGGACCTTCCGCATGCAAGGCGAACGCTTTAACCGACTGGGCTCCCCAGTCCCATATATTTTTTTGTTGTTAAAATATATTACTTTAATTTTATAAATTTTTATAAATTTATATACATTTTTAAAAATTATACTCATGAATATATAAATTTAGAGTTGTAATTTTTATTTATATTGATAAAAATTGATTTTCATAAATATATTGATTTATATTTGCAAATTTTATTAATTATACAAATTTTATCAATTTACATATGCTTTTTATCAATTTATATTCCTAAATTTATTAATTTATATTCATAAATTGGTTAATTTTATAACTCGTTTCATTATTAATTTATTATTATTTCATTTATTAATTTATAAATTCATTAATCGATATTCAGAGTTTGTAATACATTTTAGCAAGCCCTGCTGAATTCAGCAATCCTCATACAAGAAAGTGGGAGTCGACATTTAAGAAAGGTAGCCTACACCAGGTGAGTATGTATGCAGAAATAAGTCTTAATAGAACCAATAGAAACTAAATTCATCGGAGCCCGTTAGTGAGCCAAGGCCTGCCGTGCCCATTTCAGCAATAACTATTTGAAGTAAACATAAAAAAATTCAACTATTTGAAGTAAATTATTTTCAAACAGTATTTCCTTTTACCCTATTACTATGACTATATATTAGAAGGAGTTCAGATGTGGATGTATTTTAATAAACCCAAGAACATAATGCAATGCTACTTTGAGTAGGATTTAATTAAAATATTTTTTCAATTTTAAGCGAGTTTTTTTTCATTAGCGCCATAAAAATTATAAAATTTTAAAGATTATTTGATTAAAAGAGACATTTTGTAAACATTATGACTTGTCAAGTAATTTTTATTTTTTAGATTAAATACTCTACTACAACGAAAACGAGTCAATGAGAGAGTTTATTTCAACCTAGGCATGCTTGCTATGGATGAGAAAAATACAACGTTAGCCGAAAAATGGTTTCAGAAAGCTGTTCAGGTTAGTAATTATTCGTGTTACTTAAATTGTATTAAGAAAGTTTTACAAAAAAAAATCATCTATCATAAAAAGTTTACGTTTACATGAAACAACATGGACATTAACAACTCTTACTGGTTAAAGTGCGAAATTGTATAAAGTGTACAGCGTATTTCATGCACCAAAATGAATTTTTAATAAAAAAAATTATTGATGTTTGCATTTAACATTAAAAGAATATTTTTTTTTGTATAAGTATATATAATAAAGTTTTTTTTGCATATTTGTATAGAAATAATTCTTAAGATATTCTTAAACAGCGGATGTTATTGTAAATACTTATTTTTCTCTTATAAGAACTTTTTGCTGCAGAAACGATGTAATATTAAATTGTCCCACTTTCAGATTCGAGAGGATTTCAGGAGTGCGCTGTTCAACTTGGCTCTTCTACTTTCAGAAGCAGGACGACCAAATGAAGCCGTTCCTTTTTTGCACAAATTATTGAGGGTACTTATCAATGCTGTGACGATATTTGTATTTAAATCGGGTGTTTATGCGTCTTATAAGGTGTTGTACGCTGCCGTGGGAAGGAAACTGCAGTAACCACACAACAATGAATTGGGCCACTTTTTTCCTGAAATAATCAGTCTTTTAGTATGTGTTCTAACAGGTTAGAGTTATTGAGTGCTTACAAAAATGGTACAAGTCATAAGTCGAGATTCTGCAGTTTATACGCAGTACTGATATTAGTACGTGTAGTGGGGTTTTCATAGGTGTTTGTTCGTCTTATACGGGATTTTGTTGGTATTAGTACGTCTTATATGGCTTTTGGTGGGAATTTGTGGATCTTTAATGGATTTATACACTGCAAATATTTTTGTTAAAATGCAAACACATTTCTCGCTTATTCACAGCGCTTTCTCGGTTTTTAATTGCAGCCGCTGATGTAAACACAATTTAAAGCATTCTGCTGTGGTTTCTCAGCGTACACGACGTGATCTGCCGTGACCTTGGCCAGTGTTCTTTTCTACGAATCGTAAATACAAACTGGATTGTGGTTCAGGCACATGTTCTTGAAAATAACAGAATTTTTTTTGTAAACGTTAGAATACACCATGGATGCTGGTAAATGGAAATGAAATTTTTATACAAGGTACGCGTATCTGATGTACCTCTTAAAATATTTTATACTGGTATTTGTACGCCATATAAGGGCTTATTAGTGGTATTGGTAAATCTTATGCAGCTTTTTTTAGGATATTTCTACATCTTATACAATTTTAGATGGATATTTTTCGTCCTATACGGGTCTGCATAGGCATTTGTAAGTCTTATCAGAGTTGTATTACCTACCATATTTTTTCCGGAACGATTATATTGCTCAAACAAAGGGGGGGGGGGGGAGAGAGCATGCTTTAAGCGCAAATATTTGAGGGGCATGTTTTAGCATATGGCATGAACCTTGATTTTTGTCAAATTATTTTGGACATGATTTTTTTTATTTATTTACCTATATTAATGGTGTGATTTTTTGCCGCTTACTCGGCATAGTGGGTAGCACGTCTAAATCCCAATCCGTAGGTCCCGGGCACGGATCCCGGTTGGTAAGCGCATGGATGTTTGTCTTGTCAATAAAATGTTAAATTTCTATGTGTTTGTCTTCGTCTTTACGCGTGTAAAAAGAAGTCCAACCTCTTCGGAGGCTCTGGCAACCATCTTCTATGGGATATCCATGGTCACGACAACAACAACAATGGTGTGATTTGCACTCCTTTTAAATCATCATCTTATATATTATTCAGAGAGTTTTAGATAACTTACTTTTTTAAATCACCTTTCAAAGTAATTCAAAAGGGTGTCCGAAAAACCTCTATCTACTATTATGCCAGTTGTCTATTTAAGGTTGAACAATGAGGTAGAGTGATGATTAACAAGTGGTGACTTGTAAATAAAAATATAATAAGTTAGTACGAGCAAATCACTTAGCAATCACTTAACAAGAACTTGATTTTTTTTCTGCAAAGGAGTTAAGTACGCGAAAAAATATACCAAATTTTTCTCATTAAAAAAACTCTTTTCAAAATACCTAAAACTGAAGGAGATGATTTTTAAAATGAGTGTTGTTGTTTTTCTTTAAGGGGACGCGGTACCCAAAAAACTAAATCCAGTACTTTTATTGCTAGCATTCAAATTAAACTATTTTTACAAAGAACTAACATTCAATAAACATATACGAAAAAATAATAAATATTAAAACGTAAGTTTTTTTAAAAAATTAAAAAATTTAAATTTTTTAACGTTTTTTCAAAATGCTACTCTTCCTACAATTTAAAGAATTTTGTAATGGATTTTTTTTCAAAATGTTCCCACAACATCTATTAATAAAAGTTGGTATGGATATTGAGCTATCAGTTAAACAAAAAAAGTTATGTAGCTTTATGTATGAAAATGGCTAAAAAATAAGATTTTTTTTGTAAATTTTCACCTTCATCATTTTTTAAAAAAAAAATCTATTCACACTAGACCTTATCCCATACCAACTTTTGTTAAACGCACATGTTTCAACACAGGAAAAAAAATTTGGAGCTCTACATTAATTTACCTAAAAGCCTTAGGGTTTTAACCATTCACAAGCTGAAAAAATTAAAATTTAAAAAATCAACATAAAATTTTAAAAACCATTTTACCAAACCACTATATCATTTTCAATAAACCTCCACCATTATAATAGAATCCTTCTTTTTTTGCAATATCCTTAGCTCACAACATTCGAGCATGTTTAATTATTTTCTGGGCAGCCCTAAATTTTGGGTAATGAGTCTCCTTAAAAATGATTTGTATATGTTTAAATAAAAGTTCTTATTTTATAGCACCATCCTGACCACGTCAAAGGGCTGATACTTCTCGGGGACATTTATATCAATATCATACGAGATTTGGATGCAGCTCAAGAAGTAAGTATTATACTGAAGAAAATTTTTACATAACGTATGCGATGTAGAAGAAGAATTTATAACAGACTTGAACTCCATAATAAAAAATAATAATATTCGTAAACTTCAAAAAGTCTAATTGGCTATAAGGCCAATTAAACTATCGATTCCACATGAATTGAGATTTTAAATTTTATAGGAGGTTTTGAAACATGTTACCTAAAGAGATTTTTTTTCTATTTTATCTAATGTACTTTTTATTACTGATAATATCAAAGTATTTCTCCAACAATAACATTTTGCCACTTAAATGTCTTATTATAGGAGAATTATTTATTTTATAATAAATTATTTAAAAACTTCAATGATAAGTAAAAGTCATATGAAAGTTTTGAGAGAAACTTCGTAAATTTAAATATTATTAAACTATATCTAAAAATTAATGTTTGATATAGAAATTCAACTTGTATCTTTAACAATTATATAATACTCTTACAGTGTTATGAAAATATTCTACGCCAGGAACCTCACAACATACAAGCTTTACACAATCTCTGCGTTGTGTTTGTAGAACGCGGTTCCCTAGACAAGGCAGAGTCCTGCTTAGAACGAGCCTCTGTTTTGGCGCCAAACGAAAAGTACGTCACCGAACATCTTCAAATAGTTCGCCAAAGAAGAGAGTTGAACACTAAGACGTCTTATGTACCTGGCACACAAAATACTAAATTTCAAGACGCTAGGTAACAAAAACAAAATGTGGATCACTTCAACAGTGTTGAGGCTGAACTGCTCATCAAAAAGACTGAATGGAACAGAAAGGGCTACACTGTTCAGAGTGGGTTTTCAATTTTCAGAATAATGTTGTCATTTTTTAAAGAATTATCGCTTTATAATAGCTCCGAATGCATATCGAATTCGAAAACATTAAACTTCTCATTTTTGGGGATGATTAAGAAAAAATTATATATATATGTCGCGTTCTTGAACCTTGGGTGTCCGAATATACGCTGAGCCTAGTATATTGCGCAATCCAATGTGAATCCAATGCGCAATGATTCCTATTCGCAAGAAACCAATGTGTGTTTGTAGAATTTTGAGAATATTCTTCTTATTTTAAAATGAGAAAATCATAGTACTCAATTTTGTGAGTTTCATTTTTAACAGTGTAGGTATCAAGAGACTAGGTAATCAAGACAAAATAGAAGTCATTTCAACATTTTAGTGCTGTTTTTGGACTGTCATGGAATTTTAAACCAAATAAAACAAAGTACTTAATCTCAAGACCCTAGATAACCAAGCCAAAATAAAAGTAATTGCAACATTGTAGTGCTGTAGTTGGAATGTCATGGAATGTAACTGAATGACGCAAAGGTATTGTATCTCAAGACCCTAGGTAATCAAGCCAAAATAAAAATCATTACAACATTGTAGTGCAGTTGCTGGAATGTTCAATTTCACTGAATGAAGTATTGTATCTCAAGACCCTAGGAAATCAAGCCAAATTAATATTAGGCCCCATATAGAAATAGCTTTACATTGACACGATAACAACAACAACAGTGCAGTTGTCGAAATGTCATGAAATGTAACTGAATGATACAAAATGTACTGAATCTCGAGATTATAGGTAACAAGCCAAAATAAGTCACAATAACTTCGTGTAGCATTGATTTAACTGTCAAGGGGTTTATGGGAATGGCACAGAAAATACATGAAAGCACTAGGCAAAATAGTCCAAGAGCCCAGAGCCCCCAGACCAAAGTTACTTTCTCACGAATGAAATGTATCGGATTAGGTTTGTGGTTTCCATATACTTTTAGTGCATACCCGCTAGAGTGGACCGGTTTACTGGTTCCGGGTGCAAAAGGTAGGTAAATTATAAGTTAACTTATGAATGATGTCCTTTTCTCAGGGCTAATTTTTACGCATATTTTAGAAAAGATCGTTAAAAGTTAATATCCAATACTGCCAGACACTTTCATCCGGCCGAAACTTTTGCCAGATGACTTAAACGTCCCTGTGAAGTTCAGACTTGGTCCCACGCATCGATATCTCATGGCGCGATATCTCACTACGTATTCTAACTTTAAACAAAAATTTAATCAAATCGGACCCTTTTTTCCACCTACACGCATACACTAAAAGTATATGAAAACAAAACCTAATCGATACATTTCCTTCATGAGAAAAAAAAACTTAGATCTGGGGGCCTTGGGCTCTTGCTCTAAAAGAAAAGTTACGAAAATATTGTGGTATAATAGCTAAATTGTCTTGGTATTTAACTAACTGAAAGAAAATACTGAGTGACAATTAAGGCTTTAAAATATCAAGTCAAAAGCAGAAGCATAATAAGAGTTATAGTACCAATAAAATAAACAATAATTCATGTACATAGTGGAAATGTAAAATGTTGATATCGACGAAACTCTTTGTCTAACTAAGGATTTTTGCAAAAATGTACAACATAAAAATTATTTATTCAAAAGACTGCGAATATTTAGATAATATTGTGAATATTTGTGAAACAATTATAATTTAATGTTGTTTTAATGGATACAGAATTTTTATATTTAAATAGAAGTGGGGTATACGACAAATGTGGTCATACGTCCAGATTTGAATAAACAGTTTTGCTAGTTATTCAGCTATCCGAATTATAGCCAACGATATATCACGGTCATTAAGTATATGTAAATGTCATTAAGTATATGAAAATGACTTAAGTACGCGACAATGATAAGGCTGAAATGCTTTTAATCATTTATAACAACGTGTTTTTAGTAAAATAGTGTGCTTTGCATATTTCCTGCATATAGTTCCCAATGAATGTCCCGTCTTCGAACACATTATCAATTCAATTATATTTTAAACCAATATCTAAATTAATTATATTTCTAACAAATCACTAAACCATGGTAAATTCTTAATGGTTATCCATTTTGGAAATGGAAGGTGTTTTAATGACCGGCCATACAAACAATTTCAAACTATCATTGTAATGGGACTCAAAGCAATCAAAGTGAGGCTTTGGTGGAATTTAGCCGATATGCTGCAAAAATACCGTCTAAATAGCGTCGGTTATTTACACAATATTTCCAAATTCGGACAACCATATTGAAACCAGAAATGTGAACTTATTTTTTTTGTAGGGGGCAAGGGATAATGACCCAATTTTCAGTTTTGCATTGTTAATTTTGTTTAAACATTATTTATAGGTGCGTAAATGTAGTCTATTCATACTTCATTCAGTATTGCACAACATTTATCATTATTAATCTAAAATATTAATCTAAAATACTTACTGTTAAGTTGAAAAAAGTGGTATATTCACAATTTATCTTAAAAACGTATACAATGCTTCGATTTTTATTTTCACCATGTAATTAGCTAATTGAAAGAAAGAAGTTATGCCACTTCCAAATCACAAAACTTATTTTTGAATAACGCGAAAAAGGTCTTGGGTTAAGTATCCTTGGTTTTCCTTATTCTCATTGTTGAATCCCAATATGTAATTAAACTCAAATTCTATGTGTAAACTTCAAGAGAGTCCTACTGAATTTGATTCTAAAATATATGTATTAAAGTTGTGTTTTGTAATAAATTTTATATAGTTTCGAATATTCTAGGATATTTTATGGTTATTATATAAAATTTTAAATATTATCATGCAAAATTAAAACAAAGAAATTATTATAATTAAGGATTAATACTAAGTTACAAAGCATCTAGACATTTAATCATTTTGCAAATTCTTAAGTGGTCTATTATACGGGAGAAAAAATAAAGAAACGTTTCTGAATATATGGAGCAGCTACGGGGTGCTGTAAGTTTCAGAAACGTTTCATATTGTGTTGGAAACCTCATAAACGTATATTCACTTGTAATTTTTTTTGTATATTAACTCTAAGATAAGTAAAAATAGGCAGATGCCAATCAGAGTAAAATTTTTACTGCACAAAATTTTAATAACAAATTCAATGGCTATCCGTACCATCTGGCATTGTTTTTCGACAGTTTGGCGCATAAAAAATTTCTTTACTGAGCTAATAAATTCAAGACCTAATTATGGAGGGTGGAATCTTAATAAAAATATGCAGAATGCAGGTTGAATATCAGAAATGCAATCAATTTTAACAATGATTCAAAGACACGTGCTGGTTAATGGCCAATGTCCAAATTAATATACCTTTACTTTATATCGTATAGTATGAAAATAATTTAGTGTTTTTTGCTACATAGAATGCAGATGTTAAGTTTTTTTTAAAAATATTTTTTTTTGTTTTATCTTACTTTTGATTATAAGAGTGATTTATATTCTATTTTGAAATATTGTTCCAAAAAAGGCTCATTTTTTAAATAAAAATTACTCTATATTATGGCCACTTGAAACTTTGAATACGAAAAAATAAAGATAATCTTGCTATTACTTTTCTTGTCATAACATTATGAAGATTTTATTATTATTTTTACTCTCGTTTACATAATATAACATATAAGGTTATGAAACTGTTGCAATGGGGTTAGAAATTCGAATTTCAGATTGAATTCTATTGATTTCTAAACTTTTGGAGGGTGGTGATTCTAAAAAAGTGGTTATGAACATTAGTCAGCCTATCAGGGTGTCTGTCTGAAACCACCCTGCAGCTTGAAATAAAAGAGCTACGGACTTTTAGTGAACGAGTTTCTACAACATGCCAGACGTCATAATAAGGTGTTTTAGAAAGTGGCGCATCATCAAAGTTTAAGTGCCGTAGAAATTTTTTGGATTCAATGGTATATCTGAAAATAAACAAGTAGGTTTGTAAAAGAATCTGTCACTTAACCCGCTTCCACACAAAAGTTGTGTTAAACAGGTAAAAAGGCGCCAAACACAGCATTAATTCTATATTAAACATTTACATGCTAAATTTGGCTAGTTTAATTTATTTTATTTCGAAAATTCAATAATTATTACTTATCGTTTGCAAAAATTAATTTATATTTCAAAGAACAAATATGTAATATTCCTCGCTTTTAAATAGAATGAAAATATTTCATATCAACATACAAAGAATCTCGTAGTGAAATATATTTGACGTCAGTTCAAACTGATTGATGTCGCAAAAATAAATTTATTTTAATGTATTGTCTAAAAGAATTAAGATTCTCGGACGATTGTTGCGAATGGCAATGGTGATTTAATTCTAATAACAAACAGGGCCTTTAGCTATTTGTAATTCAATTTTTTAAACGCCAAAATTAACTATTTTCATCAATCTTCTTTCTCAGATTTTGTAATTAGACTTTATCGTTTGCTAAATTTGTTTGAAGTTCGAAGAATAATGACGTAATCTTTTTTAATAAATATTTTTGTGTCGCCACAATTTCCCATCTACATTTCTTTCGAAAATTAACTTATTTATAGTTTGTTAAATTAATTTACAGTTTAAAAAATATATATAATTAGTACAATTGATGCTTTAAAAATAAAAGCGAAACTTTGCATATTTTTTATGCCAAGTTAGAATTCTCTATGCCTCTTTCTTCATACTGATACAATTATATAATGAACCATCAAAAGAACTCTATTGTGATATTACAACAATCAAAATTGAATTATATAAAAAAAAATTTCAAGAGTTTTATTTTTATTTTAAATAAAGTTTCTCGTACGTTTAACAAAATGGCAACAGTGAAAATATTGAATGAAAATGGAATTTGCATGTTATTTCTGGTTATTTCAATGTAGATTAAATTTTTAGTTAATTAAATTTTAAATAAACTTCTAATTTAAATTTTTTAATGAAATTTGGAATGTAGCCTAATCTGATTTTTTGCTTCAAAATGACGTATTCCACTTGTCGGTGGGACTTGTGTATGGCAACAGTGAAAATATTGAATAAAAATGGAATTTGCATGTTATTTCAATTTAGATTAAATTTTTAGTTATTTAAATCTATAATAATAAAAGAAAGAGTCTGTTGTTGTGTGTGTGTCTGTTTTCGGATCGTAAAAGACCTACTTATACTTCCCCAGAATTCGAAATTTTAAGATAGATTCCCTTTAATACCGACGTGTGCACCTGAGGCTTAGTTTTTCATATTTGTTCCATTTTTAGAGAAAATTCGAATTTTCTGAAAAAAATACCCACTTTCGCTCAAATCCGATCATTTTTTCTCTTCCTGATGCCATCGCTGAAAAAATTAAATAAAACTTTTAACGAAAACATTTAAAATTCAAAATGTTTATTTTATTCTTTTGCCATTACTTTCAGAAACTAAATTCATTATTTGAAAAATAATTGACAGTTTCAAGTGACGTAATTCCGCCAGTCTTCATTCCAGGATTTATTGTGGGTTTATTTGATGATTTTGTTCATTGATTTTTCTGTTGACTGCATGTATGCATATTTAAGCAATAAATGTATAGTTAAGCTATTACTGAACTATGATGGTTAATAAAGGCCATCGCACTAGAGCTATTAGTGTGTTATGTCTTTATTTTTTCGCCAAATACGTTGCCAAACTCGCCAAATTATTAACTAAAATTCGCCAAATAGGCAATTTCTTTTATAATAATTTATAAGCTGGTCGGTTGTTCGAAGGTCAATGTGTTAGAGCTGTATAATGGGTGTGGGTAGCTATATCTATTTTCTCGCCAAATTATTTCCCAAAACGCGCCAAATCAGCTAAAAGGTTTTATGTATTTATGAGGAATTGTGATGACATTAATGAGTGCATTTTATAGCGTATTTTTCATTTTGGAATTTTAAGGCAATGAAACGGGATTTTATAATTTAAAAACGAGCGGAAACAATAATAAGTTTATGATCCTATAACAGGGTATATGGTACACATATTTGGAATCTATTTGATATTTTTTTATTCCGTGCGAAGAACGGGTATAAATTGCTAGTTATAATAATAATTAAAAGTTTGTGTATGTTGGTGGGTCTGTTTTTTCATCAAAAGAATCCACTTTCTGTGAGGGCATTGAATTTCTTGAAAGTGGGTGACGACTTGAATACGACAGACGGTGACCTGAACGTTAACTTTCACTTTTTACTTTAAGAAAATGTGGAAGCTAAAAAATAGGCTCAAACGTCATTTTTTTTACTGATTCAACCGTCTGAAAAAAGTTAATTAAAAATGAGAAAAATGCAGAATCCAAAGGTAGTTAGATCTTTGTTAGTTTTAGAAATTAAAATCTTCATTTTAAAATATATTGATGATGTTTTAGAGTATGAAGTAATTCCGCCAGTCTTCATTCCCGGATTTTATTGTGGGTTTATTTGATGATTTGTTCATTGATTTTTTTGTTGACTGCATGTATGCATATTTAAGCAATACATGATAGTTAAGCTATTACTGAACTATGATGGTTATTAAAGGCCATCGCACTAGAGCTATTAGTGTTTTATGTCTTTATTTTTTCGCCAAATACGTTGCCAAACTCGCCAAATTATTAACTAAAATTCGCCAAATAGGCAATTTCTTTTATAAATAATTTATAAGCTGGTCGGTTGTTCGAAGATCATTGTGTTAGAGCTGTATAATGGGTGTGGGTAGCTATATCTATTTTCTCGCCAAATTATTTCCCAAAACGCGCCAAATGAGCTAAAAGGTTTTATGTATTTATGAGAGAATTGTGATCACATTAATGAGTGCATTTTATAGCGTATTTTTCATTTTGGAATTTTAAGGCAATGAAACGGGATTTTATAATTTATAACGAGCGGAAACAATAATAAGTTTATGATCCTATAACAGGGTATATGGTACACATAGTTGGAATCTATTTGATATTTTTTTATTCCGTGCGAAGAACGGGTATAAATGTGCTAGTTTTAAGTAAACTTCTAATTTAAATTTTTTAATGAAATTTGGAATGGCGCCTAATCTGATTTTTTTCTTCAAAATGACGTATCCCACTTGTCTGTGGGACTTGTGGTTCTTTCTGTGAAAGTGGGTGACGGACGGACAGACAGACAGACGGACGGACTGAACGATTATAAAACCTTCCACTTTTTACGTTATAAACGTAGTGTGGAAGCTAAAAAAGGGCTAAAACTTCATATTTGTTTTACGATTTCTTAAAACCTGTCGAAAAAGTCATATTAAACGAATGGGAAAATCGCGGATGCGCAATGGGTAGCTCCCCCAGATCTTTTTAGGTTTTAAAGTTATTAAAAGGTCTTCATTCGTTATACAATTATCTTTACTTGTATTGATGTTTTAGAGGTAATTGAAAGGTATGTGGTGTTGTACGCCAAGTTACGAGTTATTTATAAATAGCAAGTATTTTTTGATTAGGGGATAGTGGGGGCTAATTTGACACAGGGCAAAAAGCGGGAGAAAAATATACTTTTTTACAAATATTGCTACACTACAACATTGTAGCAGTTAGACTTTGCATTTTAACAACCAAAGATTAGAGATAAAAAGCATGTGTTGAAGTGGAGAGACGAATTATTGTTTTGGAGAATCCAAAGTAAGTTAAAAGTGTATCGTTTTTTACACTTTTAAAGTATTAAGGGGGCACATAGTGTCCTAAATGTTGTTTTCCCATAATTTTACGTGATAATTTTAGTATTAAATATTTGCATAAATTTTCAATGGATTTTAGTAATTTTTTTTCATATTGTAGGGAATTTCCTTAACTACAAAACTGCTTTTTTCAATCTATTACAAAATATTTATTTAATTGTTTAAATACTCAAAATTGAAGACCTAAGTTTTTTAAATATTTCTCAGAATAGGTTAACTGGCGCGCACCCTTACACAAAAAGTATACAATTTATTTTTATCAATTTAACATAAAGTGTTGGGAACATTATGAACTTTATTTTAAACCTAAAAAATATTATATTTAAAACTAAAATTTATTTTTATACATATATTTTGAACAAACACTGAAAATTCAGGTATTTTCACCCGATTTCAAATCTCGTGTTGTCCTAAAAAGCTTTCAATGTAAAAAGTAATTGGTACAATCTGAAGTTATATGTTATAAAAATATAGAAAAAAATTTCATTAAAAAATATCGAATGGTTTTTGAAATATCATGCGCGCAATAACTAATATTTACATTCAGAGAAAACAGGCTTTAAAGAAATCGTAATGCAAAAAATTACCCAAAATGATGTGAAATTCATCCCAATAGACCTGGACCATATACAACCCCTTCCTTTTTCTTTTTGGCCATAACTTTTCTCAATCTTTCTCGTCTCTTGGCTCTACGAGTCTCTATGGTGTTATTCTTGAAACGCTTTTCGGATTGTTTTATGCGTGATAAATCGGCTTTAAAGTGTGCAGACACAGCATTTGCTCCAGGTTTTATCCCTAGCCGTCTCAAAACTTTCAGTCGACTCATCTGCCCATCATTAAAGATCATTGCTGCATCATGGGCAGCATTTTGGGTAATTAAGGGTCCACATCCTGAAACCTTTGGATAAACCTTCCATACGAGTTGATTTAGGGACTCATTGGAATTTTGAGTATTAGCACCCAAACAACCTTCGAGCAACTGTGGGCGAGACAAGGCGTTAAATATAGGTTTGATAACTTGCATCACATCTGGTGGTAGGTGTTCCGTGTGCTCAAAAGGTTCACCCTTTGCTTTGGCTACGTTGAACTTGCACCGCGACTCCGTTCCCGTTGTCAGAAACTGTGCAATGGCTCGGCATCTGAAGAAGAAGTGTGGAAATATGTCGCCCAAACTGCCTTTCTCATTCCTTCAACTGACTCTGAATTTTGCCGAATGGCGTTCCCATAATACACAGTCAGCTGATTAATGACATTCTTTGACAGGCGCCCTCTTCCACCAAGACCTTTCCCGTCCGAAAGCTTGTTGTTTTTGCCATACTTCTACTTCAACTTCCTGAGCCTTGTGCCCATCCTTTTCTGGATATGGCAGATGCATTCCAGCTTCTTTATGGTTATAGAAGGATTGGGGTTCTTTTCCACAACTCCACAATAGGCTTTGGAATCTCCGTCGCTGATGTAGTTGACGTACCTGACGTCCCGTTCTTCTTCTGATCTTTCAAAGATCTTGATCATCCCGTCGACCTCCATTTTCCCTGAAGAACCCTGATGATTTTTTGTGCAACTTGGCTTGTGGTTTGCGAGCCATTGTTGGGGTATGCAATGCTGTTGCGAGGGCCTTTCCACTTCTCACATCCCTTGCAGAAAAGCGAGGATACTTCGACGTCGATCACTTTCGATGTCTTCTTGCCGTATAACAGTGCAGACGCCTATCTGCGAAGTGAAACCCTCGTCTTCCAGGAACCGTCTCCGCTGATGGTGATGTCAGTTGAGTTGCTGGCAAGAGCTTCTTCTTTTGCAGCATTCTTCATGCTTTCTGAAGAAATAGACACAACAGCATCCTTTATTTTGGTGTTGATTTTATCATACGAATTTTGGGATACTGGCGCGTAGAAATCCATTAGTGAACAAAATGTTTGAACAGAACTCAAGCCTTGTCCGATGCATTTCATGGCATAAATCATTCGCACATTGATTTCAGGAATGTGGTTATGCTCACCAAGCATAGGAGAATTTCTTGTCGTCGCAACAATTCCACAGTTCCGACATTCTGCAGTTAGCTTTGAAGAAAGCCCTATCATTTGCTTATCACACACTTTTATATTTCCATAACACAATTTGCAGCAGAAAGTCTCTTCAAGGAATGAAAATAATAAGTTTTTATCTATAATTATGTTTCCATTGTGTTGTGAACTTGGAGAGGTTGGAAGAACTGGATTATCGAGAGATAATTTTAGTTTTTTTACCGGACACAGAGTTGAAAACTTCTTGTGATTGAGATGGTCGTTTTTGAATTGGTTTCCTTGAAAGCTTCTTTCTTCACACGCTTACCAGACGTTCTTTTTGTATCCATAAAGAATATTGAAAGTTATTTTGTAATATAAAATGATTGAAAAACTCCAGAAAGTGACAATTTGAAGCAAAAGAGAATAAGAAGAAGCAAAATTTTAAACTTTAAAAGCATAGTAAATACCACAGCAAAAAGCGTAGTAAAATAGTAAAATAAACAGGATTGAGTTGAGAAGTTTCCTTCCTTCTCTGCATTACATGCTTTAAGAAAATAAAGTTTGGTTTGATTTTAATTTTATGAACATTGGTCTTTAGCAGACGAATGCAGACGGAAATGGTTGGTTTTGTTTTCGGCTCAGGCAGTTTTGGCATACGGCCTATGGCTTTAATTTCAAATAACTTTTTCTTATAAGAAGCATGGAAAGTTGGACTTTAACATATATTTAAAAAAAAACATTTTTATTAAATTTTTGAGTCGTGTGCCCCTTTAAATGAAAATTTTCGTGAATTAAACACTATAGGGGAGAGTAGGGGCTAATGGGACAAATTTTTATTAACCTCTGCATTTCAGCAAAAGTAAAAGAATTTTAATTTCTTTTTTTACAAGCTAATAAACTGAACATTCATTTACTTAAAAAGCCATTCAAGAGATGTTAAAACATTACCATATTTTAGTTGCTGAGCATTTTAAACAAGTAAATGTCCCATTAGCCTCTATATTTGGGGTCTAAGTTGACAGGGTGCAGGGCTAATGGGTCATGGTAAATTTTGCCTCAATTAAAATTTCAAAAAATGGAAAAGGAATCAGAAAATGACCAGAAAATAAAATTTTCAAGCAAACACCATTTTCATAATGAAATATTATTTTTTTAAACAATTATTTCTCATTGAAAGGTGAAATATCAAAACTAAAACTCAAAATCGAAGATGCTCCCATAATTGGTTCAATCACTGGAAAGGATAGTTTTGTAACTAAATTTTCTAAGAATATCTCTCTTATCTCAAACGTCCTCTTTTTTAGGGAACGTGAATTTAAAAATACTGTCTTTATATTCAAATAGCTTACCCGGAGTTCATCGATTTTTTTTTCAGAAATTCAGAAATCAATCAAACGTAATAAAGAATAGTTCGCTTTCTAGCAAATTTTACCAACAACAAATCATGTATGTTCACTAAGATCTTTTCAGATATAATTAATGAAATTGCAGGTGGAAAAATAGGTCATCAGTAAAGCGTCTTAGACTTTCACTTATTATACGACTAAAAAAGTTCCAAAAGTTTAAAATTGAAGTTTTAAAAAGTTTTGGGGAACTTGACTGAATGAGATATTAATATTATATATATATATATATATATATATATAATATATATGTATATATATATATAAAAAAATATATTATATATATATATATATTATATATATAAATATATATATATATATATATATATATATATATATATATATATATATATATATATATATATATATAATTATAAATCTATATATAATATAATTATAATATGAATAATATAGTATATAATATTAGATATATATATATAGACTAAAAAGTATCAAAAGTATTAATGAATTTTAATAGTTTAACTATAATAATATTAGAATAGTATATATAAATTCTTCAAGAGAAACATACAAAGCTAGGTTTATTCGTGTCCCATTAGACCCCACAGTGTTATCATTTATAAATGATCCAACACAGAACCACGTGCATTTACCTCAGTATTTGACATATAATATCTTAATCTATGATACGTCTTCTACCAAAAACTATAGTTTAGTTCATGAAAAGTTTTTATTTAATACTTTAAAAGTGTAAAAAACGATACACTTTTAACTTACTTTGGATTCTCCAAAACAATAATTCTTCTCTCGACTTCAACACATGTGCATTTCCACGCGTGACTTACACTACATCGGACGATTTAACAAATTTCGTTTGCATAGTTCATAATTATTTTCTACTTATTCAAAAAAAATATTCTATGTCAGTTGTCCCCCTGAACATATACTTTTTTTTAGAAATCATAAAAAACCATTTTCATTCAGTATTTCACTAAAAAATAATAAAAATGTCATAATGTGACTTACAGTACATGAAAGGAAGTCGAGTTTTGGTTATCATTTAAAACTCTCATTTCTTCTTCATAGTGCATTAAATCAACATTCTACCAGTGCTTAATTTAATTATAAGGTTTAAAGCTAAATAATTTAATTGCAAAAAAGTGTTGAAATATCATAGGAAATAATTTATTAATATTTTTGTGAGTGACTTACGCTACATCATGTGAATTGTATCACAGATATGGAAATTTAGGCAATAATAACACAACATAATTAAATAATTTTGAACATGGTAAGTTAAGAATTGCATACATTGTAGAATCATAGTTGAAAAAGTTACACAACGTCCCCTAAAGTTGGTTTCTGGTAATTTCTTAATTCTTTCTCAATAGAATTGTCTGGAAAACCTTCATACTCAGGCCAAGCCAAAAGACTTCTTGACCATTGCAGATGTTTCAGTTTTATTGAATAAGCATCTTTTCTTAACATTTGCCCCACAAAATATTTAACGATAATTTTCCTGCAAAAGGAACTAAAGCTCTTCTTCCAGCATCAAATTAATTTTCAGAATTTTGTTGAGAGGTATTTCCTTTTACAACTTCCTTTACCTTTTATTTATTACTTAATATATTATCACTTTTTTGATAATCAAAAAGAAAACTGTTTGTTAAACTTATTAAAAAATTGATTTTTGATTGGAAAGCATTTAAACCGAAAATATTTGATTAAATAATTTTTTAAACCTTTAAAATAATTTTTATAATGCTGAGCTACTCAAGTGCGTAAAGTAAAGTAAGTAATAAAAAGTTATTTTTCTATCGTAACGTAAAGTGAAGTTTTCTTGAAAAAGACTTTTTTATTTTTTACTGTTTTCTACTTTCAAATTTGAGAAACTTTAAGGACCTTAGTTGAAACTTTGTAACAAAATACTTTTCTCCATAAAACACTGAAACCTCTTTACAATCATTCGAGAATACCCAATTCGATTTATTTTTCAGTATTTTTTGAAAAAATTATAACTTAATAAGTGCGTCTTTCAACTCTTAGTCTTGAAGACAAATGTTTATAGCATTTTCCTTCAACAAAACCTTTTTTCTCTATTCTTCCATGGAGGCTTTTAAGACAAGAACGTTTGGGTTAATTCGATTGGACCACCTGTCGCAAGCATATGTTCTGGCTCGCCCGGAGGAACTTTATTCCATTTTTTCCATCCTTCCTTCGCATGCTTTCCCCCGTTCTTTTTTCATTTGATTTACGGTCCAGCAAAATGGCAGCAGTCTCGAACAATTCAAAATCTCGATCTTGAAAAATGTGACTTCTTTTTGTTCGCTCGGGTGGCAACGGTATCGAAGAATGTATTTCATTTCTTTCTTGCGTCGTTCGCTGGCGAACTTAGATTCGGTTTGTCTTCTTTGCACTGATTTTTTTTATTAAAAAAAAGTTCGCTGTCAAAACTGACGAATTTTGTTCGAGTAAGAACATTTTCAGAAGTGTGCATTTCAAATGTTTGGCCGAGCCTATTTGTTTTTCGGATGAAATATCGGGAATTTCGTCAGTTCACGAACGTTTAATAGGCACGCAAGATTGCAGCCGGTTGGTTAAAAAAATAGTTAAGAGTTCGGATAAATAATACTTAGATAGTTAATTACATAAAAAACCTCTTTAATATATTTTACAATTTATTTACCTCTTGGTTATAGTAAAATGAAATCAAATGCGAAGCAATCGAGGAGAATATTTTTTGTTTGTTTATTTAACTGATGTTATAATTAGCAACTTGATAGTTACATTATGAATTGTGTGGTATATGTTACGGCATATGTATTTTAGGTAAACAAACTATTTTTTAGTAAAAAAATACAAATTATAATAATTTTGTGTTGAATTAATATTTCTCAATCAACCAGTAGAAAACACGGATGGGCGATATATAATTTTGAACATCATTAATAATATAATTCAGAATCATCGTTAGTCAACTCAAAAATACTTATATACTGTATTCGTTACAAATTAAAGAAACCGAAATAGGTTGATTTTTCCAAATACTAAGGATATGTCAATAATAAAAACAAATTTCTGGACGCGCATAACCTTTTTAAGAGAACGGCTTTTAATTTTTTCCAAAAAGATTATCGTACTATATGCTAACCAGATTATTCAGATATGCCCTTTAATGTAGCATCGGAGACAGTTTTTTTACTTACTGTAATACAGAATTCCTTTAAAAGACTGTTTGGTCCAGGGAGACTGAACCACCAGCAATTCCTCCTCACGTACCGAAAATTTCGTTTCCAAACTTTAGGTTCGTGGTATTCAAGAATGATTCTCAATTCTTTTACAGAGGTAGAAATAAAAATTGAAAGGCTGTTCGGCAATGTGGTGAACTTTTTGTTAAAAAGGTCAGTGATATATTGAGATAAAAAAGGACTAATCCTGAGTTTTCACCTGAGATTGGTGAAAGCATTCATTATTAGTTTGTGTGCTATAAACATGAAAAGAAGAGCGAAATGTTTTGCTAATATAACAACGACAAACTGAATATAAGAACTAGGAACGTGTAGCACTATACGATTTTTAGTTACAGCTCCATAAACAAATGCACACATATAAAGGTAGTTATATACCTTATGAGGAAATTTCGATAACTTTAAAACCTAAAAAATTCTATGTTAGCTTGGATTTTCACCACATCGCAATTGTTCATATTAATATTTAGTGATTCATAGTAATATATTTAGTGTTCATATTAATATTTAGTGATTCAAAGTAAAAAGCATTTTTAGTGAGGTGCAAATGAATTTTTATTATTTTCTGATTATTTTATTGATTATTTATATATTTTTGTTTTAGGCAAAAAATTATTCAATTTTTTTAATAATCATTTTCACTTTCACATTAAAAGACCAAGAGCTTTTAAGTTATAGAACGATATTCCATTCTTTTTTTGTATCTGTAAATGTTGTTTCCTTATTATTAGCTATTTCATGCAAGAAAAACAACTCAAAGGATAATCTTTAACATTAGGACTGAATAGTTTTAACACTAACTTTAGTTTTCTTATGTAGTGATTGCATCTAAGCTTAAAACTCAACTTTATTGTTAAGGAATATTTTACAGTTTCTTTCGAGATGTGAAAGAGAGAAACTTTTCTTGTATTATTTTTTATCTTCACACATTTGTCAAACCATAGATATAGAAAAAACGTGAGCTAACGCACACTAACTACATGACATACGTAATGGTAGAAATTTGACCCTTCCGATACTTGTTAAGATTCGATACTTGTCCCCTCAGCTAACATTAGATGGAAAGGAAAATACGGCGCCCCGTTCAAATACGCATACAAATGTTTTAATTTCCTCAGTGTGTTTTTTCACAGACTATTAAATATAACTTCTTATTTTCTAAACCATGTTTTTTTATACTACACTGCTCAAAACAGTTTGGGGAGCACTTTGCGGACTTTTGTTACTCTTTCTGTTCCAACTTTTTATTTTTTATTCTAAAAATCTAAAATGTGTGAAACAGATTCATTATGCATCCGGAATGAAATAGCCAAAAACAGGGAAAATGATCTTAATTTTTTAAACTATAATTTAAGGGGGAAAAAATTGGAATCATAACTTTTCAATAAATTAAAACAATTATTTTTTCAAAACTTTATTTGTTAAAAATACATAAAATCAATTTTAAAACATTTAAAAATGCAAGCATGAAGAATTTAGGGTCAATTTATTTAATAAATTGTTTCAGAGGGAATTTTATTTTACCATATTTTTCATATTTTCATTTAATTAAAACAAACATTATTTAATTCTTCAAAAGACATCTAACGATGCAAAAAGAAAATATTACTTTGTAGAAAAAAAAAAATCGCAAGCTAATGATTCCAAATGGAATGATTGGGGGGGAGGGGGAGGGTGAAAGGGTTTAAACCATGCGCTTCCTCAATTGTATTGAACAGTGCATGTTTTTTCTTTGCTGTACATTTTATTTCGGTGAAAACTGAATATTTAAAAAAAAACGTGCCAAATATATTATTTGCCTATTTAAACCAAGGAGTTATTTTAAATTATATAGATCGACCTCTTCACCAATTCGGTTACGTCTAGCTAGTATGAAGTTAAATTATAACGTTATACTAGCTTCATACCTGTAATAATGACAATCTTTCGTGGTTTTATATCAACTACTCAGAGTATAGTACGTTGTCACTCATTTCTTATGTTGGATGCCCGTTCATCTGTCGTCAAAAATAAACATTTAAAAACTAATACGCGTGCATCCCAGTGTTAAACCACCACTTAAAAGCTAGAAATAAAAGGTCGAAAGTGTCCCAGAGTCGTAAGAAAAGGAAATTTTCTGACAGAGGATGTTGTAGGGGCTGATAATAATAATGTTGTTTTAAAAGAAGTTAGAAAAATCTTTGGATATAGTTACACCTTCCTTAGAGAAGGTCTCGACACTAAAATAATGACGTGATTGAAGCAGTTCAAAGTAACCAACTACAAAAGCGAAAAGTCATGTCAAGATATAATTCGCCAATTTTTTTTTAGGTATGTTGGGTTGTATTAAAAAAAACCCTCATCGGCGCGTTAATGGGCCAAGGCTTGCCATTTCAACTTACTTGACTAACAGCTCTGGGGTACTAGACATATGTCCCGGTTCAACCTCACGCTTAATCCCCAGTGTTTAGTTCCGAAGCATGATTGGTTCTTATTTTATCGACCCACTTAAGGGATGAAAGGATGAGTCAACCTCGCCCAGTTCCGGACTCGATCCTGAACCTGTGGCGTGGCAATGCGAAGCACTAACACCATGCAAATATATCACTATGCATTGTATTCTTCAATTCTGTGTGGTGGTGGGTGGTCTCTGTTGAGCGACCTGCGTGGTGTGCGGCTGCGAGTGAAGTGAGTTCCAACTGAGCGAGCGCTTCCTTTAGAATACTATATTTTTAGCTTTACTCTTGGCTACTCACAGCTCCAACAACTGGTGTTAGTCGGATAATAGGCAACTAGCAGTCCTAGCAGCCGTACCCCAACAATTGGTCAGACTGAACTACTCTCACTACAAAACTAAACTAAACTCCTCGGTGCAACAGTCCGTTAGGGGGCCAAGGCCTGCCGTGCCCATTTCAGCTTACGTTAGTAAGGCCTCTGCCAAGGCATATGCCCAAGTTAGGAGTCAAACTCACCCAGAACCCCCAGTGTTTAGTTCGAAGCATGCTTGGTCGTCATTTTATCAACCCACTTAATGGATAAAAGGGTGAGTCAACCTCTCCTAACCCGGGACTCGATCCCCGGACCTGTGGCATGGCAATACGTAGAACTACCACTAAGCTATCGTGCCTCTTACTCTCATTACATCACACGTAGAATGTTAACCCGTACAGAGGCCTTGTTTACAGAAGGTATTGGATATAGTCGGGAGACTGTAAACGGGACCAGTCTTGTTGAGGTTCGTGTCTGTATAATTGGTTCTCTAGCATTCCATTTATTAGTTAACATATCTTGCAAACCACCTCCACTATCTGTCTATACATATAAAAAAAACTTCCTACCATAATGGAAAACAACATCAGCACAAATCATACACACAAAAAGTTGTATCTAAGGGACATATAGAACAGGATAGAGGTCTCGAGTAACTTATATTTTGAGAAGAGACATATATTCAACTAGAATCTGAATAAGACATGTCCCCTGATATTTCTTGAAAGAGGAAGATCTAAATAAATTGAAAGCATACATGGAAATGAAATTTTCTTCTTGTGTTTGTGTCTGCGCTTCCTAAAACTTTTACACATTTTGCACTGTGGGAAAACGGGTAACCTGAAAAGAGTTTTGCTTATCGGAGTATTTTACCATACAACATATCGATTTTTTTTATTTTACCTAATTTTAACAAAACATATATAAATGCTCTATAATATTATTTCAAATAAAGTATATTGTTGCAAGTATTAACTGCCTGCATTTAATTATTGGGCTATTTTAATTACTATTTTAAGACTACATAGTAAAATTTTGTTTAGCTTGAATCTTATAATTGTAACGTAACAAGATTGTCACTAACAATTCTTTCTAATTTATTTTAAAGTGACATTCAGATGGAAATGGCATGAAACTATTAATCAAACTAATAAAAGACACACGCATAATGATTAATCCCACAATTCAATCCATTTGTGATATATTACGTTTTTACTTTCATTTATCAAATAAGAAATATAAGGTAACAAAAGTATTGAGATGGGCACGAAAATCCTTAATGGAGATTTTGTGTTTTTGATACGTTTTGGAGGGTGCTTATTCTAAAAATGTTTCTTTTAAACATTGATCCGTCTGTCTGTTTGAAATCTTTCTGCAGCTTGAACTAAAAAAGAGAAGGACTTAAAATTTGGTACACAAGTTCATAGTACATGTCGGACGTCATAATAAGGTTTTCAAGAAATTTGCTCCTGCGCAAGGGGTAGCTATCATCAAACCTTTTTGGTTTTGAACTTATTAAATTACCTTATGAGGTATGTAATTACCTTTAGATGCGTGCATTGATTTATTGTACTATAATCGAAAGTTGTAGATTTTCACACACACCTAGATTGGTTTTAAATTAGGTATTATAAACAAAATTCAATGCACATCAAATAATCAACTAGTAAAGCACAATAGAGAGAGAGAGAGACCAAATGATGACATCTCAGGGAATACGATATCATTCGGATATTATGATATCTAGTCATTCTATTTTTTAAAATTCGTTCGAATATTTTATTGTAAATTCATGTGTTGGAAATCAAAATAATATTAGAACCAAATGCACAAAAATAGAATTATAGAGGCATTAAAATTATTACGTTCAAATTGATTGAGTATGTCATTTGATGGTGTGTTTTTGTACAGGCATCTATTTGGTTTTGGAAGCATTGACTGTCAGTCTCATTTGACTTGCAGCTACATCTAAAAACAAAATAAAAGCTTATTTTAAGGCTGGGACATTCCTTGCTACAATATCATCAACATAGGCCAGAAGATAAACAGAAGAGCTTACTGGAAGAACGTGCTAAGTAACATTTTCGAAAAGTTTATATTTTTGTGTCAATGAACATGTTACTCCTCCTTTAAAGATAACAAGATTCACCCATTTCATAAACTTTAAGTTAAGTATATGTTTTACCTGCCTTTAAGTGCCTTTTTTAACGTGAGTGCAAACGAAAAACTTTAAAGCTCATTTTCTCGTTTTCACCTTTTTGTTCACTTAGCACGTTCTACCACTGAGCTCTTTATTCGTAAGAGAACCATAGGATTTTCTGCAACTTTAATCTTCAATTGTAATTTTTGTTTGCACGAACGAAAGTTGCTAATAATCATGTAAAAGCAAATGGATTTAATTTATAAAATTGTAAAGAACATGATAACCAATAAGTCAACTAATAGTTAATTATGCCCAGTTAGAACTATATCTTAGGAAAATAAACAAGCCAAAAATGAGACTTAAGTAAGTTTAAAATAGAACAATTTTTATTTAATCGGAAAAAAATACTGTAGATAAATATTATTTGTATATATCAGTAAATGTAACAAATTTTGTAGAAGTATGTAAACAGAAAAAATAAATATAAATATTGCACAAAGTTTAAAACATTCTATAGATTACGAAAAAATACATTTAATTTAGTTGGGCTGGATTAAGTTAATTCGATAAATATTAACCCCTAACAAATAAACTACGACATCAAAAAAATATTCCGAACAGCTTTAAATAAATCAATCCTTAACCAATTACATCTTTTAAAGAAAGAACTAAAAAAAACAATTTCGAAATTTCTAACCACTTGAGTTCAAAAATAAATAAGTTTTACATACAGTTTATCTTTATGAAGTCATTAGCAAAAAGGAACTTTGGACGACGTTGAGGACTGCCGACACATTACACACCAGGAGAAAAACGGGCTTCGAAAAGAACTTAAATTTCGATAAAAGAAACTTCACACGGATTAAAGCCGGAGACCACCGACCAGCAGCGGTGAACTATCACTTTTACGGTTTCACCTCATTTCTAAATTTTGTCAACCGCCGGTCTCTCAAAAGGTAAGATAGAACCACCAAAAGCAACAACACAAAAAACAACACCACTGATAGAATACCTAACCCCGCTTATAAGTCCCGCTTTCACACATGGCTATCTCCTATTCGCCGATATAATGAACCGCCCAACTTCCGGTCATTGCGTCATGCGTGCGTGACGTCATAGACCGAACCACGTAACGAAAAAAAATTTGCATCGAACTTCAAATCGCCGATGATCGGAGCGAGAATCTAACAGAACAGTATTCGATTTCTTAATTAATTTAAAATATTTTTGATTTTTAACGCATTGTCAAATTTACTGAACTCGATTATAATTTTTTTTCCGATATAGTTTTTATTTGGATGTTTAAAAATGGAAATATGTAGAAATATTTGTGCATAAGTGGGAAGCTTGTATTCATAAAATTTTCTCAATCATAGGAGATGGTCCATGTCTGTTGTTTTCTTCTTTGTTTTTTGTCTTGTTATGAAACCGGCAGACTTGATGTCGACGGAAGTCAGAGAACAATTTGAGTGAGACGTGCTGTTGAAAATTGAAAGGGATTTGCTACTATGTCACATGACAGGAATGCTGAATATATTTGTAAGAAATGTCAATCTCTCCATATCAGGCAGTTCTGGAGAATTGACAAATTAGCAGCACCAGGAGATATGTTTAAGTGTGATTTTGAAGTAAACTGCATAATTCTCTGTTTATGAAACCGGCAATTTTTAAATGGAGATGTAGCTGCTTCGGCAACCCATAGTCTACCAAAAGGATCTTCACGGTGGAGAAAAGTTGCTTCGGCTTTAACTCTACAATATAACTGTTGCAATCTAGTAGTGACTGGTATGACTGATAGTAACACAGTAGAAATTCAGCTCCATCTAGCGTGAATGTTATTTTAAGGTTGCGCGTGTGGGAAACTGAATAAGGAGTCTACATTGAAGCCCTCTAACTGCTCGAAGGGCAAAATCCAGTCGGACATCCAAAAAAGACAAAATCTCTGGCATCAGCATGGGGAGGATGATTATAATAACTCAGTGAAAATGTTGACCGGTGGTGTTAGTGACCAGTTTATATAATAAAAAAGTCACCCGATGTTAACTCATTAAAGGCGGTTAATAAGAAAATTTGCTACACGAAAAGGAGCTTTCTGTAAATTATCTAAAAAACAAACTCCTCAGCGGAACAGCCCGTTAGTTGGCCAAGGCCTACAGTGCCCATTTCTGCTTGCGTGACCAAGGGCTCTGGGGTGCTAGGCATATGTCCCGGTTAGGTGGTCAACCTCACGCGGAACCCCCAGTGTTTAGTTCCCAAGCATGCTTGGTCCTCATTTTATCGACCCACTTTAGGGATGAAAGGATGAGTCAACCTCGCCCAATCCGGGACTCGATCCCCGGACCTGTGGCAGGGCAATGCGGAGCACTACCACTAAGCCACTGGTCCTCGTTTAGAGTTATCTAAAAAAATATAAGATAAATGAAGAAAATTGTCCGGAACAATTAACACAAAACGAATTTAAAAAACTTAAAATTAGCGTTTTTATACAGAAGTGAAGGTGTTAATGATGTTCACAAAGTTGCCGTTAATGGGTTAAGAATACACCGTGCAACCCCGGGTATATAAAAAAATATAAACAGTTAATAAATAAAATTACATTATGTTAGCAGTACTATGGTTTTTTTTATTTACACATAAGTATTTATTAATGAATAATGACGTTTTAATACCAATTATAGCTTTTACAAGGCTTTTTCAATATCTTTTTTTTTAAATTGTATTTAGTGTAAACACTAATACAAAATTATTTTTCTAAATGCAAATTAGTTAAGCTAACGATAAACAATAATTATTAAAGTTTCAATTAAAAGTAGTTTGTTTACTTTTGATGTTTAAAAGTTTACCATAGATGTAAATGATGCGTTTGATGCTCCATGTATTTTGTGCGAAAGCAATTCTAAGTGACAGATTCTTTTACAAACCTACTTGTTATGGGCAGCATTATTCAAATATTAAAATTAGACATTTGAGGTTAACAAACAGTTGTTCTTCAACTCTCTTGTTTTTTTTAACTACTTAAGTTTTTATTTTTAAATTCGAAAAGTCATTTTGCGTAACAAAATACTGTTTAAGATAATAGAAATTTGACATCATAAAAACTTTATTTACACATTTTAACAGAATTTGTACAAAATGTTTAAAACCCAGGATTACATAAATATTTCTTCAATAAAAGAAAGCGGAATGTTATAAGATAACTTTTAAGCACTAGAAATGTAAGCAATTGCTGATTCTGAAATCACTCACATCAAAAGAGAGTCAAGAACTGTAGATATCTGATGCCTATAAAATAAATAAATAAGTAATTCAATAGAAAGTTTAAAGGAGTATAAATGTTAAAAAAATTAAATTTAACAATCCTAGCACATAAACAGCCAAGTTAGTATTATGCCTATAAAATAAATAATTTAACATATAGTTTATAGGAGTATAAACATTTAAAAAATTGGAATTTAAAAATCGTATTATATAAACATGCAAATTAATATTGGTTGAATTAAACGTGAGGTTAATGTTGAAATGCAAAAACTGAATTAAATCAACAACCAAATTTACTATAGACAGTAGTACAAAAAAGTAGCTTAATTACCTTAATTTCAAAGCGGAAAATAGAATTTCATCAAGCCCTCGTATAACGATACATCCTCAGGCATAAAAATACAAAATACAATACGATCAACCTAAAATAGGAAGATGCATTTGCAAAATACATAGTATATTATCTCTCCACAGGGAATAGGCATATAACATATAAAAACACATCATTAGTTCATTCTGAGTCAATTTTAATATTGCACAAATTTATGCCCAAAAAGGAAAGAAAAAATATCTGCATCCCACACAACAAAAGGGACTCAAATTTTAACAAATATTTTACTTACAAACCAGACAGTATAGTTTTGTTCGCATATTTTGACGGTTGTGAAATATTTGCAGTGGAAGAGTTAATTTGAGGGAACAAAGAGTTAGACTTGTTACCGATTGGACAAAGTGGAATTACCAACTTTGTCCAGCATCTTCTCTACCTGGTTTTGAAGTATACTGGCCAACAAAACTATATAGTTTTCCACCCGCCACATTCGAAAACAGTACAAGGTATTTTATTTTTTTATTTTACAAGGTTTTAACTAACTCATGCTGAGTTGAACGTTTCCGGCCGTCTATCTCTATCTTTTTGTAGAGAGATTTATTACAGGCACGTAACGCCTTTTAATTTGGAGCTTCGGTAAAGGACGTAGTAGACTCCTGAGCCGGGATTAATGTTAATATAATTTGAATTTTGATATAAAGGCAGTTACAAAAAATATCAATTACATCTGAAACAATTCTAAAAATTAACTATTTACTTATTGGATAGTGTCTGATCTGAAAAAAAACCGCTACTGGGTCCATCTAAAGTGACTTGAGTCGTTACAGTGCAATGCAAAAGTTTACACAATGACACCATTTAGCTGTAAAATTTAGAATTGTGATAGTAGAATTACAAAAGCCCCCTAAACATATAAAAAAATATTTTGAAATGCTATAACTGAAACATAATTGTTTGATTTGCTATAACAATAATCTTTTTCATGAAGTATAAATTTGTATGTTGCAAAAGTTTAGACACAAATACGAGATTATACTAATTTAAAGTAGATATCTTTTTCATGAAATACAAATTTGTATGTTGCAAAAGTTTAGACACAAATACGAGATTATACTAATTTAAAGTAGATATCTTTTTCATGAAATACAAATTTGTATGTTGCAAAAGTTTAGAAACAAATACGAGATTATACTAATTTAAAGTAGATAATGGCCTAATTTCGCATTTTTATTGATGAATTGTATTTTTTTATATCATAAATAAAAAAACACGATATCCGGTGAACTATAAACAGATTTAATAACAATATTGGTTAATTTTACACCAAACAGACAATATATAGCCACTTTAAATCTTTATTCAAATAATATTTGCTTCAAATGTACAATTTAACGCCTCTAAATTCGAACCGAATGCCTACCAGTTCACCACCTTAGTTTTGCCATTAATTCGTGGATTTGGAGGCATACATTGGCCGATTTTCTTGATGAAACGTGCAGTTTTTCCTATATAAAATCACAAAATAGCGACATATTCTTCTTTTTTATACTTTAGTGCAATGCAGATGTTAAGTTGTACATTTGAAGCAAATATGATTTGAATAAAGATTTAAAGTGGCTATATTGTCTGTTTGGTGTAAAATTGAACCAATAGTGTTATTAAAACTGTTTAGTTCACCGGATATCGTGTTTTTTTAAATTTATCATATGAAAAGAATACAATTCATCAATAAAAATGCGAAATTAGTCCATTATCTACTTTAAATTAGTATAATCTCGTATTTGTGTCTAAACTTTTGCAACATACAAATTTATATTTCATGAAAAAATTATTGTTATAGCAAATCAAACAATTATGTTTTAATTATAGCATTTCAAAATATTTTTTTATATGTTTTAGGGGGCTTTTGTAATTCTACTATCACAATTCTAAATTTTACAGCTAAATGAAGCCATTGTCTAAACTTTTGCATCCCACTTTAGCTATAACTTAGCCGGCTCAACTAATAAGGCCAGAGAAGCTCTCTGTAAAGTTACACTATTATATGGTTCAGTTTGTCGGCTTTTCCAAAATAGAGAAACGAAACCTGTTCTTAACCTGAAGAGTATAGTCGGACGTGTACGAATAGGTTTCGTTCTATTTCTTCGGAAAAGCCGTCAATCCAAACCATGGCCTACCTAACATGTAAGGCCAAAGAAGCTCTCACAAACACATGCGTGGATCGAAAGTTTGACGTCTCAGTCAGAAGATGAAGAAATCTGTTCAGAACCACCCGGAAACATTAAAAATACAGTCAGCTGTGAAGAATTGATTCCGAACAGGTTTCGGAATAAGACTTTTTTGTCGTCGTAACAGTGACGTCAAACTTTCCGGCGACGCACCTGTTTCTGAGAGCTTCTCTGGCCTTGTATGTTTAGGAGATCGTGTGCGATCCGGACGTCACAAACGACTTAGGTGGTCCTAAAGTTTAGTAGACTATAGCTATAGTCTTATGGATTAGGATTGTAGCTATTCAGGGGACTTTTTTTCATTATAGTGTGGTGCAAAAATATCAAAACTTACAGATGATTCATTCTCTTCCAGGAAATTTCTCACAGCCCTCAGCGCAACATGGGCAGCATCTTTGTTAGGGTAACTAAATCTTCCTGTGCAAAGGCAAGGGAAAGCAATGCTGCGTGCGCCGCTTTCTAAAGCTACAGCCAGGGAATTCAAATAACATTCCTCCAGTCGTTTTCTGTCATGGTCATGAGGACCAGCTGTATGAATTACAACTGAAATGATTTTAGAAAATTAATTTAACTTGCGAACAAAAACAATTATAAAGCTCTTTGCATAAATATATATATGGAGACATTTATTTCACAAAGAACTGTGATTTTTGAGTCACTGAATTGACTCTACTGACGAAGACAGAGTCGTGGCAAACTTACGTTATGGTTTAAAGACGGATGGACCAAGAGGATTTCTAAAGGGTTACTATTCCGGTTGAACGCTATTGGAAAAGAAGACACTGAATGAGGGCTAATTGCCTCGGGCGGAGAAAGGAAGCGCTTTCGCCAACTCGCCTAAATAAAATATTCTATGGGAACCAATAGATTTTATTGGACCAATAAATTTTTTTACGGGACCAGTAAAATGTTTTATTGGATCAGTTAAACGTTTTGTTAGACCATTAAAACGTTTGATTGGACCATTAAAACATTTATGAGACTAGTAAAAAGTTTTATTGGACCATTCAAATGTTTTATGAGACCAGTAAACTCTTTTATAAAGAAAATAAAGCACTTTACAGAATATGTTTTATGTGTTTTTTTGTAATAAAATATTTTTAATTATTTTTATATTAATTTTTTTAATTATTTTTTATATTACAAAATTTTTAATTGAAATATGCATGAAAATATTTTAAATTAAAATATATGTTTAAATATTTCAATGATTAAAAGTTAAGTCATTTTTAAATAAAAATTGTAAAAAAATTCAAATTAAAAAAAAAAAAAATCAAATTTGAAATTTAAATAAAATATTTTAATTTTTTATTAAAATTATTAATTGAAGTTTTTGTATTCAAATATAATTTTTTTTATCTAATTTCAATCAATTTTTAAATTAACTAGGTCATGTACTAGGTAAATTTTTTTTAGCAGTAACTGGTCTCCTGCTTCGTTATGGCCCCAATAAAATTTTGCGAACCAATAGATTTTTTACGGGTCCCATAAAATTTTATTGGTCCAATTAAATTCTATTGGGAATAAAACCAATAATTTTTTAGTGTGTTATGGCCCCAATAAAATTTTGCAAACCAATAGAATTTTACGGGTCCCGTAAAATTTTATTGGGGCCATAAACCACTAACATTTTTTATTGTTTTTTATGTGAATTTCCAATAGGGTCTCTGATGTAAGTTTTAGTACAAATGTTATTAAATGACTCTACACGATTTGAATATGAGATTATAGTCCAAGGTCTAGTTGAAGATGATTTGATAATTACTATTATTGCTGTCTTCCATCTTAAATATATACGAATAATTAGCGTAATATGAGCGAAATGGAAGTATTTTTATTGTGATACACATTTAAGAGAAAATCTGCATAGGTATAACATTCACGGAAAGTTTCTTGTTTATTTTTATAGTTTCAGAATAATTTATAATAAATCCTTTTACAGGGTTGGTCTTATATGGACATATTCATTAGTTTTGAAATCCTAACCTTCTGTGAAAGTAATTTTTTGCGATGTAAGCAATTTAAAGCCGAGCATGAAAATAGTAACAGAAACACAACAAAACAAATTTTAAGGAAAAATATCATCCCGTTAGTAAATAATTAATTGATAAAAATTGAAAATAATGTCGCCATCTAAAAATTACCTGTTATTCAAAAAATTAAAAATTAAATAACCAAATGATACTTTTTCTTCAAATTTTGTTTTAATTTGCTGTTACTGCAAGTTTTTATGCCAGACGACAAATCCTTACACACAAACCAACACATTACTTTAGCAGATCTTAGGATTTAAAAAATTATGCAATGGGTTTTTGAAACTGCACTGTAAAACATTGGCTTAGCTTAGTGTAAAGTTACGTCATAAAACTGGTAGAAACTTTTCTTTTGTGAACAGTAACTTACAATTATTTTTTTGTATGAGAAAATAGAAATAAATGTTACTTGTTCACTAGTGCTTTCTCATATCCCCACGTAGTAACATTAACTACTTAAGTATTATTAATTGTACTCTTATTTTGTGCACACTGTAAGAATTTTGTCAAACGTTATTCTGTAAAACCAGTAGAAGCATGGGCTTTCACCGTTTTTACGGAGAAATTTATGATGTACTGTTGTGTTATTTACTGAGTAGCACCAAAGTTATGGTGAAACGTTAGACCACAAAATCGGTGGATAATGAAACTCCATTCGGTTTTTCGGTGTAATGTTACTCCGTAAACACATTGTCAGCTCGTTACCCCAAAGTTTTACGGTGTGAACATCCTTCTTATGTTTGATTCTTACATTTGGCTGGTAAATAATATCTTCCAGATATAGTCGCTTGCCCAACTTTTAAATGGCCAAAAGATTTACATTCGTAATCCAAAGCCCTGCCTGAGGAGTATGATGCTTCATTCTATTCTGCGGTGTAACGTTACTCCATAAACACAGTGGCAGCACTTACAGAGTAGAGTTACACCCGAGTTTTACAGTGTAAACATCCTGCTTAAATTTGATTCTTACATTTGGCTGGCAAATAATATCCTCCAGATAGATTCGCTTGCCCAATTTTTAAGGCGCCAACTGTGGCAACCAGCATTAGGCATTTGTAATCCAAATCCTTGCCTGCAGCTTTGTGTATAGCTCTATCCACTACAAAAAGAAAATAAAGTTTTAATAAAAATCTAACTAGTGTTTAACTTAACACTTATGCATTAACTGAAAATTAAAACTTGTATTATAGTTTTGAGATCCCTTAGGGGGGGAAAAGGACACAATCTGATAAGGTATGAAATGGAGTTCTGATACTTCTTATCATTAATGTTCTCAAACAAATATGAACAAGTTTTCCTACTTTTCTCAATCATCTCTCTGCTAAACATTTTAATCGTCGAAGAGAAATAGTGGTGAAAATATCATATTTCGAAAAACTA